>JXCR01146914.1:57214-86608 GCA_002079205.1 Phalaenopsis hybrid cultivar | reverse complement strand
GGCTATGGGTAACACCTGAGGTTGCATTAGTCTGCCCTTGTGCTGTATAAAAGCAAGCTTCACAGTGATGCTCCTTCCCTGTAATAGAACATATTATAGTTATGGTGTGCAATATTTGGTAAAAAAAATGAAAAAAAGGTTGAATCGAATCAAGCCGAACAAATTTGATTCATTCAGTTTTGTTTCAGCAATATATTTATATTTTTTTTATTTTTAAAACTTTAATATTCAGTTTTTAGTTATTTATTCAGGTTTAATTTTCATTTACCCAACAATTAAAAAAAATCAAAATTTGATTAAAATTTCGTCGTCCAAATTGAAATACCAAAGTTCATATTATATCCAATATATAATTAAAATAAATAAATAATTTATGAAATTAAATGGATATTATGCATGCAAGATATTTAATTCTTAATGTTTGTTCATAATCAAATTAACAAACAATTAAATATTAATTTGTTCATAATTTAACTGTTTAAACCGAATTAAATTTTAATTCAGTTTGTTGGATTTCATCAAAATTTTAATTTTTTCGTTTTCCAAATTTTGAATTTCTGTTGCAATCAATTTAAACAATTTATAGTGATCAGAAGCTGGACTGACTGGCTTCCATCAAACATTGCAATCTCACTATAATGTATGAAACAAATTAAGAGCATCAATTTGTTTTTATCCGCCAAAGATGTCTCCTTTTATCAATGGATGTGATGTGTAGTGAATATATGCAAACTCTTTCAGTTACCCCAAGCATTTTTTTTGTGTCACCCATGGCCTTCTTTGCACTCTCAGTGGTCTTGTACGTCACAAAACCAAATCCCCTGCAATTTAAACCATAAAAATTCAGTTGATAAAGAATGTAATTTAAGATGTTTACATAACTAGCACACAATTCTTGATATTTACATATCTCACACCTAAATTTTCATATTTACATATGTAACACTTTGTTGCTTCAAGCCTATGAATGAAAAGGTGTATTTCACATTTATAAATTGGTAATGCTATTATTTTTGACGTGATAATAAAAACTCGGGAGCAACATGCGTAAACATGAAAGTTTAGATGTGAGATGATGTAAATACACTAGAATTGTGTGTTATTCATGTAAATGCCCCAAGAATATAATTCAGTGTGGTAGATAAAAGTTTACAANATATATATATATATATATTAATTTTATTTCGTTGCTCTTGCTCCTATGGTTTACCCAAAATCTCATTTAGCTGAGTCCAAATGCCTAAATGTTTGCCAGCGATGATATGCATCTTTACAGAACTTAATATCTTTGCAGTATATTTAACCTCATTTCGTAATTGGTGTTGCACAAATAAATGCTAATATGTTTTGCTACTTTGATGTATTTTTTCAAAGATTTGCATGCATACCATGTGATTCCTATGTACTTACATGTCTAACTCCTAAACTTAATTTTTTACATGTTTGTCATCTTACCTGTGTATGATACTATATATTTCACAGCTTAAACGTTAAAAATAATAGTATTTTTGATGTGATAAAAATATGAAAATCAAGGTTTAGTGTTAACTATGTAAACTCATAAGAATTGCATGGTATGTATGTAAATGCCCACATTCGTTTAGTTTTTATATGTTAGATATGTGAAAACATAGGAATTGGGGAAGAAATATTTTTAAGCTTTACAATTAATTTTGGCTTAACCAAAATCAAATTGAAATAACCAAACAAAGCTATCGTTTGGCCAGTTCAATTGCACATTTTATTGCCAGTTTTACTTAATTTTTTAAACGCCAAACCCCTACATTGAACAATCTCTTAATTTCTTGGAGTTAATAAATATTAATTTAATTTAGTTTAGGGTTCAAACATTACAAAAATTAATCAATTTCAAGCGACAGATACCAAGATTTCAATTTGCCTTCAAGAAAAATAGCATTCGGTTTAGATTAGTAAATCACGCAAGCACACACGTACGCGCGCACAGATATATATATATAATTCACTCAACTCTGCGTTTTAAGCCTACTTACTATTATTATTTTTATTTTATTCCTTGCCACTAACGGAATAAGTTCAAAAGCATGACAGAAACTTAAATTTTTAAGCTTATCACATAACTGGGGGTCCTAGCTCTGTGCTGGATTTCCAGTTTGAAAAATGTATGCTTTTATACACTCATCAGTCATCCCACTTTATTCTCCATCACAACCTCATCTGTTAGGAAAAAATTACATATGTCAAGGGATACGCAGAGATGTGTACATAATAGGATACACGGGGTTTATACAAGGATTACAAGGGGGTTATAACCCGTTGTACCTCACGTGTAACTCCCGTGTAACCTCGCTGTAACCTTGTAATCTCAATGGATAAAATAAAAGTGTGGGTTACAGCTGAGTTACACGAAAGTTACAAGGAAGTTATAACATGCTTGTAACCCCCATGTAACTCCCATATACCGCCCGTGTACCCTATTATGTACACATCTTTGCGTACCCCTTGATGTACGCAAATTTTTTCCCATCTGTTGAAGTTTGGAATTGATTCATTTCATAAAAGAATAACATAATGCCCACAACCTGATCTGGATTTAAGCACTATGAAACAAAACATACATTCTGTTCAATTAAGATCCATCTACAAAAACATAATTTAAAGGAATATACTCCATAGATTTATATCTGATACATGATTTCAAATATAATAATAAAACTACGGAAGCAAGATTTTAAAAACTGGAAAATTGACGATGATAAAATTCCTGTTACTAATGCACACTTTGAATTCAAAAGATCCTGCTTCAAAGCATTAGTATCAAGCAGCAACACTCATTTCAATAAATGCAATCACATAACTAAGCTGCCAGTTAATACTTCTCATAAACAATAATGTCTCGCCTACTACAGTGGCTAACCTACACATGATAATCCGAATCATAACAGTGCACGTCTGCTGAAAGGCAAAGCTTTTACGACTTCGGACTCTAATAACAAGGCTACCAACTCAAGGTTTTGGGGCGTAGTATGAATAACCAGAGACTCCAGTTGGAGAAGCTGAAGGAATTCCATAATGATCCTTTCCACTAACCTGTGCATATGGGACTTGAGACTGTACTACATAGTGTTGCGGTGCACCAGCGTAAGGGCTGCTGTATACATAAGGAGCATAGGTGACAGATGCTCTTGACCTCTTGTTCTGTGACTTGGATGAAATGGGTATGGCTATGGGTAACACCTGAGGTTGCATTAGTCTGCCTTTGTGCTGTATAAAAGCAAGCTTCACAGTGATGCTCCTTCCCTGTAATAGAACATATTATAGTTATGGTGTCCAATATTTGGTAAAAAAAATTTAAATCAAATCGAACCGAACAAATTTGATTCATTCAGTTTTGTTTCAACAATATATTGATATTTTTTTTTATTTTTAAAACTTTAATATTCAGTTTTTCGTAATTTATTCAGTTTTAATTTTCATTTAAGGAACAATTCGAAAAATAAAAATTTGATTGAAATTTCTTATTCTATGTCATATCGTCCAAAATGAAATACCAAAGTTCATATTATATCCAATATATGATTAAAATGAATAAAAATATTCTGAAATTAAATTGATATTATGCATGTTATGTATTTAATTCGTGATGTTTGTTCATAATCAAACTAACAAACAATTAAATATTAGTTTGCTCATAACTGAACCATTTAAACTGAATTAAATCTTGGTTGGGTTGGTTGGGTTTCATCAAAATTTTAATTTTTTCAGTTCTCAAATTTGAATTTCTGTTGCAATCAATTTGATCAATTTATAGTTGATCAGAAGCTGGGCTGAATGGCTTCCATCAAACATTGCAATCTCACTATAATGTATGAAACAAATTTAGAGCATCAATTTGTTTTTATCAGCCAAAGATGTTTCCTTTTATGAATGGATGAGATGTGTAGTGAAGATATGCAAACTTTTTCAGTTACCCCAAGCATTTTTTTTGAGTCACCCATGGCCTTCTTTGCACTCTCAGTGGTCTTGTAAGTCACAAAACCAAATCCCCTGCAATTTAAACCATAAAAATTCAGTTGATAAAAAATGTAATTTAAGATGTTTACATAACTAGCACACAATTCTTGTTATTTACATATCTCACACCTACATTTTCATATTTACATATAAAACACTTTGTTGCTTGAAGCCTATGAATGAAAAGGTGTATTTCACATTTATAAATTGGTAATACAATTATTTTTGATGTGATAATAAAAAGTCGGAAGCAACATGTGTAAATATGAAAGTTTAGATGTGAGATAATGTAAATACACTAGGATTGTGTGCTATAAATGCTCCAAGTATATAATTCAGTGTGGTGGGTAGAAGTTTACAATAGACGATATTTACCTTGATACATTGGTTTCTTTATCATATGCAACTGATCCCTCTTCTATCTCCCCATGCCTTCCAAAGAAATTGAGCAATTCCTCAGTTGATGTATCTGGAGACAAACCTCCAACGTATATTTTTCTCAATGCTAAATCAGCACTGACAGTTGCGCTGCTGAGTCCTTCACAAGCTAGATTGCATACAACAAGGCGGCCCTGTAAATAGAAAGTGAGTTCAGCTCAAAGAACGACAATGTATAGTTTGGGAGCGGAGTTAAGGAATGAATGAACAAGCTCATGTCAAACAAGGCGCATGTCAAACGATGATTAGGTAGCCTTCATTATAATTGGGGTTGCCTATTGAGCTGGCCTAACTCCATTACGTATGAGTCCAAGTAAACCCAACATTATACTGAAGTAGATACAATATTTACAAAAAATTAATAGAGCCTTTTAAGTTGTTAGCCCATTTAAGCCTGGATAATCTCAAATAATCTTAGCTAACTCCGCATTTCTGAAGCTTGGTAGAGTGAATGAAAGCTATCCTCTGCACCGAGAAAGTGTGATGGCAGAAGGACTAAAATTATATTTTTGGCAAACCACATTCCAAATTTTCTTCTCATTTTAACCTTACCCTAAGTGAATGAAATGTTGCATTTACTAGTTTGGGGAAATTCCATTATTTCTCTTACAAAATCTTCATGAATTATGGTAAACTACATTCTCATTTAAAATTTCAATGATTGTGGAGTTGACTTGTAGAAGAGGTGATTTTTTTTCATAGAAGGGCTCGACGTTGATAGGCATGCATGCATTATTTATTGTTTCTCTTACAGTCAAGATCGTTGGTACACTTTGATATAAATGGGTTCCAAAAAGTTTTCATCAACTAGATTTTAAGACCTCAAAAATAAATGAGTTGGGCACATAGAGTCCATTTAGGCACATAAGACAATTTAGTGCAACCCATAAAAGTTCATCAAGGGCCAGCCATTTGGCCCAAAGTGCTCGCCCATGCAAATGAAAACCTTAATTGCATCCGGTTGGAACAGGTTTGAAGCTTGAACAATAATCTCATAATGCAAACGTTAAGACTGCACGCATCTACTTCTGCTCTACCCCTAACCCTGTATTGATGAGTGCACGTTCTTGCTATGTAGTTAAGAAATGACGATCAAAGATGAAGTGGAAAATGATGAACGTTTGTAAAATCTTATTGCAAGTTGATTTAGGTAAAAGCTCATGCAGAACAAATGTTAATTGAGTGGCCTTTTTTAGAAAATGAGGTTTTGATCCAAACATATCACTGGCACTGTTACAAATTTAAATCCTCTAAGATAGGGACATTAACAATCTTGATACTCCTCTAGTGATTCCCCCTTTCAACTATTAACAAGAGAGAAAAAATGATAGCCTGGACGGATACCCAAAACTCCTGTAGCTCACTGGAAGCAGGTGAATGGTCAGGCGTTAAAAATCTCTGAAAAAGTTAACAGCTGTGCTAATTATCTACCCATTGGCCCCAATTTTGAATGGTGTGGCGAGTTAACATCGGCGGTTCCATAAACATGAGGAATGGGACTCTCATATCCCTCTCATAGAAGCAATAACACAACAAAAATCACGGTAGAGTGATCCAAATGAAGCTAGAATCATGACTCATAAAGTAGAGGGGCAAATGGCAATAAAAATCCATATAGGTCCAGCATTGCAAGAATTCCATTGAAGAAGAATAAAGAAAAAATAATCTTAATAATATAATACAGCTGAATATAACTTGAGGAAAAAACAAGAAGAATGCCAGATACTGAAGTACAAACTGGTTTTAAGAAAAAGAACCATCACGATAGAACACAAAAAAGTAATCTGGCTGACATAAAAACAATGAAGAGAATAAGGTAAGAAGAATTAAAGAAAAGCAAGTCCAGCCAATACAGATTACGATGATGATAAAATAATATTGAGATTATAAGCAGAATATACGAATTATCTAGCAGATTACTACTTTTAACCACTTTTAAAACAGCTGCCAGTATCAATTTAACGGTGTTCATGGGGTCAAAAAGCTTTTTATTATGAAAAGTTAAGAAGCAATTAACAAGTGCTTTCCTAACTTGTGAGGAAATATGCTCACATCAATCAATTTGCTTGGTTCTTCCAATGCTTTTTGAGTAGACTCCAGGTTCTTGTATGTGATGAAGCCAAAACCACGAGACTTTCCAGTTGCCTTGTCAACTATAACGGCTCCTTCCTCAATTTCACCATGCATAGAAAAGGCCTGCATTAATATCTTTTTTGCTTCATTTACCAGTAAAACTATATAACCATCACAAAAAACAAAATGATTATTTTGCATGGATTACCATATGATTCAGTTATATGAAGAGAAAAAAGGTATCAAATACAAATATATGCTTCAGTTGGGTATGTAATTGGTTATCCCTATATCACTGACCTACAAAAACTAGCTCATGCATCCAAACATTCAAGCATAAAAATTCAAACTTCAAAGCACTCACAGCACACAAAGTTTCTGAAGTAGTTTCCCAAGCCAAGCCACGAACAAAAAGTTTGCGATGTACAGAGTTAGTACTTGCTACACCTCTAATTTCTTCAGCAACCTCAGGAAAGTTCAAACCTCTGCTTAGCTCAACATGCAAGCACACATATAAATACACCACAAATACATACAATAAATCAGTATAATAATTAAACAATTGTACTAACAACAAGGATATAAATAAATAAAAGACAATATGAACCATACAGTGCCAATGTGTTCTCCAAATTCCTGAGGGCAACAATATATGCTCCAATTTACTTAAACTTGTAGCTAAATTAATGATAATACCATTATATTTATTATATAGCCGATATGACTATTGGTTAGCATCAATTTATCAAAAAATAATTAAGCCATGGAGTTTCTTTTCATTGCACTGGAAATTTTGATGAGTGGATTCAATTTCTACGGAAAATTTTGTTAACTTCTGCTATTATATTCACAAGTGAACTAGGCAGCTTTAAAGTAGGGCGTTGGATGACATGGATTAAGAAAATGAGAATAAATACAAGCCACAAAAAAACCAAAAAAAGGTTCAGTGAAACGATTTTTTTGCTTCCTCGGACATTTTACCGGTTCTGGTAGTTGGCTATAATGTAACGTTAGAGATACCGAAGCAGTTTCAACAACTTTTCAGGATCATGCCATAAATGAGAAGTTTTTTTTTTTTTTTCAATTTTTTTACCGCAAACTATGTGGCTTGAATAGGTAAACTTGAAGAAAAAAGATTCCCCTTCAAACACAGTGTCATGAATCCATTCACAGTAATAAGGATTCATATATCAAATCAAGGGCTTGTCGGGTCCCAAGCACCGGATGTGAAAAGTGGAGAGTTGTGTTAGGTAGTCGGCAACTAGCGTAAAATTTGTCGAAAAATCATAACACGAATCACTTTCATTATTGTGTAAATGGTAGGGCGTCCCCTGTAAACGGCGCGTTGTATGTCTGAGTACAATGAAAAGTGTGCAAGAACCACTACACCGACGTCCTAGTATAGTGTTAAATAAATAAGGGTTCCCATGTTACGGACGGATGTGGGTAAGGAAGTTAGCCCATAAAACTAATAATAGAATAAGATCTTGGAATATAGATATTCACATAGGTAAATTACTGGAATTAGTTGATATTATGATCCATAGAAAAATAAATATTTATATATTTAAGAAACTGAATGTGTTGGAGAAAAAGCTAAGAAGATTGATAGCTTGAGTTCCAAACTTTGGTGTTCAGGTAAGAGTCGCACTAGAAATGATGTAGGTGTAATTATAGGGAGGAGTTTGAAAGATATGGTTGTAAAAATTAACAAAATTGGAGATAGAATTATAGTCATTAAGATTGTTATTGATACTAAGATTTTTAAAATTATAAGTGCTCATGCTCCTCAATTAGGTTTAGATATAGAATCCAAAGAAAAATTCTGCAATGCCTAGAAAAATTAATACATATGATAATACTTGAAGAAAAAATTATTATTGGAGAAGATTTAAATAAACATATTGGTAGAGTAGCAGAAGATTTTAGAAATATTTATAATGGTAACGGTTTTGGAGTGATTAATAAATAAGGTAGAGTCATATTAGATTTTGTTTTAATATACGATTTTGTTATAGCTAATATTTTATTCAAGAAAAAGGATAAGCATATTATTACTTATAAGAATGAATCTTAAAAAAACTCAAATTGATTATTTTATTATGAAAAGAAGAGATCGTCCGGAATGTAAAGATAGTAAGGTCATTCCATGTGGGAATTTAAATAACCAATATCGATTATTAGTTCTGGATTTTAAGATGAAGAGTTGTAAATAAAAAATACTCGAAATCATTGTCATAAAATTATATGTTGGCACCAAAATGACACAAATAAAATTATTTTTATGAGTAAACTTCAAGATTTCAAGATTGGTATGTTCATAAAGAAACAATTTCTATACGGGATAAAGTAGCAAAAACTATTAAACAAGTGCAAAACATGTACTTGAAGAATCAAAAGAAAAAGTTTTTATAAATAAAAATAGTTTGTGATGGAATATTTATATGCAATGAAAGATAAAATATAAGAAGTAATGTTATAAAAATTGTTTTAAATGTAAGAGCTTAGAAAACTGGGAAAAATATGAAATGGCCCGTAGAGAGTCTGAGAGAACAATCTATGATGCTAAAAATTCGATTTTAGTGATCTTTATAAAAGATTGGTTACAAAAGATGGTGAAAAATATATGTATAAACTAGTCAAACAAAGATAAAAGAAAAGTAAAGATTTAACTCAAATAAAGTATAGTAAAGATGAAAATGAAAAATTGTTCTTCTTAGAAAAAAGGTATTCAACATAGGTGGGTGAGTTATTTGATAAACTTTTCTATTAAGTTTTTGAAAATACGATCGACCTTAGTGATCTTAATATCGTTAATAATAATAAAATATTTTAGTTTTATCGTCATATTAAAAAAAAGGATGTTGAAGAGACTTTGAAGAAACCCAACGGTAGAAAGTTTGTAGAACCTGATGATATCTCAATTGAGTGTGGAATTATTTAGGAGATTTGAGAGTTTCTTGTCTTTCTAAACTCTTTAATATTATTTAAAAAACTAAAAAAAGTCTAAAGAGTAGAAAAAGAGTATTTTAGTCCCCATTTTTAAGAATAAAGGAGATGCAGGAGAGTGCAAATTATAGAGTAGTCAAGTTGATGTGTTATACCTTAAAATTATGAGAAAGCAATTGAACAAACTTAAAACGTATTACAAAGATTTCTCATAATCAGTTTGGATTTATGTAGTTAAGGTCTTCTATGGAAGCTATACCTTTATTGAGAAATTTGATGGAGAAGTAAAAAGAGAATAAGGAGGATTGGCATATGTTTTTTATTGATTTATAAAAAGATTATGATAAGGTTCCAAGAGATATCCTTTGGAGAGTTCTACGGAAGAAAGATGTTGATATGACTCATTTTCACGTCATTAAAGATATGTACACTAGAGTTGTTACTTGTGTTCGAACAGAAAAATGATTGACCAAATATTTTCTTATTTCAGTTGGATTGCATCAGGGATCGGCTTTAACCCATATCTTTTTGCTTTAGCTATGGATGCTCTTACTGAACATTTACAGGAGGATGTAACTCGGTGTATGTTTTTCCCTAATGATGATATCCTTCCTATGGACAAGACTAGAGAAAGAACTCAAGAAAACTTGAATTATGGAGATCTACATTGGAGTCTAAAAGCCTTCGTTTGAGTAGAACTAAAAGTAAATACATTGAATGTAATTTTAGTAGTAATAGCTCTAGTGATAGAGTTGTAACTATGTATGATCAAATTATTAAAAGGTGTGAACGCTTTAGATATCTCGGTTCTATTGCTCAATGTGATGGTGATATAGATAGGGATGTTATTAGGGGAATTCAAGTTGGTTGGTTGGAGTGGACGAATGTTTTGGGTCTATTGTGTAAAATTATCGCTTAGACTGAAAGGAAAATTAGATGGTGAGACCCGCAATGCTCTATGGCGAGAATGTTGGCCTTTAAAAGAGAAGCACAAATTAAGTCAAGTGTTGCCGAGATGAGAATACTTAGGTGGATGAGTGGCTTTACACTTGGAGACAAAATACGAAATGAATATATCCATGATAGGGTTGGTGTAGCTCCTATGGCAAAAAACACCAGAGAGTCGTCTTAGATGCTTTGGTCACATTAAACATGATCATTTGATGATCCGGTTAGGAGGTATATTTTTTAGATTCGACTTATGTTAAGAAAGGTAAAGATAGATCTAGAAAGACTTAGGCATATTGTATAAAAAATAATCTTAATTTATTATATTTAAATGAGAATATGACACTCAATAGGACGCAAATGAGAAAAAGGATTCATGTAGCCGACCCCACTTAGTGGGATAAAGGCTTGTTGTTGTTGTTGTTGTATATCAAATCAATGGCATGTTGTATGGATTGAACTATCAAAGTGAAGGTAATTCATCGAGAAGATTGCAGGAGAGTTCTTTTGTGTACAAGCACACTCTTAATGTCACTATCTTTTAATTCCATGGCCACCACCGCATAGACCTTTACTTCAAGTAGACTTTCCATCTCTAAAAAAAAAACATATCAAGTTATGCTAAGATTTGTTATGTTCACCGTGAACTCTAAATACTTTTGCATTTTACAACAAAATGCTACCCAAAGAATGTCATATCTAAGTCATACACTCAGAAAACAAACATGATTTAAGCAAAATGGCATGTAAAACAGCCACAAGTAAAACATCACACCAGTTCTTTATTTAACATAAAGTCTAATTTTATCAACACAGTCAACGGAATAACTGTAGGTGTAGTTCAATTTTAAAAAGCAAATAAAATGATAACATTTATGCGTCTCCTACCACCAATAATGAGTTCAATAAATTTATCATTCTTAAAAGATATTAGAATGATAGAAGAACTTTCCAAAAAAGTTAAATATTAGGTGCAATAATGTTCATCGCATAGCATCTAGAGGAAGAATGAAGTTTACCAAACAATGATCTGAATTATACATGTCTCTCATGTTTATAATACAGAAAGTCACAAAATTGGTAGTTTCTTCAAATTTCCAGAAGCTGTCCTGAAATTTACCTGTCCTGATTCCAAAAATCCAGGTCATGCAAACCACAAGAACAAGAGCTGAGGGAAACAAACTAAAATAATTTTCACAAAACACAAATCATTCACACAGGGATCGACATTATAAACATGTTTATAACAGAATTATAATCAAAGCACCAAATGCAATTCAAAATTCAAACTAATGATATGCTTGCTTTCAACTCTCACATCCTGCTTTTCAATTAGCATAAAACTTAAAATTTTAATCAATAGCTGTGGAAAAGATAGGAAAAAGATGGAGTTTTTAAAAAACTAGTAAAGAACATGAAGGTTTAGATAGATATATGAATGAATGTCACTAGGGACTATTTTGTTGAAATCCAGTTTGAGTCCTTGATTTATGTTTGCCTTGATCATTAGCTTGCCTAGATCATTAATTATCATGCTCATATGGTTTATTAAGTTTCAATATTTGTACAGACTTATTGTTTAAGGTTTTCTTAAAAAAATTCTTTCTACAGAATTATAATCAAAGCAACAAATGCAATTCAAAATTCAAACTAATGATATGCTTGCCTTCAACTCTCACATCCTGCATTTCAATTATCATAAAACTTAAAATTTTAATCAATAGCTGTGGAGAAGATAGGAAAAAGACGAAGTTTTTCAAAACTAGTAAAGAACATGAAGGTTTAGATAAATATATGAATGAATGTCACTAGGGACTATTTTGTTGAAATTCAGTTTGAGTCCTTGATTTATGCTTGCCTTGATCATTAGCTTGCCTAGATCATTAATTAGCATGCTCATATGGTTTATTAAGTTCCAATATTTGTACAGACTTATTGTTTAAGGTTTTCTTAAGAAAATTCTTTCTACTTTACTTTTTAGGCCACTGCCACACATCCATTTGGCTATTGAGTTTTTACTCTTCTTCAAAATGTATGTGATAGAAAAGCTACTTTTACGTGATCACTATAGCATAAAATTATTTTTATGATGTTCATAGCAAATTTCAAAAAAGCTGCTTTCACAACTATTTTACAACTTTTACAAAAAGTTGCAGCCGTCACAAATGGGGCCATCATGTTAGGAATGATTATGCAGTGATAAAATTTGAGGATGAGGCCAACAAGATACTTTGTATTTTTTGTATTAAAGGACGGTAATATATCTGTATTTGTATTCCAATGGAAATATTTGGTACATAAGAAAGATGTGCCTTATTTGTGGATAAAAGCACACAGCTTCAATGGCGAGCTGGGGATGCATGACAGATCAACCTCATTGTTATCTTTGGAGTTTGTGAAATCAAGATGACTTCAAGTTTACCAACAAACCATCCTTATTGGCGTGTCAAGTTTATACATGCAAACATTAAGTAATAAAGGCATTTGATTTTATGAGATTGTTGGCATGGATGCAAAGGCCAATGTTGATAAGTGAATCATTTCAAGAATTGCCAGACCGCATACATTATGTAGGAGAAGACAAGGAATGTTATTCCATTTGAGCCTTTGTCACGCAATATGCGTGCACTTAATTTTCAGGAGCTGTTAAGGTAGTTGTTACTTTTGTAGAGAGTAGAGGCCCCACTATAGATGCGAGTTCAAAAATAAATGTGGTAAGATTGGAGCCCATTTTTAGGCAGCCCTAATGATGAGTAGTGATACGAGGGACAGCCAACAAAGTATTAATTTATCAATGGATTGTTCCCTTAATAATGAAATATTTTGTCATTGAATAATCTATGGCTTGGTTGATTGTTGAGTGAATTGCTAGTGCGTCCTATTAACTTTATATATAGTCGATAAGATTATTATTCAAACTAAATTCTTGGTCAATAAATCCATGCATCTTTGATGCATATCAAGTTTGGTTTGATATATTGTTTTGTTGTCTGCTTATGCTTCCTTGAACAACAAGTAAATGATTTTGGAATAACAGTTGTCTGCAAGTGTTTATATGAATTTTAGCTTTCTATCTTGTTAATTTATTAGCTATAAAGTAATTAAGATTAGGATATTGTGTTATATTTATATGAAATTCATTATATAATCAGTTGAGTCGTTACATCAGCATAAATCATTCCTATAACCATCTTTAACCAACTAGCTACTTTATAACAGCACTATAGCAATTTTAGCATAATTTATCAAGCAGGCATCTGTTTTAAATCTAGCAAACAAGAAGTGTAGAAGCATCTTTGTAAGATTTTCTTTGGCCCTAAGCGTAATAGGCAATATAGTTTCTAGTGAGTTGTGATATGCTCCTCTTTATTAGTACTTTTTCATTTTCTTAACACATATTCATTGAATTCAATTTTGATGGGATGATTGCTCAAAGTTCACAACAGAAACTTGTGAGGCAACTATACTGATTTTGTGTAAAAAAATTATACTCTGCTGGTAATCATTCACTTAAATTTCATCGTAACGTTATAAGAATCCAACAAGACCCTATCTCAATTACAGTATAATTCACAAGCAGGAGTCAATTAATTTCTAGTTATTGCTATTGTGAAATTTCTATTAAATTTCAACGACACAGCTCCACTTATTGAGTATTGCTAGTTGTTTCCCGATGATCAAGAAAGGAGAAGAAACTTCAAATGATCAAGCAATTGTGGCAAGATGAAAGAGGTAATTTCAATGAGAAAATGACCAAGTTGCATGGTGCATACAAGCTTAATTAAACTGTGATGAAGGTTTCCAGCATACGAATAAATTAGATATCTGACAAAACAACGCACTAGTTAATATAAGCCACTCAATCCATATTAAACGGATGGACAAGATTGCACTTCGACGAAACCAAAGAAAACCTAAACACTTTGTAATTGATGGTGTATCATTATAGGAATCTGTAGGACTGCAGTTAAATAACATGCTTTTCAGTTAAATAACATGCTTTGCAGTTATCTACATATAATTGTGCAATTTTATACTAATTGTATGTCGACCTTTTTTTTCCAAGGGACAATCCATGTCATTAATTTCAAAAAAAAAAAAATTTTTGAAGGCTTGTGTTGTTTTTTTCCCATACATATTTTCTCTTCAGTCAAAACAAATCATCCTTACCTCTTTGGTTTGTTTGTACATAAATCAAATGTTTACTGATTTTGATAACCACTTGATGGAAGTAAGTAGGTTACATATTTTTTACACAGCTTGATAATATACTAAAAACATGAAAACTGAACCAATAGCTTCACATAGGAGAAACCAAATGAAACATCATTTATTCCTCAGCTACTAAAAAATATATGACCAAAAGCTCTTAGTCAACAAAGATCTTTTGTGTGGACTTATTATAAATCACTATTTATTTTCACAAATCATCCAATTTTATCTTGATGCATTTAAGCTAAATTAGTATCATTATAGCAAACCAGATTAACTCTAATAATGATATTATTTTATCTATATTTAATGAAAAACAAAATTATTGAAAAATAAGCAAGGGCAGTAAATTGGTCATTCATAATTGATAGCCAACTTATAATATACTATTAAGTCTTATAAATTGACGGTGATCTTCTCCTTTTCTCACCTTAGCTTAACCATATGTACAAATAACACTAACAAGGATTTCCACCCATAAACAGAAATACCTCACATGACCATAGGACACGCGATTCAAATGCCTAATTTATCATTTGAAGTCTGCTACAAGATTCACAACGGTACAGTAATGAATTATCATCTTAACGTTGCACGAGAATTCAGCACACGCACTCCGATAAAAAAACAACCGATAGAGACATTAGAAATTTTTAAGAGAAAAACATGTAAAAAAAAATCACGGGGCCTAAAACAAATGAAGAAATCCACTATAAACCGTTACAAGTACAATCCCTCGTCACACAGGCGGGAAAGGGTTTAACACTCTTCGGAGTTACAACGTCGGTGCACGGATGAACTTGAAAGAATGACCAGCGACCAGCAAGTATTAGTCGACAGGTGGTCGACAACGGTCAACGGTGTTAGGAGTCATGTTGGACTTCAGCTCTTTCTTAAAGCTTTAAGTTTTTCTTCATGACTCGAGCTCTCTCCCCCCTTTCATTAGAGGGTGGGGCCGGGAATATAAACCACTTTGATTGAAAGATCCAACAAGTTTTATTTGATCAGACGGTGTTTAATAGACATTTGAGTGTCTTAATGATGTCGGCGATGAGCAATTTGGTCTCGTTGGATTCGTCATGTCAAGATGTTCGATTTGACTATAAGCTCTCCAGATTAGGCATTCATTTGACCTCCCAAATATGCTTGGAAAGCTTTCAAAAATGGTTTAATTACTTGATTTGAGCTTGATTAGACTTTAATTAGATCAATTTTGATATCATTGGACCGGCTCATCGAGCCGGTCAGTTTGACTATAAGTTCGTTGAAATCGTAGATTTGAATGACTCTTAATTGAAGTTTGAATGTTTATTACTCAAAATATTGTGTCGAGATTCATGTCATGTCTTGCGATTCGTGTCAAACGATGGAAACTTGTTGGAGGCTTATCATCNACGCTGAAACGACATGCGTGAAATCGTGACCGCCGTTTGAGGCTTTTAAGGGTTGATGGACCTTGCGGAACCCTATGGGACAAATGATACTTATATAATGTCTCGTTATTATTTATTTTTTTTATCAATTATTTAAAATATCAAAATTGTATTTTAGATTTGTTTGAGTCAGCAACTTATTGCATAATATGTTAATATGTTGCTGATTGTGATAACTTGTTTATCAGCAGTTTATCCGAATAAATTATCTGACTGTTTGATTTGTGTTTTTTTTTTTAAACAGCTGATTTGCAGGATAAATGATATTTTTGTTTTGCGCAGTAAAATTGTTTGCAACTGAACTGTCATAAGAATATATTAGATACTTAAGAAGCAGAACATAAAAAAAAAACATAATTTTAGTATTCTATCAAATTATTTACATAAATTTATTATTATTTCGCAAAACATAATTTTATTAAAATTTGATATAGTTTGTGAGACATTCAATAAAAATACGATAAGGAATTACATGGTTTAAAGTAATTATTGCAATTGTATTTCCTTCAGTTGAGAGGAAGCATTCGTCCAAGCAGAATGAAAACTGAAAAGGAAAACATCTACGAACAAAATTGAATTTGTCTTTCTAGCACAGTTGAAGCTCGACACCAGAACCTCCACTGGCCAGAAGCCTTCGGCTGCCTCCAAGAATGGCGATGAAGAAATTGAAGTTGTAGTGGGCGGTATCACGGTCGAGCGAGTGAGGGAGAAGACGAATGGCACGAGAGGGGAAAAGCTTCAAAGGGGGATCCAAAACGCGGGCTGCGAGGCCGATCCCGCCGCCGCGTCTAGTAAAGAACACCAAAAAACGTTCCCCAGATGCAGCAATCAAACACCCAAGCGTCATTTTGAAAACTCAAAACACACCAATAAGCTACGTCAAACATATCCTAATCATCAAAATTTAAATAAGATACTTTAATCATTTTTCAATATAATCATATTCTTTTATGTAAAATCTCTTTTTAAATGAGAATTATTAATAATCCTATAAATAATAATTGAATAATTCATTATATATTATTTTATTTTAAAATAATGTAGATAGAGGAAAGGTTTATCGATGAATTTTAAGTTAAAATATTCTTATTTATCTTTTTTTAAATTATGAACTCATATTTTTACAATATTTTTTAATAAAATAAATGGTCTATTTAAAAAAGCTTTTTATAGACTCTCTTTTAAGATATAGATATATTATCAAAAGATTCATCCAATCAACAAGGAGTATTGATGTAGATTTTGAATTGACAACTCATCTAATCAAATTTAGGTACTATGATTTCAAAAAATGTATGCTCAAATAGAACGTCTTGACAAGATCAACACAACGATAACATAATTGATATGATTCAAGTTCAAATAGACTCGTTGCAACATTTTAAATGAAATGAGAAATTTTGAAATAATAATTGAATGAACAAATAACTTTTGAAATTTTACATGTTTATAGTCAAATCAAATATTTCTATATAAGAAGAATTTTAAAAATTAATATCACTCAACTTTAGTATCATTAAGGTAAACATATAATCAAATTATATTATCAAACGGTTATTTTCTAAAAATTATAAATAGTTTTATCCTCTATATAAAGAGAATATGAACTTGAGTTTGTGGAACATGAAGATCTAAAGAATTTTAAAACTCTACCCTGCGTGGTTGTGTAATAGTCGCCATCTAATTAATAATGCCAGATTTTTATCATCTTGGTATTGTCATGCGATTACATATACATTAACTATTGTTTAATATTATTTACCTGAAAACTACTACTTGAATACTACCAAACGGTTATCAATGTTTGATGATCATTGTCCAACTATTATTATTTGATCATCATTATCTGATTTAGATCATATGTGATGCGTGCTAAAAAATTCGCGACGGTAGAGTAATGGATTATCGTCTTAGCGTTGCACGAGGATTCAACACACATTTAGATGAAAAGAAATCAACTTGTGATGACGCCAAAAGTTTTTACGTGGAAAACTCGTTAAGGGAAAAAATCACGTGGTCTGACCCGGTTATCAAAATTTACTATAAGTTGATGATTACAGAGGCTCCTTGTCGCACAGACGGGAAAGAGTTACTAGATTTTCCAATGTACAATGTCGACTGACGGCATTTGGTTAACTGTGGTCGATGATAGTTGATGACGGTTGGTGGTAGTTGACGACAGTCGCTGGTGGTCAACGACGATCGACGGTGGTCGTTCACGGTTGATGGTGGTAGACAGCGATCGACAATGGCAAATATGATGTTGGACTTGAACTCTTTTTCAAAGTTTCAAGTTCTCTCTCAAGCTTTCTTCCCCTTCATGTGAGAGTTGGGGCTTTATTTATAGTGTTATGGGTGCAATTAATGCAGAAATATGAATCATTTTGATCGGACGGTCCAAAGAGTTTCTCTCAATCTTATGGTGTTTGATGGACATTTGAGTGTCTTAACGATGTTGGAATTGAGCAATCTTAGGCTCGTTGGATTCTTCATGTCGAGACGCTCGATTCGACTATGAACTTACTAGATTCAACATCTGTTTGGCCTTCCAAATGCCTCCGAAAATTCTCTAAGAGTGGTTTAATGATTTGATACGGGTTTGATCTGACTCGGATTGAGCTAGTTTTTATATCATTGGGTTCGTCTCATCGAGCTAATCAGTTTGACTATAAGTTTACTAAAATCAGAACTCTTTATGACTCTTAATTGAAGTTTGGATGTTTATTGCTCAAAATATTGCCTCGAGATTCCTACCATGCTTTGAGATTTATGTAGGAATATAAAAATTTATTGGTGGCGTATCAGTTGTCCTCCTATTTTAGGGAGAGACCATTTGTATCATCTGAAAATATTAAGATCCAGAGTTTTTTTTGAGTATATGTATAAATGTATATCTATATATTACTTTATTACTTTATTAATTTTATTATACAAAAATATTTATCGTGTACAACATAAATTCTTTACCTTAGCTCAATTGTTAGTGTTTTTCATCTTCATGTTTGCGAGTTTGGTTCGAATCCCAGGTGAAGACCGAATAAAAAAAAAATTACCTGGCTTGGGATTGTCTGACCCTTAGTTAAGAGGGCTTAAGACATAAAACGTGCAGTCCGCTCGAAGATCGAAGTTCTCAATGCTAAGTGTCATTAACGGGCGTTGCTGAGCTTATCTAAGGTAGCATGATTGTGTTGTATGTTGATCACCTCGCACAACGCTAATCCCTGTTGGGGTTGGAAACTTGATCTTCAAGTGTGTTACAGAAGCACGATGTCAAAGATTGATTGTAGTTGTCTCCCAAAGATGACATTATATATTGATTCTAATTTGACAACAATGAACTGGACTGAAAAATCTCCCAAGACAACATGGAGATTTATTGTTCCCTCGACCCTCACTGGTCAATTATCAAAACCATATAATGATTCAGATGCAAATTGAAGTCTTTCCCTTATCAATCTCAAACTAAGGAAATTTGAATAGAACAAGACATCGATAGAACTCCCATTGTCGATCAGGATCCTCTTTACGTTATAGCAAGGCTCACCAGTTCCTGCGCTAATGACTAGAGGATCTTGGTGGGGGACTCAAACTCTTTCCAAATCAAAATCATCAAAAGTGAAAGGCTCGACGCACAATTTTTTTTTTCGTTGGTTCACCAGGTATTGTGATAAGGATTTTATCAGTCAGCAATGGGTCTCCATCAATTGTTTGAATTTCGCCTACAACTGGGTGACCCCCATGTTGTTGCATTTGTGCATGTGCCCCCCAATAGGAGCATTATTGGTACCAGCTTGTTAGTTTTGTTGAAACTGACCAAGATATTCCTGTTTAATTAACCTTTCAATCTCTTCCTTGACCGACTTACATCCTTCAGTGGAGTGGCCACAACTTTGATGAAAATGACAGTATTGTTCTTGATTCCCTGAGTTAGGTTTTAGGGGGTGCGGTCACTTAACAGCTTGCTCATCTTTGATAGTCATTAAGACGTTAACACGTGATGAGTTGAGCAGTTTATATTCTTTCTTAGGTTGATACTCACTTCACTGGCCTGCAAGCTTAGGAAGGAGGTTGTGATTCCTCTGTAGTTCAGACTTTCTCCGTTGCAAAGATTGATTATTATCTCCAGTGTTATTATTACGCTTTCCCCCAAATTTCTCGAACTGTTCTTTATGTGAGTTGATGGCCTCATCCATATTGATTTGGGACTCAACATGATGGACAAGGTCAGCATTAGAACGAACTGTCTCCCACATCAGTGATGAGTAAAAAGGTCATGGTGAAGCCCACCAAGGAAAACTCCCCTTTGTAACTCTGTATCTATCCCCAAAATCTCACAGACTTCAGCAAAAAATCTGCGGAAGTAGTCCTTGAACGACTTTTCTTCACTTTGACGAATTCCCAAAAGATGTGATGAATCCTTGATAATCCTTCGATTTTCGTTGAACTGCTCTGCAAACGGTTTGGCAAGATCGTTAAAGGTGTTTATAGTCCCACCTGACAGAGAGTAGAACCAGGTTAGAGTTTGTTCTTTAAAAGTAGTCGGAAACACTTGACATAGAAGCACATTAGAGGCATGTTGAATGTGCATGATAGTTCAATAATGATCAATATGCTCATAAGGATCGGTTGTCCCTTCATATGTATCGATGTTCGGAAGCTTAAAGCTTGTTGGGATCGGGTGTTGGAGGACCGCATCCGTTGAGGGAGAAGATTCATGGATGTTATGGAGAGCGTAGAAGAATGCTTTTTCTCGAGAGGGAACTCTTCCCGGACAAGACGTCGTAGTTCGTTACGAATGAAGTTATCTGGAATGACAAGAAAATGTGGTGATGTCGGGTGAGCTGCTCGAGATGGATGAGTGGAACTTGTTGTATGTAGGAGCTCAACATCACGACCTGACAGGGGATGTGTTCCTTCTTGAGGAGGCGGGCCGGTACGAGTTCTTTTGAGCGGTATGTTTTCTCGTACGTCGCAAAGTTAATGGTAAATGAATTTCATCCAATTGTGTAGGCAGCGGTTGTTGAGCCCCGCGTAGAAGTTTGTGGGATCTCTAGTTAAGACTCCTAAATTTTACACATTCGATCTTCTATTGAAGGACTCGAAACACCTTCGTTGGCAGGATATCGTATTCCAGGGAGGGAAGATAACGAAGCATGCCGCCCTTGGCTGCGTGACTGCTCCATGGAACAATGGGTGTTAGAGCGGGATGCTCCATTGTCACGAACATTGTGTGTGGTAGTCATGTATTAAACCAGTTAAGTACTTAAGTTGTAGGATTGAAACTTTCCCATAGACGGCGCTAAACTGATGTGTGCTAGAAAATTCATGACGGTAGCGTAATAGATTATCATCTTAGCGTTGCACGAGAATTTAACACACACTTAGATGAAAATAAATCAACTTGTGATGGCACCAGAAATTTTTAAATGGAAAACCCGTAAAGGGAAAAAACCACGGAGCATGACCCAGTTATGAAAATCCACTATAAGTTGACGATTACAGATGCTTCTTGTCCTACAGACAGGAAAGAGTTGCTAGATTTTCCAATTTACAACGTCGATTGACGACTTTTGGATAGTGGTGGTCAATGACAGTTGATGATGGTCAGCGGTGGTGGACGACGGTTGCTGGTGATCGACGGCGGCCAGCGGTGGTCGTTGACTATCGGTGGTGGTCGACGTCGATCAACGATGACAGAGATGATGTTGGACTTGAACTCCTTCTCAAAGCCTCAAGTTCTCTCTCAAGCTTCCTCTCCCTTCATGTGAGAGTTGAGGCTATATTTATAGTATTTTGGGTGCAATTAATGCAAGAATATGAACCATTTTGATCGGACGTCGAGAGAGCTTCCTTCAATCGGATGACGTTTGATGAACATTTAAGTGCCTTAACGATGTCGAAATTGAACAATCTTAGGCTCGTTGGATTCGTCATATTGAGATGTTCGATTCGACATCCGTTTGACCTTCCAAATGCCTCCGGAAATTCTTCAAGAGTGGTTTAATGATTTGATACAGGTTTGATCTGACTTAGATTAAGCTAGTTTTTATATTATTGTGTCTCTCTCATCTAGCCGGTCAGTTTGACTATAAGTTTACTAAAATCAGAACTCTTGATGACTCTTAATTGAAGTTTGGATGTTTCTTGCTCAAAATATTGACTCGAGATTCCTGTCATGCTTTGAGATTCATGCATGAATATAAAAAATTATTGGTGGCGTATCAATATGATTGCTAATTATCATTCAATTAATTATAGTTTTACTAATATCGAAGATTACTTTAGTTTGAATGATTTGCTTTATAATCTTACGTTTTCTAAATAAAGTAAGAAATAAAATTTAATAATTTTGTTTACATTGTATATAATTTAATCACTTTGCTCCCTCTCAATTCTATTAATTGCCCCCATTGACCTCTAAATAAATAGAACCCATATTCACGAAAGCCTTCATATAACTTTCTAATTTATTGAATTCAAAAGAATCAAAGCTTAATCAAGTTCTTAGAGAGTAATTAAATATATATAAATGACAAACTTAAAGTTCTAAAATTAGATCTTTTGTTTAAAAAAAATAATAATAAGTATTTCACTTTTTGAAAATTAAAATAGTGATATAAATAAAATTAAAATAATGATAATCTTAATGTGATATGAACAATTTGGGTGGTATAAATGTAAAAAGTGAAGTTTACATATTAGATGTGTACATACAAAATGATTGAGTGGTATGTATGTAAATGCCCCTATACTTATAAAAGAAAAATTCATTTTTGTATGCTCCTAATGTATATTTATATCATTTTTTTTTATATATTATTGAGAAAACCAAAATAGAAAATAAAAATATGCCATAAAATTATAGTTAGTCTCAATGTGAAAATATATTTATTAATTATTTTACATACATATTATATATATATATATATATATATAATTATTTTTTAAATTTATTCAAACATAAAAAATATGTCGAAATACTTGTAATATTATTTAATTTACTAATAATAATAAAATTCACGATTTAATTTTGATCCATGTGCTATTTTTTTAATAAATTTATTTTCATAATAAGTTTGCCACCTCTACTAAAAGACCGGTTCCGCCCTCATTTCATATATTTGTGGATTGTGTTTTCTTTTTAAGATTTGAATATAAACAAACTCTTGGTGTCTCTATAATCCTCCTCCACAATCAATGATTATATATCGACGTGTCCAAAATATAAATTTAACAAATCTTTGGCCAAGTATTCCAAAGCACACTTGAAAGACCAACAAGTACTTGACATTATTCTATTTCAAGAAGGCCATCTTACCGAATATTTTGTGGATTACTTCATTGTCAACCAAGAGGTCATTCAAGTGTATTGGCAACTTTCATGAATACACCAAAATAAAAGATGAAGTCTTGAAAGGTATTTTCAAAGATATAAATATAAATTATAAATAAACATTGATGTGTGCTAGAAAATTCGCGATAGTATTGTGGTAGATTATTATTTTAGCGTGATATGAAGATTTAACACATACTCAGAAGATAGAGAGCATTAATAATGATACCATAAGTTTTTACGTGGAAAACTCGGAAAGGGAAAAACCACGGGGTCGTTTCACTATAAAAAGATGATTACAGTTTCAAGCACTTGTCCTATAGGTGAGAAAGAGTTACTTGGTTTCTCAAGTTACAACTACAACCAGACGGCTGATAGTAATTAGCTGCGTTCGATCGGTGGTGGTAGATTGTGGTTGGTGGTGATCGATGGCGGTCGACGATGGTCGATGAAGATTGGTGGTTGTTGATGGTGGTCTGCAGTGATCGATAACGGTCTATGGTGGTCGACGGTGGTTGGTGATGATCGACGACAGTTGACGGCAGCATGAGTGGTGACGTACTTCAGTTTCTTATCAATGCTTCTAGTTCTTTCTTTAGGCTTGAGCTCTCCTATTCCTCCCATAAGAGAGGTGGGACTCTATTTATAGAGTTATGAGTGCAATTAATGCAGAAATATGAATCACATTGATCAGTCGACAGAGAACTTCATTTGATTGGACGACATTTAATGAATGTTTGAGTGTCGTAATATGTCAAAATTGTGAGACTTTGTGCTTGTTTTATTCGTCTTATCAAGACACTGATTTCACTATAGACTCGTCAGAATCGACATTTGTTTGACTTTTCAAATATGTTTAAAAAACTTTCAAAATCAATTGAATTACTTGATCTGTGATTAATTTGATTCAGATTTAACAAATTTGGTGACATTGGGTTCTTTTTGTCTAGCCGGCCATTTTGACTGTAAGTTTATTGAAATCGGAGTTTTGGATGATTTTCTTATTGAGAATTGAATATTTATTACTCAAAAATCACCCTGAGATTTGCGTCATGTCTCGAGATTCATTTTGAATGATGGGGATTTGTTGGTGTATAAGTTAGACCCCTATTTTCAGGCGGAACCGACTTCGTTGCCCGAGAATATCGAGATCCATAGCACTTTATTTTTTTGTTGTATATATACATATATCACCATTCGCCATTAATATATTAATATAATGCATATATATTTAATCATAGAATTGAGTTGAATTGGTGCCCATCTTTTGCTCCCAATGCAGGTTCTGGGATTCAAATCCCATGCTAAGCATGAAAAATATTATTTTTGTCAGACCAATATAAGGGTCGCAAAAATACAACCGCGATCTGGCATAGTAGGTCGTTTAAATGGAAGTGGGAGCCGGACCGGTGGGACACGATAGTAGAAAGTTGGAGGGTTTGGAAGGCGAGTCGGCGGTAGTTGGACCGGCATAAAGAATTTGAAACTCGAGCTACGAGATTTGGGATGTTCGGAGAGCTGAACCGATGGAAACTGAATCGACACAGAGCTGGACTCGTGGGACTTGAACTAGTTGTGGGATTTAAACAAAAAATATGAAATTTGAGGAGATATTTCCTCTTTTTTTAATAGCTGCCCACTAAAAAAGTAGAGTCTTTTGCTAAAGAGAATTTTCAGAAGAAGAAAGTCATCTTCGTCCCACGTAGCAGGCGAGCAACAAAATTTTTTTTCTTGTTATGGCCAAGAGGAAAGTCGTCCCCGCTCTGCGTACCATGCAAGCAATGAAATCTTTTTTGGTGTTGCATTCAGAAAAAAAAGACGTCCTCATGTGCGTATCAAGAGCGAAACATAATATTCTTTCTAATTGCAGTGAAGCGTAGAGTCGTCCCCGTTCTGCACAACAGTCGAACAACACTATCTTCTTTCATGTTGCAGTGAAGATGAAAGTGGTTCACATCATGTGCAGCAAGCGAGCAACATGATCTTCTTTCATTTTGTGGCGAAAAGGAAAGTCATTCCTGCCCAGCATAACAAATAAACAATGTGATCATATTTCACGTTAAAATGACGATAACTATAGAACTTTGTTTTGCTGAGAACCACTGGAAGGGTCAAAACTCGGAGGATGCAACGTCATATATGATGGAATGCGACAAGATTTTGTTTCAAAAAAAGTATTCCTTCCTGATCGACATGTCGTGAAATTGTCGACTTCTGCTGATTGAGTGTATTCTCCTCCATCTAGGTATATTGTTATTCATGAGGCAGCCTTGAGAGACAACCCACTAATTCTGTCGGCACCTGAGTTTATCAATATCATGAAGGCTTTTGAAGTTTGCATTACTCAGTTGTCTTGTCGGGTGCTGACAATCATTATCAGGTTGACTGTTTTTTTAGAAATCACGGGTAACATTAACACCGCTAATTTTAGCACGGTTGTGTGTGTTCTTTAGTGACACACATGATTGTGTGATGTATAAGCACAATGTGTTGGATTCCCACTTGAAGGACTGATAAGACAATGATCTGTATGATTCTTCTTTGCAAAGAACGATTGGGGGCTTCATGAGAGGCGAGAAAGTTCCAACAGTTGTTTGCCTCTCTTCAGACTACTGAGGAGGGAATATTGTGGATGCTAGAATTCTGTAACTTCAAGGAGTTGTTGTTCGAGAAGCAACATATTCATGAATTTGTGGGCGATGAATCATTGCGCAAGTTCAAACTTTCTACAACCACCAAACAACATGAGATGAATGAGTAATATTATGAGTATTTAGGAGATTGACATTCTTGTATAAAGGAGAGACCTCTAACAAGGTAGTAAGGTGGTACCATGCGTGCGTACTCCAACTAAGGACCTCCAATTGGCAATAAGATTAGTGAATCTCCTCTTATTGTGCCAATAGGCCACGGGGCTTAATGTAAAAAGCTATATAAATTTATTATAGGACTCTTCTATTCTACATATATAATCTCTCGGAATAATCTTGTAAAAAATTGGCCAACTGAATAATACCTATTAAGAAGAAAAAGAAAGGGAGACCTATCATCCATGTTTCTAAGATTATTCCTTGAAATGATAGGTGTTAGAATGGGAGGTTAGGTTGCTATGAGTATTATATATGTTGTCCATCAAAGGAGTGCCTGTGGAGTTTGTAATGATAAGATATTTTCCCACAGGTGCTGCTAAATTATTGGGTGTTAGAATTTTCTCATTAATAGATAAAGATTACATTTTAACTCAATAAAAATATTTAGCACACACACATAAATATAAATAATAATAGATAATAAGGTTTTTGCATGGAAAACTAAAATAGAGGAAAAATCATAAAGCTTGACCTAATCAAAGTACTATATTGTGAATTTATAGAGTTATATTCTTATCAAATTTGACAATTAAGAAAAGGTTACAAAAATTTAAACATTTGCTTTTCATTATGCTATTGAAACAAGACTTGTACGATGATAAAATTAACTAAGTAATGGTAGTTGGATAATAATAACTTAAGGATATCTGTGAAGCAACGACAATTTAATATATTAATTTGGAAATAACAATCCTATGGTGATAGTTAGGCTATCACAATTACTGGTGCTAATCGATGTTCACTAGCGTTCGCTAGCCTGAAGCTCTCTCCTTGAGTTTAGATTAAGCTTTTAGCTCACTATCAGTTTTTAAGGCGGAGAATGCATGTCTCTTTATAATTTAAAGAGTGAGCTCTAATATAGTTGGATAAAATTTTAAAACACTCAATTAGATCTTTTGTATCATTTTTTTGACCAAAGGTCATTTTTTTAGCATTTAAGTGTATTTGACCCATAATTGAATGATTCTCTCATCAAGTCACTTGATTTGACTATAAACATGTCAAATTCATATATCATTTGATTATTCATCTATTGTTTTAAATATGTCAAATGAAGGCAATATTTTCTGAACAATAAATTCATAATGCATGCAGATCACAGAGGTTTAAGGAATTATCAACACAAGTAATTGAAATACTGACTCAAAAAAATTTTCTCCACTAACTTATGGGATTCAATTTTGAAATAAAATATAAACTAGGGAAATTAAATGGAGCAACTAACACTTTATCCAAAAGATTTAAAAACAGTTAAGAGGATATAATAGAAGAAATGCAAACAATAAACCTCTTCACTTATATTTCAACATTTTCTCTGAAATTACTGAACAAACTAAGAAAAAAATTCGGTACAACTTCAGATTTGCTACTATTACAACAACAATTACAAGAAGGAAAATTATTGGATACAAATTATCCAATGAGAGATTAGCTATTGTATTATAAAAAACACATTTATATCATTAAACAGTTAGATCATTAGCACACCATAATACAATAATTTAATGAGTCACAAATAGTTGGACATGGCAGTATTTTAAAAACTTCCAAAAGGCTTTATAACAATTTATATTGTCAAATACAAAAAGGAAGTAAATGATTTTGTTAGCAAATGCTTCGTGTGTAAAGAGAAAAAAAAAAAACAAATGTTTCCTCACGTATCGGGTTGTTGATCC
Source organism: Phalaenopsis hybrid cultivar (assembly GCA_002079205.1). Taxonomy (NCBI): domain Eukaryota; kingdom Viridiplantae; phylum Streptophyta; class Magnoliopsida; order Asparagales; family Orchidaceae; genus Phalaenopsis; species Phalaenopsis hybrid cultivar. The sequence goes on along the minus strand of JXCR01146914.1, from coordinate 58,683 downwards.
CTTTACCAATTCCATAATAGCTATGTGAAAATGTTTCAATAGATTTTGTTAGAGGGCTACCAAACTCACAAGGGTATGCTACTATTTTAGTAGTAGTTGTTAGGTTAACAAAATAGGCTCACTTTGGGCCTCCACCATTAGAGTATAATGCCAGCAAAGTTGCAATTTTGCTCATCGAGATGATCATTCGTCTACGATGATTTCCAAAAACTATAGTTTTAGACCGCGACACTATATTTTTGAGTGATTTTTGGCGGCAATTATTTGTTATTGGTGGTGTTAAATTTCATTAAAACACAAGTAATGACCTACACAAACTGATTGGCAAACAAAAGTATTAACTAAATGCCTTAAACAATGTTAGAGAGCATGTGTTTCTAACCAATTAAAGACAGTTTGAAAACTTAAGCTGGCCTAAAATGTGTGGTAACTCAAGCTTTCATTCAAGTATGTAAAATGAACCCTTTTCAAGCTTTATATGGTAGACTCCCACCATCGCTTCTAGTTTATGCTAATGTTTGAATCATTAAATAAATCATCCCTATAGAATGACGTATTCATCCTGTATTTCATATCTCAATCTTAAAGCTGTTCAAGTTGAATGGGGTGGGGGGGGACAAAACAACACAGTGCACTTCTCTACCAAATTTTATTTGGAACAATGGACCATTGTTAGTTCCAGAAGCTATTTTAACTTCTATAATATTCAAATATAGAGGTAAGGACCAGCCTCAAGTGTTAGTGAAGTGGACAAACTCTGAAGTGCAATAGACAATTTTAGATATATTTAGCTCTCTGCGTCGAGCATATCCAGCCCTCAACCTAGAAGACAATATTGTTTTTGAAGGCGAGGGGGTGTTATGACACATCTTTTTTGTTATATCATAAAGAGATACGAGAGCAGGTGGCAAAATACGTGCAAGATAAAGAATGAGAGGAGAACAAAAAAAAAGTGTATTGCAATCTTGGACTCATTGGATTCGTCTTGTCGAGATGTTCGATTCGACTATGAACTCGTTAGATTCAACATCCGTTTGACATTCCAAATGTATTAAAAAATCTTCAAATAGTGGTTTAATGATTTGATCTGAGTTTGATTTTACTTGGATTGTACTAAAGTTGATATCGTTTAGTCCGTCTCATCTAGCCGGTGAGTTTGATCATAAATTTGCTAAAATCAAAGTTCTGGATAACTCTTAATTAAAATTTGAATGTTTCTTGTCCAAATATGCCCAAAAATTTGTGTAAATGCCTCGAGATTCATGCAAGATAATGGAGATTTGCTGAGACATATCAGTTGCCCTCCTATTTTTATGCGAGACCAAATTTGTCGTATGAAAATTTCAAAATATAGAACTTCTTCATTTTTGTTGTGTATACGCATCAATATATGCGTATATTTGTGTGTGTGTGTGTCTATATATATATATATATATATATATATATATATATATATATATATATGTGTA
>JXCR01146914.1:15296-49728 GCA_002079205.1 Phalaenopsis hybrid cultivar | reverse complement strand
ATATATATATATATATATATATATATATATATATATATATATATATATATATACTTATCTATATCTTTGCCAAGAGGACACTTTTGATGGTGGTGGTGATCACACTTTCATTAAAAAACTTGGTAAAAAAATGGGAAGTCTGCTCTTATTCTCACTGAGGTTGAAACCAGTACTCTTGCGTCCTCTTGGCGATTTGCTCTAGTGAGAAAATTCCTCTATGGTCACTCAAAACTTGCTATCATTCGAAATTTTTTTTGATATTATGAAGTTTTTGGACAGTTGGAATATTGACTTACTTGACGGTCGACATATGCTTATTCAGTTATTTCACGATGCCGATTACACTCGCATTTTTTTTTGAAAAGTTATCAAGATTGACAACCGTTTTATGAAAATTCTGAAGTGAACTGTCGATTTTAATCCAAAAGTGAAGTTCCCTATAATTCCTGTTTGGATAAAATTTCCGGGGTTAAAATTACATTTGTTCAACTTGAAAATTTTCTGCTCATTAGCAGAGCCTCCTAAGGTGGATAGTTTTAAGCTTGCTGTCACCAGATCCTTTGTGACTTGTGTGTTAGTTGAGAGAGATATCAGTCAACTAGCTCCGGATGAGGTATGAATTGACATCACTCATAACGGGTATTGTCAAAAGGTTGAAATAGAGCCACACCCTCCTTATTGCTTTGATTGTAGTATGTTTGTCCACAGTTATATTATTTGCTATCGCTTACATCCTCATCTAAGGCCGAATATCGCTAAAGATCAGCCACCTACCATCCCTGCTGAGAAGGTGCAACCGATTCTTTTTCCAACACTGCAGTTACTGATAAAGAACATTGTACTACAGGTACAGATCCAAGTGTGCTTATACCACTCACTATTATTGAAGAAGACTTACTTACATGTCAAGACACATGAAAGTGCTCATTTGATCCGATAAAAGATCAGCTGATACAACAAGTAGTTGCTTCTAATGTGCAACAACCTACACATGTCCGTCACACTTTAGATCAATTCACTGATTATGTGTGTCAACCTTCGGATGAGTAATAACATGTCTATTCCAGGAGGAAGAAGAAGAATGGAGGCCGACTCGAGCTCGAGAACTTATTGGATGATTCATTGGTTACTGCTGACAATGACATTCATTTTACCAATTTATTAGCTGACTCCTTTCCTAGAACTAGAGGCAGAGGCAAAACAAAATTGGGTCGCTCTCTAATTCTCTAATACTCCGTATTTAGGCACTTTTTGGTTTTTTTATTTAGGTCTCTCATGTATTTTTTTGTATTTTCTCTTTTTTGGAATCATTTGTATATGGTGCTTATCATGTGGGCAAGGTGTTGTGTTTGGGCCCTCCTACACAATTTATCAGTATCCTACTTTTTGTTTAATACATTACCCATTGGGCTTTCTAAAAAAAAATGTATATATACATGTATATATATACAATTATTTTGTGCAAAAAGAGCCGAACACGAACAAGAAATCCTTGTTCTTGTTCGACTCATTTATCAACGCAAAAAAATTGTTCGTGTTCGGCTCGTTAATTTAGCGAACAATTCGAACATGAACTATTCACAAATAACGGGTCATTTTGACAGCCCTATCTATTTCCTCCTTGAAGATAAGAATCAGTTTTCATCCTAATTTGAATATTGTCTCCGACTCTTCTGCAATAGTGATTGGAGTTGCTATAAATGCTGTGATTAGTGTTGTTAAAAGGGTATCGTAGGAGTGAAATGAAGCTATGCACTAGTTCTGTGCATATCTTATTTGCCAATTGCAAGTTTGCAAGAAAGCGAATTTGTTGCATTTCTTTGCCGTTTTTTGTTGTAGCGCTATCTTTTCTCATTTTGAAATCCTAGTTCAGATTTCATGGTTCAATTCAACATGTCATATTAACTAGGTATGATTGTTTGCCTTTTCTCATTACTTTTATTATCTTTTAGTCTTTGCGAATTGTTTCTCCTTTGGAACTTATCGCTTCTCGGTAATTTTTACCTTCACGCTCCTCTCCCGTTAGTTCTCATATACTTTTCGATATTTCTAATTATTGGTTCTAGTAGCTTCTAATTCACACTCAATATTTCTTCTCGAAGCTTTATTTTTCACATTGCCTCCGTCCCTTATTCTCCTGCTAGTCACTCAATCATGAGTATATTCTTAACTTTTAGTTACATCACTTCTTTATTTATATCAATCATAGCTTTATTTTTTTTTGAATTTTTAATTAATATAAATTATTGTTATTCAATAATATATTATTGTATTTGCTAAAAAAAACTATTTCCTGCTCTGATTTAAGTTGATTAATTAAATAACTATTACATGCATATAATATATGTATATGCGATAAGAAAACTCATTAACGCTCTTGTTAGTGAAAGCTACGCTTCATTTTACTTTTTGCGCATTGAAGCAAATTGAAATTTTGTTTACTGAATTGCGCTCGGCGCGTTGAGTATCCCATCTTCTAATGATTGCTACAATTCCACTGCATGCATCAACAACACTGAACTTTCCGGTGCAGAACTTTTCAACTTATGGAGCACTGAATAAATTTTAGGAAGATTTACATACATACAACTCAATTCGTATGCATTTACATAACTAACCTCTATACTTCACTTTTTACATGCACCTTACTTATGCAGGATGTATTTCACTTTTTAAAAGTTAAAAGTGGTGGCTTTGTTTATGTGATATGAAAGATTGGGGTGGTATAAATATAAACAGTAAATTTAGATGTTAGATATGTAAATACATAGGAATTGGGTGGTATGTATGTAAATGCCCCAAAATTTCATTGTTCAACGCAGTTAAATTTTCTTCTTATTGTCCCGAACTGGTCTTATAGTGCTACTGCTGCTGCTTATGTGGATCTTTATGGCTGAATCAATTATATTGTTTTATTTTGTGGATGCTTTATAGGGACTGATGATGATCTTCCGCCACCACATCAGAATAGGGGTACAAGAGGACGTATTGCAGTGAATGGAAGAACCGGTGTTGCCCTTCCCTATGCCAGGCCCCAGCTTGATATGGAGACTCAGATACATCAGTTGGAGCAGGAAGCGTACAGTTCAGTTCTCCGGGCGTTTAAAGCGCAATCAGATTTGCTTACCTGGGTATATGTTCATTCATGCTAAAGTCACTGCCTTACAAGTTATTACTACTTTCTTTTCTGCCCATTTTAACTCATGACTACATGAAATTAATTACCCAGGAAAAGGAAACTTTAATAACTGAACTAAGAACAGAGTTAAAAGTATCTGATATGGAGCACAGAGAACTATTGAGCATGGTTAATGCAGATGATCTTATTAGGAGAATAAGGTATGCTGATGATCAAAGCTCTACCAAATCAACATGCGTCGTACTTTATTATTCTGCTCCAGTTCTAATTCCTGGCATGAATTTTTTGATCTGTAAAAGGGAGTGGAGGCAGGCAGGAGGGAGGCAACCTGGTTTGATGAATCATTCACAGCCTGTTCCTGATTCGCTGCCTAGTCCGAGTGTTTCCGGGTCTCGCAAGAGGAAAAATACATCTCAGTCTATACCTTCTTTGCCTATCAATGTGCCATCACCTGCAATGCATTCCCAACCAGTTGCTGCTTCCATGCCACCATCAGTAACTGCTGTAAAACATGGACTTTCCGGAACGAAGGGCAAGCAGCCTAAACCAGTATGCCAACTGTCAACATTATCGTGAAATATGAATTTACATTGGGTTACCATGCTATTCTGAAAATTGTTTGGTTGTGTTTACAACTCTCTTTCAACCATTGACTTAAATAAAAAGGATTCTTTGCAGATTCCCTTCACAGGTCAGAGTGAAAGGGGCCATCTCACAAATAGGGGTGTTCCTGGTGTCATTACGGGAAATGAGCAGCTGGAGACGGGTCCCCAAGATCCCCTGGTTGGGCGAAAAGTAATGACTCGGTGGCCTGAAGACAATAACTTCTATGAGGCTGTTATTACCGACTATGATAAACAGAAGGTAATGTACCGGTGTAATGCTTGTGATTTGGTCATATTTGTCTTTGGATGGGATTCAAACCTTACCATTCTCTATACTGATTTTCAGGGGCTTCATGTTCTTGTATATGATATTAACACAAACAACGAAACGTGGGAATGGGTCAATCTCAAAGAGGTGAATAGCTTTTTTTATTTTACAGAGTTCATTAGTATTGATTTACTTATAGTGACATTCTTGTATGTCATCCTGAGAACTAATAATGCTGAACTTTTTCATATGCGCTTGTATAATTTGATTGCTAGTTTAGCACTAAACGTCAGGTTATTTCCTACCTACGTGGCTTATGCTTATCCTAGTTGGTCTGTGCAAGAAAATGTAAATCAAGGTTATAGAGATGGTTTATAGTCAGTTACTATATGCAAAATTTCAAAAACATTCTTTTAAATTAGCTTATTGATTAGGTGCTTATTATCGACATTATCATTGTCATCATCGTTTGTTGTCTTTCCCAATTATCATTTTCATTATCATTCTTGTTTAGTGTGACATGAGATTTGAAATTATTTTGTGAAAATACTGTTGCATAATTTCTATCCTTCATGCTGCAGCTCTATTCTTTTTTCCTAATTCATTTGCATCAATTTTATCTCTCCTTTTTTATGAGCATCCAATAAATAGCCTATTATTTAAATTGTAAAAAAAATGTAGTTTTTTATTTGCTTACTATCCTCTTTGCAAGATTTGCGCTTTGCAGTAATATAATAATTATAATTATTAATATCCTTTTGTCACTCAAGTTTTTTTTTTTTTGATAATTTTTTGGAACTTGCTCTCTCTAATAAGTCTTTGTACAAGTTTTTTGTTTACCCTCTAAAACCTTTTTACCACAATGACACTTCATCTCATAACAAGTTTTAGTTAATGTTTACCTCTCAACAGCACATCCATTGCCTCTCTTTTTTAAGTTTAACCATCCTATTCATTTGCAATTAATATATTTTATCATTTTTTGAATGCTCTTTAACTCTTTTGATATGCATTTGTTTAACCTCTATATGTTCTATGGTCAAATTTCTCAGATAACACCGCAACAATCTTTAAAAATAGTTTATTTTATTATAAGTAAAAGAAGTTTGTTTTTTATTTATAGCCTATTGCAAGATCATATTGGCTAATGTGAAATAAAGTGTAGCTTTTCTTTTTATAGCTACATCTTCTATTCTCTCCCCTCTATGAATTCTCTAATAGCTTATCAAATTAGGCCTTGCATGCTTATTCAAGTCACTCGAGCAGCTATCCTCTTTCTTTTAAGTATACATTCACCTTTCTCATACAAAATGGATGTTCAAATTATATTCTAGTCCAACTTGGGGGACATTAACTTTAATCAAATTTATAATGTTCTCATCAATATGTAATTTAATAGCAATAACTTTAGTATTAACCCAAATTGTCTTAATAATTTTATTTTTCAGCTCCATATCTACAACAATCCTACCTCATTTCTATTATTAACCCTCCAAAAATACCAGTGCTTATAGCACCAATTTTTTCATTTTCTTTTAGTTATAAATAAACGATATTGAATCTTTTAGTCTTAATTTTGCACTTTGTTAATCTTTGTTCTTGCTAAAAGTTGTTTTAGATGGTTTGGTCACATTAAACGTCGATCATCTGATGATCTTGTTAGGAGAGCTGATGTTTTAGATTTAACTTTTAATTAGATAGGCAGAGGTAGACCTAAAATGACATGGGCATGTTGTATAAATGATCTTAATCTATTAGAATAAAATGAAATTATGACACTCAATACGACATTATGGAGAAAAAGAATTCATGCAGCTGACACCACTTAGGAGGATATAAAGGCTTTGTTGTTATTGCTAATCTTTGCTCTTTTTGTAGCAACAATTGGATTAAATTGTGACTATTGATATGCATATCCAGTTTAGGAACCGTGGTCTGCTATTACATCTGACGGGGAGAAATAATTCTCCCTTAATTTTCAATGATTGTGTCTTTATTTCTATTCTTTTTTATCACAATGATTTGATTTTCCCTCTAATTGTATGAGGGGTGGGTTGAACTATATATATTTGTTATTTGCTTAATCAGAAAATTATAGGGTTTATTCCACCAAAAAATTTACATGATATTAGAGCATGGAAACAAACCCTAGCTCTTCTTTTAGCCGCCAGAGTCCCTTCAATAGCTGTTGAGCAGCCAAAATCTCTCCTATAGTTGGCGGAATTCCTTTGTTTTTGCAGCCAGACTTTCTTAGGTAGCAACGACGGTCTTCTCCAAACAACATCGGTCTTCTCCAAGTAACAACACAGTTTCATGTAGATAGAAGCGGCGGTCTCTTCCAGGTAGCGGCGACACGTGGAATTTTATATGCCCAACAGATCTATGGCCTAGATCAGAGACCCAGGTGTATGCATTCGAGCGACTCAGGTTGAGGGCGCATCTGCAACCCATTTTCTCTCTTGAGAGAAATTCACATCACAGAGACCTCATCATTCGAAATTCTCTTTCTATCCATCATTCAAATTCCTCTCTCTAGCAGAATTCACCGAGTGGCTTGCTGAACAATTTTTTCAATCGCAATTGGAAATTAGAGAGACCCCGACTCCTAGTTTGTATCTCTAGTGTAGATCCTGTGTTAGCGACAAACATTTTCCCTTCTAGGCGTAAATTTTGTGCGGCGATAGACAATTTCTCACTCCAGCTGTAATCTTGTGTCGATGATAGACAATTTTTCAATTTAGCAAAAATATTTATGAAAAATCTTGTGTCAGTTTTAGAGAGTTTCTCTTTCTAGTGAAAATCCCATGCCAACGAAAGACAATTTATTTTTCTTTTTAGAAGTCACTTCTGAATCTGAGCTTAGAATGTTTGATCTGCAACGTCATAAATCTTTTCCCGCATCACCAATCACAAAGTACATGACAACAATATCCTCCAGTGGTTTCAATGTTCATGCACATCTATGATAAAGGAAAAGATTATCATCTCACTGAGGAAAATTCTGCGCTACAGATTACTGATTCTAAACATCAGACATGGAAGATTGAAGATCACATGGTTCATTTCATGACTTGTCGACTCCATGACCACATAAACTAGAGAAAACTTACTTCTGTATAAAATGTTAAAAAAAATCTGGGATGCCGTAAGAGAAAACGATTCTAGTGTTGACAATACCTTCGAGTTGTTGGACATTGAAACTATATTACATGACTTGTGACAAGGTGAGCTAAATATTTCTTAATACTTCAATTCTCTCTCCAAATATTGGCTCCAACTAGATATGTATGAATCATATACATGGAGGAGTTCACAAGGCTACTCTTTATTAAATAATTGTTGAACAGAAGGGAACAATTGAGTTCTTTCTAGGACTCAACAAAGAATTAGATGAAGTCAGAGGAGGAATAATAATCCTTCAATTCGTGAAATCTTTGTTGAATTACGAAGAGAAGAGAGAAGGAAGAAACTCATGATGACATGTAATTCCATTGCAGTAAATATAGCCCGATTTTATACACTCACAAGTCACCTTAGGACAACAATTAAGAGGAACAAACCGTGGTATGAACATTGCAAAAACTTGATCATTTGAAGTATTGGGAAATTTATGGAAAATCTGGAGATTGGAAGCGCAACAAAGTCAAAATTGATGGGGAAAATCAGACAAACAAAACTTTGAATTAAAACAAGCCTCACGAACATGGTTCATTCAGTAAGGAACAATTTGATGGTTTTTAAAGAATTATAGGACAATATTTTGAACCTTCTTTAGCACGTCAAGGCGGTTTTCCATCTGCTCTTGTTGCTCTCAATTGGTAGAAATAGCCTTGGATAGTGGACTGGAGCATCATACTACATGACAGGTGATATCACCGCTTTCCAATCTTCCCATTCTTTCAAACGCCATGCTACAATTAGAACTACAGATGGCTCTCTCTCATCTTTGTAAGGAAGAGGAAGCGTGGAACTCAAAATTATCTTACTCTTCCGTCTGTGATTTATGCTCCAAAACTTCACCGTAATTTACTGTCTATCAGTAAACTCACTCATGACATGAATTTTGTAATTAAATTTTATCTTAATTTATACAAATTTCAGGTGATAGACTCAAGGAAGATGATTGACAATATATATACGTATCACAAACTCTATCTGTTCACTATGACTCCCACTTCAAAGGGACCATCTCATCATTCACAATCCTTTGAGTCAACTCTTGTATCTGAGTCTGTTTCTCATGAGAGTCAAGTTGTGTTATGAAATTTCCCATCGGGCATCTTACTTTCTATTATATTGAAAAATTGTATATCCATTTATTTATCAATATAAAGCCTAGTTCTTATCAGCGTGAAATATTTCAACTTGCTAAACATACTCGACAAGTGTACCCAAGCCTGAAATACAAAATGGGGCTAGGTGGTAGTGATATCTGGGGTTTCTAAAAAATACCACTAAAATTTTTTTGGTTGCATCATTTTTGTTCGTGTACATTAACCTAATCACATGAAACCTGTTCTCAAGAATCAAATGCATCTTTGTGGGCTACTATTCAAACAAAAAGTAGTATAAATGCTACTTTCCATAAACACAAATTTTACAACTACATGTATGTTACATTCTTTGAAAACCAAACTAATCACCTCCTTATATCCCCGATTAACCCACTATTGGTCCCACTATCACAAATCAACCTGAAATGAGCTTATTACTCGATTAAATCCTCTCACAGCTCCTGCCAATAATAAAAAATTTGTGTACACCATAACAAAAAATCCCAATGAACATGTAAGGGATAATTTGCAAAATCAGGAAGGCAAATCACTGGAACCAACTCCACACCTCCCAAATATTCATACAATGGTTGGATCAACACTTCATGAACAAAGAAAGGAAGAATGAGCACAAGAATGCACAAAATAATCGATAAAAGAATTTGTGACAAGGAAAACTATCCTCTTATAAATCTTTTTGTTCAAAATTTGGATAATATGCATGCTCCAAATTCAATCCAAGAGGTCTTATCTATTATTGCTTGGAAACAGGCTGTGGATGAAAATATTCTTGCCCTTGAAAAGAATATTGCATGGATCAGAACAATTTTAACACATGAGAAAAGAATTGTAGGGTTCATATTACTGTTAAATACAAAGCATATGAGAGCATATAAAGGTTCAAGGCTAGACTTGTAGCGAAAGGGTTTGCTCAGTCTTCTGGGATCGACTATCAGAAGACACTTGACCAATGACAAACTCAATATAGTTAAGTGTATTACTGTTATTGGCTGTAAATGAGAACTGACCTTTACACCGACATTAAAAATCAATTTCTTAATGGGATCTTTAGGAAGAAGTGTATATGGAGATTCTTTCAGGATTAAAGAACAACACAAATGACATTTACACCGACATTAAAAATCAATTTCTTAATGGGGATCTTTAGGAAGAAGTGTATATGGAGATTCTTTCAGGATTAAAGAACAACACAAATACCTAGTTGGCGTGCGAATTAAAGAAATCATTGTATGATTTGAAACAATTTCCAGAGCATGGTTTGAATGGTTAATTAAGATTATTCTCGCCAATGAGTATTATCAGTGTCAGACTGATCACACCTTATTTGTGAAATGAAATCAATAATGTATGATAGTCATCCTTATTGTATATATAAATGACATTATTTTTACAGGCAATGACGTGGGGGAAATTGAAAGAGTCAAAAGAATAATGTCTTTTGACTTTTAGATCAAAGATCTTGAAAATTTAAGATACTTTCTATGAATGAACGTAGTTAGGTCCAATGAAGGCATTGTCATATCCCAAAGAAAATATATCGTTGATCTATTGAAGGAGACATGAATGTTGGAATGCAAACCAACACATACTCCAATGAATCCTAATCGTCGAGCATCAAAAGGACAGGACAACACCCCAATTGAAAAAGAGAGGTATCAAAGACTTGTAGGGAAGCTTATTTATCTGTCACATATAAGACCAGATATTGTTTTTTTTGTGGGTATAATGAGCCAACATATGAATGATCCAAATGGAGATAATTTAGAAGCGATCTTTCGAATTTTGAGCTACCTAAAGATGACTTCAAGACGTGGATTGATATTCAAGAAGATTGAGAACAATTACATTACACTGATGCTAGTTGAGTAGGAGAACTGACAGTTTGAAGATCAACTACATGTTACTTTTTATTTGTATGGGATAATCTTGTTATTTGGAGAAGTAAAAAAACAAGCTATATGGTGGCAAGAAGCAGTTTAGAGTCTGAATATTGTGCCATGGACCTAGAAATTTGTGAAGGGATGTGGCTAAAGAAACCACTACTTGTGGAACTTCATCTGGAGAACCAAAACACTATTAAGATGTTCAGTGATATTCAATCAATCATCAATATTTCAAAGAATCTGGTACACAATGATCAAATCAAACATATAGAGATTTTTAGAAACTTTATCTCTAAGAAGGTTAATGGAGGGATTGTTCTGCTAAGATATATCCAAACTTAATATTAAATTGCTGACATTCTTATTAAGGCTCTTCCTCGACATCATTTCAGTGATCTAAGTAGCAATACAACTCAACTTGAGGGGTAGTGTTGATATGCATATCTAGTTTAGGAAACCGTGGTCAGCTATTACATTTGAGGGTGATAAATTTTTCTCCCTTAATTATCCATTATTGTGTTTTTATTTCTTTCCTTTTTTATCATGATGATTTGATTTTCCTTGCAATTGTACGAGGTTTAGGCTGAGCTGCAGATATATTTGCTATTTAATAAGAAAATTAGAGAGTTTATTCCTCCAAAAAATCTACAGGGACACTACTTTTTTGGGCAGCATCCCATGCAAACATTGTCTATTTTTTAGCACAATCATTTTAAACTGCATTAGAGGTGGTTATTTGGCCAATCTTTGCATTTTTCTTACCACCATAAGGTTAAATAATGGTGAGTTGCTTTGCAATTTCTGATTTGTTCTATGAATTTTTTGCATGAGTTTTATGATTAGATATCAACCTAACATCGGTACCCTTTTCATTTTTTTAATCTGTTGGATAGATAAAATTTTATGGTCGGGAATACATCATTTATGGCTTCCAAATAGTTAGGATAATGCTAATGATGATTATTTTATCATTTAAAATTTAAGCTAGAACTCTTTAGAAGTAAAATTTGGTTTTGCCATTTATAGTTCCCAATCATGCTTGCTATCTTCCCTATCCCTAGTTTATTATTTTACTTTAATTTATTTTGAGAATTAATCAAAATTTGAAACATATGTGATTGTGATTAACTGTTGCATAAAATGTTCATGAGTCGATCATTTCATGTTTTATTTGATTTATCCCCAAAAATAAGTTTTGGCTAGTTCTTTTTGCTGTGGGTTCCAATTGGGTAGCAAATAACTAGAACAAAGTAGGAGTTTGTTTGAGCTCAGTAAGAGTTCATGCTTGATTTGTTTAAATCCATTTTTGTTCGAGTTTGGTTTTGGGCTTGTTCAAGCTTGATTCATATTGTGATTTTTGGGCTTCAAATTAGCAACTCATATGAAAAAATAATTGAGCGGTAATCCCCTCTGTTCAAACTCAATTTGTTTAACATTATGACTACTTGAGCTTGGCTCACCAGCTAACCAAATTAATTAGCTAATCAAACAAGCCTTATCAAGCCTATTAATGAGTAACACTATTGAGCAGTTGTTAGTTTAATTGAACAAGTTTTATCAAATTTATTAATTAGCAGCCTATTGAGTATAAAAGTGAGAATATATTGAATGTACAATTGAATAAATAAGTATTTTAACAGCCATGAATAAGTAGCATATGTTCATAAGCCAAAATAACCTGATTTAGAAATAATATGGCTCCCACGTAGTATCTCATATCAAATACATTTATAATCAAGTTTTAAAGTAGCATATGATCAATCCTTAAGCTTTTTAATAAGTTTATTCATGAGCATTAAATGATTTTTTTATATGTTATTATTAGAATATTAAAATAATAACAGGTTATTAATATGCATTTTTTCTTTTATTTGTTTTCCAATTTTCCTTTATTATATTTTTATTTTTCCTATTTCTCTTTATTCAATTTTTACTTTTTTCCTTATGAGTGCCCCTTGTAATAGGGTGTATATTCCCCTCTTTTGTATCAATAAGATATGTTGCTCTACTCCAACATTTCAACATGGTATCAGAGATAGGATCTAACCCTAGATCCCATCCACCGCCAACCTTCCCTGTAACCACCTCCGACCTTCCCTACAGGGTCTCGCACATGAACTGCTAGCTGCTATCCCTTCCAACTGAAGTCTGTAGTCGTCGACCCTCTCTCATGTCCCCCCTGCCTTCCTCTACAGCCGTTGGCTTCTTTGGCAACTATCGGCCTCCTCCCTGCAGGTGCAGAATCTTCTGCCAGCCTTCCTTGCAAGTCCTCCCTGTTGTTTTTTCTCGGCAGCTGGACTCTCTCCAACAGTTGTCTGGATTACCTATTTTTTGTATCCGACAACCGGCAAGCTACGACCGAAATTCGGCGATGTCTCGAAATTCTAACCAAATTTATTTTGGTTCAGTCGGTATCCTGGAAGACTCCTCCAGCACCGAGTCATCCTCAGAAAGCGTTCTTGATTTCACCGTAGGTTCGACTCCAACCTCTATTCCCGTGTAGACTGGTGGACCAGAAGCCAACATGAACTTCTTGATAACAACTCAGAAACTAAACGACATTACTTTCTCCAACGGTCCCAAGCGGTGTCCTTATTTATCAAAGGACAGGAGAAATTTAATTACCTCACAAGCATAATTCGATAACCTCCAAAGATTGACCTCGTATATGGAGCTTGAAAAATGGAGAACTACATGGTCATATCGTGGCTGATCCACTCCATGGAATCGTCGATTGCCGTCTCCATATGTTTCTTCTGCTAGTGTCATCTGGATGGCAGTCCGTGATACTCACTTGGATGTAGGAAACTCCGACCAACTCTATTACTTGTTTAAGAAGACCCGAGAGGCAAAAAAGCGATCAAGGACCGTGATCCAATACTACAAAAACCTGGTTGCACTATGGATGAAATATTATATGTACTACGACTTTACTTGGCACTCCGATCGACATTTTAAACTTCCAAAAAATTGTAGAAAAGGATCGCATATTTCAATTCCTGGTAGGCCTCAACAAAGACTTTGACAAAGTTTAGGGCCGTATTGTTGGATGGAATCCTCTTCTTTCTGCTCGTGGTGCTTTCACTGAGATACACGGCTAAGAGAGTAAGAGATACACGATACTTCAACTGAAGCGTTCATTTTGGTCTCTAATAGTGCTCAACCCTCTTGGGCAAGTCACCCCACTTGTGATTACTGTCACAAACCCAATCACACTCCCGACAAGTGTTTGAAGCTCTACGAAAAACCGATATACACATCCTCATTCAAATCCTCTGTTGCAAGAGTCTTACTACGACATCAGAGTTTACCACACTTCAACCGGTTTCTACCTAGAATATCTCAAAACCCTCCGACTCTATAAAGTCAGATGGAACACTTAATCAAGTTACTTGGATCGAATCAATTCTTTGCTGACCTCTCGACCTCACACGTCCGTCAAGGTACCATCCCTATGACACATCTTTTTCCTCCTCTGATCTGCAGATCATTGATTCAGGTGCGCAGACCATGTCACTGAATGCTTGCAAGCTTTCTCGACATATTATTCATGTTATGGAAAAGATATTGTTAGAATTGCAGATGGTTCCTTTAATTTCATTGCTAGTAAATGATTTGTTGTTGTAGCGACCGGTTTAACTTTGGAATCTATCTTATATGTATCACTTTTGAAGTGTGACCTTTTATCTGGTAGTAAGTCGACACATGACATTGATTGCGTTGTTCATTTCTCTCCTGATGTTTGTGTCTTTCAAATTCATCATTCGGGGAGGATGATTGAAATTACTAAGTGGGTAACGAGACTCTACTACTTTCAAAAATAAAAAAACATAGAGAACGAGGACATACCACTCAATAGTTGTAATATGTCTCGAGTCACTGAATGTTTCATTATGTTGTTGTATTCTCACTAGAGTTGTCATAGTTTCAAATATTTAAAACATTTGTATCCAATGATGTTTTCTAATCAAATTTTTTCTAGTTTGAAGTGTGAGACATGTCAATCAGCCAAACGTTATCAGGTTTATTACCCAACCCACACTTACACACCTTCCACTTCTATTTCACTCATTCATAGTGATGTATGGGGATTCTCTTGCACTGCCAGCTATACCAGTAAATGGTAATTCCTTATTTGCATTGATAACCACACTCGAATGATGTGGGTTTATATTTTAAAAGACAATTGGAAGTCGCTGTCACTTTCTAAAATTTCCACATCTTCATTTTGACCTATTTCAAAGCTCTAATTCAGGTCGTTCGAACCAATAATAGTCGTGAGTTTTTTAACTCTATTTTTGGTAATTTTTTGTAAGCAGGGACATCCTCTACCATAGCTCGTGTACAGACACTTCTCAACAAAATGGGATAGCTAAGAGGAAAAATCGACATCTTCTCGATATTTCTCGCTCCATTATGTTTTAATATAATGTCCCAAAACGTTTTTGGAATGATGACATACTGACTGCACATATCTCAGAAATAGTCCATTCTAAAGTTCACAACTTTGTAACTCCCTTAATCGTCCTAATGTTATGCTCTCCTGACAATCGGGTCTTCTTCATTCTAGATCCCAATTTTTTTTTTGTGCACAGTCTTTGTTCGGAACACTGAACTTACTAAGAGTAAACTTGATTCCAGATCCATAAAATATATCTTTCTAGGGTACTCCGCCACTCAAAATGGGTATCAGTGCATTGATTCTATTGCAAACAAAATTTATGTAAGTGCTGATGTCACTTTTTTTTTAAAGTATTCCCTATTTTCCTAACTTGACCTCAAGTTTTTTTTTGGGAGGGGGGGGGAGTGGGGCGGAGCTAGAGGTCTTGGACACTATTCCTTATCATAATCTTATGGATGTTCCTACCATTGTTCCTGCCACCGAGGAATCTCCGGTTCCTGTTGTTCCATCATCTACTCCTCCCACTCTGCGTATCTACCCTCGATGCACCAGTCCCGATGACCCTCTTGAGCGTGCTACCTCCTTGCAGGGCCTTGAATCCACTCCTAACGACATCCTTGACACTATTCCTACTCCTAATGAGGGGTTGAGTTCCTCGAGTAAGGTACGCAATCAGACATGTCCTCTCTATTCTATGACAAAATATGTCTCTTTTAGTAATTTATCGCTAAACTTCAGAGCATTTGCTACTGCCCTAATGAATCATTAGATCCCAACTATTGTTGAGGCTGCACTAGCTGATTTGACCTAAAAATATGTAGTGTTGGAGGAGATGAGTACCCTTCGATAGAATCATACAGGGGGCGCCATAGATATTTCTCGGGGTTAGCAAGCAGTGGGATGTTGATGGATTTTTAGCATCAAGTTCAACTCAAATGGTTCCTTTGAACGCAACAAGGAACGGTTGGTCGCCAAATGATACTCACAGACTTATGAAGTTGACTATAAGGAGACATTTGCTCCGGCAACCAAGTTTTAAACATCATTCGGGTCATGTTATCTCTTGCGGTGAATTTGGATTGGTTTTTATTTCAGCTTGGTGTCAAGAGTGCGTTCTTGAATGGAGATCTTACAGAGGTGTACATGTCTCTTCCCTTTGACTTTGACTTTACTACCTCCCCAGGGCAAGTATATCGTCTGCGGAAGTCCCTCTATGGACTAAAACAATGCACACGGGCGTGGTTTGGCAAGTTCACAATGGTAGTAGTGGGACATGATTTTATTCAGACTTAATCAGATCACATTATCTTCTTTCGACATTCATTCATTGACCAAATTGCAATTATTGTTGTCCACGTCGATGATATTATGCTCACAGGAAATGATCTACCGGCGTTGGAATTTTTGAAAGACATTTTAGCTTACATCATTTGAAATGAAGGATTTGAAATCTCTCTAATCTTCTAATGCATGAAAGTTGCTTGGTCATCTCGAGGCATTTGCCCATCTCAGCGCAAATATGTGATTAACCTGTTAACAAAGAACAATCTGCTTTTGTGCAAAATGGTGGCTGTCCCAATGGATCTTAATGAAAAGTTATTTGATGTTTCCAATGCGGTTTCTACTAAAATGACTCACTACCAACATCTTATGGGGAAAATCATCTTCCTTGTTCATACACGCCTCAACATATGCCATGCGGTTGGTATAGTATTTCAATTCATGAATGACCCCTATGTGCATCATCTCCATGTTGTCCATCATTTAAAAGGCACATCGGACTCAGATTTGTTTTTCTCGCGCCACCCTCTTTGTTTGATCGATTATCTACCTCAGGGTATTGCTCATTTGTGTGGGGAAATCTTGTCACATGGAAAAACAAAAAGCAGTCGATCGTTGTCCGGAGCAGTGCTGAAGCTGAATTCTGATCCATGTCCTTGGGGATCTGTGAAGCTCTCTCGTTATGCATCATGGTTCGTGAACTACGTATGCCGACCTTCGACCTTTTGCAGTTATTCTATGATAATAAGACCATCATTAGCATTGCCCACAACTTGGTCCAACATGATCATACCAAGCATGTGGGGAGATTGAAAACTAGCAAATATCTCCACAAAGAACATTTCTCGACCACTATTCAATGACTTCAAATCTAAGTCGAATATCATTGACATCTATATTTCAACTTGAGGGGGAATATTAGAATATTAAAATAATAATGCCTATACCTAGTTCTTATTAATATGCATATTCTCTTTTATTTGTTTTTCTATTTTTCTTTATTCTGTTTTTATTTATTTTCTATTCCTCTTTATTTTGTTTTTTATTTCTTTCCTTATGAGTTCCCCTTGTAATCGGGTTCATATGCCCCTCTTCTTATCGATAAGTTATGTTGATCTACTCCAATATTTCAACAATTATAAACGAATCCAACAAAGTTTTTCGAGTTTGTTCATCTGACAACCAAATATTCATAAAAGTGCTTAAAGTTGTTTAATTAATTAATTATGAATGAGCTTTAACCGAGAACACCGAGTAGCTTGTTAAGCGCCTTGTTCATTTGCTGTCATAGTCCCAATCTTGTGTTATTTTGTTGGTATTCTGCATTTAAATTTCTTTTGTTTTTTATAGAGGGAGAGGGAGGTATTACTATGAAGTTTGATAGTTAAAATATCCACATATTTGATTTGGTTAAGGTGAAATGAGGACATTCTTTTAGAAACATTTATTAATATAATGTTTAATATTAATTACTTTTTTATCTACTCATACTTAGCAATACTACTTTTTTATCTACCCATATTTAGCTCTCAATCCTTGATGTTACTCTTCTAATGAATGCAATTTTTATCCTTTCATGCAAATAACTTGAGCATTTATATATTCCGCCGCCCAAAGTTCGTCATACATAATGTCTCGACTTGTACAATATAGGGGGATTTACATACGCACCACATAATTCTTATATATTTACATGTCTAACTCCTAAATTTTAATATTTATATTCCTAACACTTTCATAAACCTATGTATCAAAAAGGGCAATTCACTTCAAAAAAGTTACTAATAGTGGTGTTTTTTATATGATATTAAACATTGTGCTATGCATGTAAATGTGAAAGTTTAGGTGTTAGATTATGTAAATACACAAGAATTGTTGGTTATGCATGAATGCTTATTTTCGAACATCTGCATTGCTTAATACGTATATTCTGCTGCAAGTACGCGCTTAACACAAATATTCTGCAGTTAATTACAAGCTTAATTTTTGAGTGATTTATGCTTCAACATACTTAAAATGTTTTATATGATGAATCTAAAGTCTTAAATGGCCTTTATTTATGGCTCAAATCAGCTAACCGTTGACTTTTATTGCTTGAGTTCGCCATATATACCGGTAGGAGATTCATTGGTGCATCCCGCTGAACAGCTAATTTTAATTTGCAGATCTCTCCTGAGGATATCAGATGGGAGGGTGAGGATCCCGGTTTCCAGAGTCGAGGAGTTCGTGGTGGTGGAGCTGGTAGAGGAGGGGGGGTCAAGAAGGCTCCGAGTCGTAGCAGTGTAATTCGACCGGGTTTGGGTAGGGGAAGAGGGCCTTTAAAACATCAGTCCAAGAAGGACCTAAGATTATCACAAAATGGAATTGGGAAGAGAGGTTCTGGTGACATTGAGATACTAAACACAGAAAGCCTACTAAAAGAGGTACTAAATGATTTTGTGATGGCTTGCCAATTTGGTTAAAAATGTTTTTTTTATTTATTTTAAGTCCATTTTTTCTACCCATAATGACATTTTAGGTGGAGAGAATTTTTAGTGCAAGTCATTCGGATCCCATAGAAGTTGAGAAGGCAAAGAAAGTGCTCAAGGTAAGAACTGAATGAAGCTTGGGTTCTCATAATAAAGCTACGTGTTTTGTTTTAAATGCTGAGTTTTGATCTGTGCAGGAGCATGAACAAGCACTCATTGATGCAATCGCTAGGCTTGCTGATGCATCTGATGGAGAAAGTGGTAAATATGCATAGCCTATCTTATAATTCAATTTTTTTTTTTGTTTTCACCCGGCTGATGTTTCCATGGCGTTAGTCAAAGCCATCTTTTTATCTGTAAAATTAAATTATGACAAAAACCTCCTTTCTCGAGGTGCTGGAATCTTTGTTATAGAGCAGATTTTTGTGGTTCATTTCTCTTTCGATCAAGTTTTTTCTTTCTCTTTAGAAGCTGCAAGAGTCTTGACAGGATTTTTTTTTTGAAGAAAACATTCATATTTACATTCATAACATTTAAATCTTTAACATCTCACCAAAAATACCATCATGGACATAAAATTTTTCATGCATAGGCCTATGACCCAATGTAAATATCAAACATTGGGTGTTATGAATGTAAATACACAAGAATTGTGTGGTATGTATGTAAATCTCCCAACAAAAAAGGTGAGATATCCTGCCTAGTTTGGTCTAGACTGACTTCAATTCTGTTGGATCTGCTTTAAAATTAATATAATTTATGTTTTCATTGATTATATATATTGTATTATCTAAAAAAAGTAATGATTATGGTACTTATTAATTATGGTCAATTTTTTATAACATGAATATCCGATAATTCATGAAATGAACTTCAATTTGTTTATTGAAGCAGAGAAACGAACAGCATAACGAATTGGCTTCATTTCTGCTTCCTGTTAATTTACATTTTCCATTGATCTCAAACTCAATGCATGATTTAAATATTAATATACTTAAAAAAACACTGTCATTGAAGAAATTTCTTCTCTTCAGCGGATTGTGACCAGTCCTTTCCCTGAAAAGCAGCAGAAGGCAGAGGAGGGACAAACAATGCAAATCCTCATCAACAAAACGAGAAAACTGGGAGCATATTGTTGGTTCATACTTCAACAAGGATTGTTTTTAGAGATGGCTCTGATAGTTTTTTAATAGTATTAGTTTTTAATGGAGGCTGTTAGCATGTAATATATCTTAGCCTCTTCTTGTGCGATGCTTTGAAATTATTTCTCTTATTTTGCTAACAATGTAAATTCTCTTGGTTTATGTTAGCAATGCATGAACCATGTGCTCTGTTCCATTCTATTTTAAATCCTTTTGTAGATTAGCTGATGATTTGTGGAGCTGATGTGCAAAATTTGGTTTATGAGGTGGTAATTCACAGATAATCTGCTGAATGAACAAAATTGTTCCTTTGACAAAGTTTTATGATAATATATTTTATTATTTATTTGATGATCTAGTAAGTCTTATTTGAGCTTAGTTGGGCCCAGCTCTTAATCAAACCAAAGTATATTAATTATTGACAAGATAAGCCGCTGGTCATTAGCCTGCACTTCTTTTTAAACTGCAATTAGCCATGTAGTCATCAATGCAATTTCGATTTTCAGAAATCAGTGGTTGAAAATCTGAATTGGCACTAAAGTACCAATTAATTTTAATGGGATGATTGAGATTGATATCTGTATTTTGTGTAATACATTACTTGTAATGCAGATGAGTGGAATGCATGCGGTATACAGATGACTGTCCCGTTCTTTGACTTCGAAACAATATGAGTCATGTCCTTAAGATGTAAAGAAAAACAAAAGAAGCATAAATAAAGGAGATTCATGTGCAGATCAATTTTTTGATCTATAAAACTAATATTTAAAATTTAAATGAATAACCAAAGTATTTAAGTGTGATACGATCACATAACTAAGAGTTTAAATAAGGAAAATATTTGATGCAATCAAGCAAACATTAAAAGAAAAGTACTTTGTTTATGTATAAAGCTGGGGTGCATTGCGCTCAAATCACTGAACAAATGGAAATTTGCATAACGAAATTTAACAGGATTCAATTGGGCTTTCATGTAAGGAAGAAAGATTTAGATACATACCACACTATTCCTATGTATTTACATATGAAACACCTAAACTTAAATTTTTACATACATATCACCTTATCTATGTATGAAAATGTCCATGTGACTATTTAGAAGTTAAAATGGTGATATTTTTTATGATAATAAAGATTTGGGTTGTATAAATGTAAAAAAGGTTGAGCGATAGACATGTAAATTCATAGGAATTGGATGGAATGCATGTAAATGCCCCGCGTACTATGGTTATGCTTTTTGTTTATATCATCACAACAAAAAGAAGATGCACTTATGCTACCACATAAGCATGCGTTTCTGAAACATTTCACTTATTTATAAACAAGATTAATTAGAATATTCAAATATTTCACCATGCATTTCTTACAATAAGAAACCAACATATGCATAACAAGGTTTTTGTGTGTTAGAACTATATTAGGGTTGGACTTAACTTCCATCCCCTACAACTAATCAACAAAAGGAAAGACCATTTGAAAGAACCAAGTCAACTTGATGAGTAACAACCATGGCTCATTCCTTGTTCTCCTTACCCTACATATCTCGAGAAACTTAGAAATTGTTATTCCCATGAGATTACTAGTGATGAAATCCTTAGTAGTTACGAGCAACAAATGCTTTGCATTGAAAGAAATATTGAAAGGTGCTTGAATGTGGAAGCACATTGGTTGAAACAAAGTGAAGAATTTCGAAGTATCGGCTTCAAGCGCTCACCCTTGCTTTGTCTTAAAAAAATAAAATAAATAAAAGGCAATACCTAAGAGACACCATTATGTACATGAGCCAATTTCAAAATGATCCTAATTTGAATCCATCAAAATAAAAGATCTTTCTTTTCTAAATTAACTTCTAATGTGTTGTTACCATAAATTATAGTTAAAATTTATAATCCAATGAATGATTTTAAGGATGAAAATGTTAAAAGTGATCCTTGTGAGAACACTATTGATGAAAATGAGATGGTAAGCACTTATGCATCATGATTTAACTATCCCTATAATTATTGTCTTTAATGATTTCTATTGAAATTCCTACAAAATCATATTTTTATGAGCTTCCAATAGCACTATGGTTTGATGAGCGTAATGGAGAATTATGCACTATAGAATCACCCATGAGGCTACCACCTTCTCACTTGCACTTGGATATTATCCCTAGGATCAATCGTGTTTAAAGATGATGATTTTTTTATAAAAATAAATCTTATGATTGAACTTGCCTATATTTATTGAGGCCTCGCATATTTTTTTTCCTAACTGCATTGCATATGTATGATAATGGATGTCAAAATGAAACAAAAATCAAATAGAAGAATATAATGAGCACCAAGCAATTTCTTTCCAGAAGTACAGGGAATGATTGCATCGAATTAAGTAAGGCTAGTGAGATTGCACATCAATTGCTCAGAGAGTATGCATCAACAAATTCAACAAAAAATTATTCTTTTATGTTATGANTGGTCTGGGGTTCGATTTCCCCCGAGTGTAGGGTGTGGTACTCGAATTCTTAGGCACATGAGGGATGACCGGGGCTTGTATAATAGCCTCTGACCATTCCTTTTTATAATATGTATATATATATATATATATATATCATAGAATTCAATGATAATACCTATAAAGTGGATTTTCAAATGAATGTCGAAATTTCTCCAATATTCAGTATACTTGATTTAACTTCATGTGAAGGACCTATCTTTAATACACTTCTATCCTCTGCTTGTAGTTTTGATTTGTAGGACACAGTTCATTACAATGCACTTGATATATTTACCCCGTAGCTTGTTTGGTGCTTCATAGGCTATTAATACAATCACTTCATCATTTCTGGAGCTACCATCACAGTCAACTTAACGCTGAGATCAAGCTCGAGTGGAGTGTCTCGGAGTTCCTCAATCCGACTGAGCATGGAAGAATCCTGAATGATTCTACTCATGCTTATAGAGCTTCACTCAATATAGTTCTTTGAAGCCAAAGAACACAATGCATAATGCATGTTGTAGATTAGTTTAATGCAAGTCATAAGTCTTAGATTATATGTAACTAAGGAACTTCTTTACATATTTTAAGGTTCCCTCAAGCATTTTATAGGTTCTTACTACATTGGGTTGTGTTATTTATTGAGTGATATTGAACTATATGAAGTCAAGTATGTTGTCATTTATGTGCATGAGGGGGCTTAGCACATTACCTTGACCTGTTTCGACCACATTTGACCAGCCTTTTGACAACAACCTTATTATTTGACCCCCACATTACCATTTGAACACCAAATCACTTTGAATCCACCTTCACTGTCTATTCTCTATGCCATGATTCTCCCACTCCCTTTCTCTCCAAAATTAAATCCAAAAATCTTTCTAAACTCTAAAATCACCTCTCTTTTATGAGCTTTTTTTAAAAATGATTGGAACCTTTTGAAACTAACTGAATTTTTTCAAAATTCACATCTTTCTTTTACATGCTTGGTTGTTACTCTCTCCTATTTTTTTTTGGGATAGCTCATGCACAAGTATATATTATTATATATAATGAAAGTTATTTTCATATATGATACATGATGGGGATGCTCGCATGCATTTATATGTATCTTGGTCATATGTTAAATGAAACAAAGAGCAAGACAGAGCATAAGAAGATGGCATTATATCAACGGAAATACTATAATTAACTGCGAAGGGAGATGTCAATATTATTCATGAGAATAATAGAAAACATATAAGTGATCTTTTCTTGAAACTCATAAAAAAACTGCATATAGGAACGAGTCACTAAACTCTACATTCCACATTGCTCTTAAGGAATGCTCCTAAACATAATTCAACAAAGTTTAATTTTTATTACAGTTCACACCTTATTTATAATCTTTTAAGCACAAAATATGTACAAATAAAGACTATAAAATTTCCTAGGTCGGAAAGCAGAGACAACCAGTTCATAGATCCATGAACTCTACTCTTCATGTTTTGGCTGGTTGCTTGCTTGATTGAATAAAACATTCTAACTTTCCATCCATGCATTAAATCCGTAAAAAATATAAAGGAGAGAGGGATATATGAAATTTCAACTGCCCACGAGTTTATATCTGGATAAGCATGTTTGGAAAAAGAGTGGCGTCATATTATTATCCACATGATATTTGATATATTACTTGTTTGCTCCTACTATGAATGAAGAAGATAAAGGTTTTTTTCTTCTTCTTTTGCATGATATATTATATTGTTGTCATTATTGAATGATGTCCAACTCCTTTCATATTTGGATGTAAATTGCGTTCTACAATATTTGTGTTTAAAAGATGTGAGAAGTAGGAATGATGATGGTGGATGATGATGGCATGGAACATCAGCCCAAAATAGGAAATTTTATATAAATGCATAAGTTACCCAAATTGCATAAAAATTAAAATCTTGTTCAATATCATTATGTTTTGTTTTACTTCTCTCTCTTTTTTTCTCGTCCACCCAGGTAAAGTGGTAAACGATCTTTTAATTATGAGGGACATGCCCCCTAGAGGAATTCAAATATAAGAAAGGAGCGTCACATTGAAGGACTGCTTGTGAAGGTAATCTTCAAATTCTCCCCGCTTGTTATTGGACTTGATAACTCTTCTATGGTAGATAGCTCTTTTTTCAGTTTTGTTATTAATTTCTTATATTCTAAAGGCTAGAAATCTGGTGAAGACTAAGATCCCTTCTTTGCTAGACCCATCGTTATTCTTTTTAGTTCTCTAGACATGCACTAGTGATAAAACTAGGTTAAATATTCTCTAAAAAACTAAGTAATGAAATCATCTTACCTATGCATTGCATATCATCTTACTGTCTGCTTTGCATATTTGTTTTGCATTCATCCTAAATCAAAGATGTTCTCAGAAAGTCTTGAAAGGAAAAGAAAAGACCATATATTTTATCTAGCAATCTATATATGACTTGAGGTTTGAGAAGATCACTAAGGTGGCCACCTCTAAGCAAGTATCGGAGATTCTCCAAACAACATGTGGAGTGAAAAAACTGAAGACAGTTCTCCAATAAATCTGGCGAGGTGAAATTGAAGTTTTATGAATGAAGGAATCCAAACATCGTTGGACTATTTCACAATAGTTTTAGTTGTGGTCAATCAGCCAAGGAGAAGTGAAGAGATGATGGATAATGCTACTGTACTAAAGAAAAGTTTACACATGTTAGATGCCAAAATTGACTATATAGTGGGTTGGTGGCATTGAAGAGTCGAAGGGCATAAGATCCATGATTAGTAATAAACGTATAGTTCTTTCCAAGCTCATGAAAAAAAGCTAATATGGAAGCAATTGTCCTTAGGCACAATTTAAATACATAAACCTCCACGAAATGAGGTAAAGAAGCTTTTAGAAAAGACAAAGGAGAAAGCCAAAATGGTGTGATCATCTCTGAGGAAAATGCTACAAATGTGATCGAGGAAAAGTAGAGTTCATTAAAAATAATAAGAGTGACTCTAATTTAGTAAGGGAATGAGGGCAAGGACAAGGACAAGAACAAAAAAAAAAAAAAAATCTATGTCATGGAAGTCATTGTTTAAATGTTATAATTATTAAAAAATAGTGATTATTATGCTTTAGAGTATGTAAAGATGATGACATATTTTACAAAGCAACCTAGAGAAGTAGGAGATTGTACTATCTTATAGTAGATAAAGGTGGAGACACCAACAAGAAAAAACTCTGATATTTAGATTCTAGACTCTGATGATGTGTGGCTAGTGCATGTTTTGGAGTTAGACAAAATCAATAGAGGAACTAATGAATCAAGTTAAAGAGGGTTTAGCTAGGTTTGTATTCCAAATTAATAATTTTTGCTTNTTTTGGAGTTAGACAAAATCAATAGAGGAACTAATGAATCAAGTTAAAGAGGGTTTAGCTAGGTTTGTATTCAAAATTATTATTTTTTGCTCGATACAAATTCAATTCAAAATAAATTTAATTTTGCGTTGAGCTAAAGAACAGAAGAGAACATGATTTAAGACTGATTCAAAATCAATTTTAATAGATTCAAAATTATTAAAATATAGTGTTAGCAAGATAGATTAAACCTAAGGTCTCTTACAAGAGCTACGGAATACCTACTAAATGAAATATATATATATAAATACACACACACACACACACACACACACACACACACACATATTTGATTATAATAATATGAAGAATAGATAGAGTATAAAGAAAAATATGAAATAATATACATCTACATTGAAAAATCCATAGATCTGTGATTCATATCATGATGCAACATAGTCTTTTCCACCGATCTATACATTTTCGCAAAGTAAACTAAGCGCAAACTTGACTAGTAACTAAGCACCAAGATTGGGAAGAGTATCTTCGTTGTAAAGCTTCTCTAGCGCTGACAAACAACTTCGTTTACTGCTAAGAGAGCTTCAATCAGATAAGAGATTAGTGTCAGTGTACGGATTTGACGATCCAGATGCTGGCATTTTGCAAAATCTGAACATCAGCTTGGACCGGTTGAGAGCCAAACGATGCCCACTCAACCATTCAGTCTCCATACATTGTTGTAGCTCCTCCGTCTTTGGAACCTCCTATCGTGGAGGAGAAGGAGATTCTTCAGACTTCGCCTGCCCTAGAACCTATCACTGATATTACAGTGAAAATACCTCTGTTGCTTCACTTTCGCCTCGTCAGGTCTAGAAAGATGTCAATGTTACTGAGACTCAAGGGGATCATGATGTGCAACGTCCTACACCTGTTCGGCCACTTTTGGACCAATCCATTGATCAAATGAGTCAATCCTTGGATGAGGAATGACATGTCTACACATCCAGGAGGAATAAGAAGAATGAGACATACTTGAGCTCATAAATCTGATGGATGATACTTTGGTTACTTCTGGTAATGGTACGCACCTTACCAATTTGTTAGCTGGCTCTCTTCCGAGAACTAGAGGCAGAGGAAGAACTAAAGTGAGACCTCTCTAGCACCTTTGCGCTTTTTTTGTGGATTTTTGGTTTTTTATCTTTATATATATTTGCTTCTTTGGGTTTTTGTGTGTGTTGTATTGTGCGAGTTGAGTTTTATTTTAGGTAATCTCATACAGCCTATCTGTACCTTTCCTTCTTTAATATATTAGCCCTTGGGCTTTTTATATTATATATATATATATATATATAACAAGTATATACTTGAATCGACTTGAAAGAAATTTTTAACCAAGTATCCTGGCACAAAACTCTATATGAACTTTTTAGTTGATTTTAATTTGATTGAAAATTTCGTGAGTTTTAAATTTAAGATATTTTTGTCACTCCTGAGGTGAAGCTTCTATAAGAAGGCTTCACATTACTACAACATATGTCAATCCATTTTCAATATTATTTAGAGATAATAATAATTTAATAAAATTTGTTGATGATTATCAATAAAAAAATTTGGGTGCTACTTACAACAATAACAACAACAACAAGCATTTATCCCATTAAGTGGGGTCAGCTACATGAATCATTATCTCCATTGCGTCTTATTGAGTGTCATATTTTTATTTAACTCTAATAAATTAAGATAACTTTTGACACAATATGCCCAAGTCTTTTTAGGTCTACCTCTACCTTTCTTAACTTAAATCAAATATAAAACATCTACTCTCCTAACCCGATCATCATATGGTCAGTGTTTAATGTGACCAAACCACATATACAATTCTCTCTAATCTTGTTCGCCACTGGAGCTACACCAAACCTTTCACGGATACAATTGTTTCGCATTTTATCTCTAAGAGTCAAGCCGCTAATCCACCTAAGCATTCTCATCTCAACAACATTTAATTTAGTTTTATGGTTCTCTTTTATAGGACAACATTTTGTGCCATAAAATATTGCATGACTCACCACCATCTTATAAAATCTTCCTCTTGGCCTCACTTTTGGACGTCATATATGTCGGTGTTCGCTTGAGTGCTACAAGACTGTTTACAGTTTCCCATAGTCTAGGACATCTGTCTGGACCATTCGATACGCGACTCGACCACGGAACTAGGGTCGGTCTCAGTTTAGCCCTACCCAGGAGAATTAATCGTAGGACGACGTTAATTCCGACACAGAAAAAGTTTAATGTCTATCTTGGTGTTTAGAGGCCACACCCAGCCTATTCGAAGTCTCTGGTGGCCCAAAGGAACCAACAAATTCTCCCACACGCATTTTGGAGAAAGTTAGATTTCAGACCTATCTACCCGCGCGAGGTCCGGGATGCTCATCGGTACTGAAATCCCCAAATTAAAACCTCCAAAATGTTCATTTTTGAATTACAAAGTCATATTTTAACAATACATGGTTTCCCATAGCTTCCGGATCAGTGAAAACCTTCCTACGGACCTCCGAGCTGAAAATTGAGTTTCAGATCATTCGGACTATACAAAGTGATTTTCGTCCGATACAGTGCACCCCTGGTGCCCGCCTCGATGTTGGACCCATTTTCACCCCTGCATAGTCTCCAGTAGTCCAAGGATCCATAAAACACCATCGGTGTGAAGCCGCGCACACATGAGAGACAAAAGAACCAAGCCCCTTTGGGGTTTGGGCGCAAAAGCGCCCATACATCTATTTCTTGCACATTATTATTCCACCACAAACTATTTTTACTTATAAAAGTTTTTTCTTTTGATTCTTCAAGTATATTTTATTCCACTTATTTAATAGTGCTTGCTACTTTATCACGCACAAAATTAACTTATTCATGAACCTCCCAAATATTAAACTACAGAAATTTACTTATAAAAATAATTTTATTTGTTTTTTAGCTGCTTATCTAATTCCATAACAACATTTCATTATAATTTTTATATTCTAACTCCTTATCTTAAAATCCGGAACTAAAAATTGATGCTGAGTATTTAAATTTTCACTTGGAATGACTTTATAATCTTTATATTCTCGAGGATCTCTTTTTCTCATAAGAAAACAATTAATTTGTGTTTTATTAGATCCATTTTTATAAATAATAATATGTTTATATATTTTTTTAAATACAGTATTAGCAATAACAAAATCAAAAGTTAAAGTAAAATCTAATATGGTTATACCTTCTTCATTAATCACTCCAAAACCGTAGTCACCGTGAATATTTCTAAAATTTTCTACCATTATAACAACATGTTCATTTAAATCTCATTCAATAAAAAATTTTTCTTCAAAATATATCATTTGTACTGATTCTTCTAGGCCATTCTTATTATATTGAACCTATATCTAAACTTACTTGAGAAACATAAACACTTATAATATTAAAAATCTTAGTATCAACAACGATATTTTAGGTTATACTTCTATCTCTGGTTCTATTAATTTTTACAACATCGTCTTTCAAATTCTTATATATAATTAACGAACATCATCTTTAGTGCGACTTCTGTCTAAATACCAAAGTTTAAAACTCAAGTTAACAATCTCTTTAGTCTTTTCACCAACTCATTTAGTTGTTTGAATACATAAGATATTTATCTTCTGATGAACTAATATCTATTAAATCCATTAATTTATTTGTGAGAATATCTATATTCTAAGATCATATCCCAAAATTAATTTCAAGGGCTCTTAAATACTTTTTCACTCTATTCAAGTTATACAATGCGTCGTTTTCAGGGGACGCCAAATATTTACAGAATGATTTAAAGAATGAATTTTTTTGACAAAAAGTTTATATTGGTTGTCGACTACCTAAAACAACCCTCTTCTTTTTGCATCCAAACTTCGAACTCGTCAATGACAGTTGGGATCAACTTCCTAAGGAAAAATTTTAAAGTTAGTTTCTAAAATTCAAAGAAACGATAAAAATTTTTTGTATTTGTTGCATCAAAACTCGTTAATCTAATTGTAGAGAAGTTTTTACATCATCTTATGGAGGTATTTATGGGGAGCACAACATATGATGACCTTTGATGACATGATATTCACCATAAAAAGATGACATTGATAAAATAAAAATATTGAACTATTTTTTATGTAGCCAATACATCATAAAAAGAATTTCGCTAAAAGAATTTGATCAAAATCATATATACCGCCATTTTCTTGTTTAAAAGATGTCCAATGTAGAATTGATAGACTTGACTCCACAAGGGGCATAAAGTGGGGGGAGGCCTAGTGTCTTTCACTGGAAGGTAATAAATTCCTTGCTAATTTACACATTTCAAAATATAACAAAGCAAGATGATAATAATGCCAAATATGTCATGATCAGATATAATAAAAGATTAATAAATTTACAAGCTCCTTGATATAATTTCAGGAAAGCTAAACATGCAACAAAATTTAAAATTCAATAAAGAATAAATAGTTTTCAAAACAATAAGTTTATCTATTTGAAAAAAAATAGTTCTTCAAAAACCATCCTCACTACCACCACTTACAGCTATTAAAGATAATTCAAAGCAACAAAGAATAATAAGTTTGCAAGATACTTTTGAAATAACCAATGAGCGACATAATCACATTTGTCTTCTTGTTAATCAAAAACCAATTTCTTATAAAGAAGCAATAAAAAAAAAAGAAAGAAATGCAATGAATACTAAAACTAAAGATATAGAAAAGCAATTATCAAACTGTCCAAAGGATAGGAACTAGTTGATGTGAAGTTCGTTTTCAAAGTTAAGAAGAATGCTTGAGAATGGAAGAAATACAAAATATATTGGTGGCCAAAATATAAAAAGAAGAAATAGCTAAAAAGTTTATTCTTTTATTCCCCAATAAGTATTTATACACAAAACTACCTATTAAATAATTAAACATTATTAATTATAAAAAAATTTAAAAAGAAAATTGATGTCCAAACTTCTACTGACTGATAGGGGGAGGAAGCAATTCATAGTAATTCTCTTTCCATATCATGCATATGGATCCATGGTACTACTTTTTTCATGTTAAGCATGTAAATCTATGACACTTCTCTTTCCATGTTCAACAAATACACCCAAGGCACATATTTTTCTTTTGATTCTAATACTTCAGCAGTTTTCCTAAAAATTGATGATAGAGATTTAGTTAAGATATTTTTTAATACAAGATTGCAAAGTCCTTTTGTGAATAGATTGACGAGTTGACTTTCCGTATGAGTGTAAATAGTATTTTTTGTTTCTCTTTTATAAATTGGCTCTTCGCCTGCATATTTTTAGTTTGAAAATACTGTACTGGATCGAGGACAATTTCGATAGCAAATTATTGTTACAATATATCATCTAGTATTATTTTAGTCTAAATGAGCTCATAGATATCTTGAGAGCTATTGCTCTGAATTAAGATTTAACAATTAATCTTGAAACAATCGGTTGTTTCTTGGTTCTGCATATCATTAGATTTCCTCTCAGCAGATATCTTAAATAGAAACTGAACATATATAGTCAGCATCCTTTCAACCTTTAGTTTATAGGATTTTATATTTTCAATGGATAATATTTTTCGAAAATTTCATTTTACACACTTAACAACTTTGGAACCAGCTTGAAGATCAAATTATTTCAATTTCAGCATAAATTAATTTATGAGATTTTTGTCAAAAGAGATATTAAGACATGTGTGCGATAATTAAGATATGTGAAGGTTTTGTAATCTTTTCAGATTGATTTTACCTGCATCTTTATATCAATAAAGTAAGACTCAAATATAATTTATAGATTCATCATTTAAAATATATGGAATCAAACAGCCTAAATATGCTAAAAAAAATGCCCCAAAATTAAGTAATTCACTTCATAGCGCATGTCCCTAAGAACAATATGACAAATTCCTTTCGTTGCAGAATAGTCAAACACCATCCCATCATCTTCATGAATCTTGAAAGCGTGAATTATGGTGATTAATCATTCCCACCCAAAACAATTCCTTATAAAAATTTATCCTCCATTTCTCCACAACTTATTGCAGATTGAATACGACCTGCACCTTAACAAATGCATCTGATTTTCAATAAATCAAACATCCCTATACTGCCGGACTTAATAATTATAGAAAAAAGCATCCTGATTAGCAAATTAGGGATAAGATCCTTAACCTGGGGAAGGACACAATTTGAAGATGCTGATAACGTTCCGAATCAAGTAAAAAAAACCAAAGGATGAAGAAGCTCCGCAGGCCCTCATGTCAAGGTACCAAAATTCCCCCTTCGGCCATGGTCGCAGAGATCTTCCTCACCCCGACGGGCCCAGAATTCCGTTTGAAAGGGTTCACAAGCATCTTCACTGGGCTGCGATCTGCGAGCTCCTTCGTCTACGACAAGTTTTGATGATTATCGAATTTGATAATCTAAATCCCTAATNAATATATATATATATATATATATATATACTTATTTTGGTGATTTTTCTGGCCTTAAGAGAGGTTCATGGGACAATTTAAGCATATTATATTTCATTTCGAATATTTAATCTTTTTTTTAGTTTTATTTTAGAAAATTTTTTGTAATATTTTAAACAAGGTCATAATTATCATAGGAAACTTCTAAAAAAAATTGATTCTAATTTATGGTTTGGCTCCATTTGCACCCATGATTTCGGTTGGTTCAGCCTGAATTGGGTGTAAGTGGGATCAAGCATGCTTGGGTAAGTGTTAGAAACCTTAGGAAACATTTGGGAAAGTTTGATTGTAATCAGTTTAGAATTGGATGACTTTAGCTTAGTGTAACCAATCGGGTGATCACATTGGGCCAAGTGAGCCACTTGGCTTTGGTGGTTTGGAATTCCTTATTACACCTAACTTCTAGGTGAGAGTTCGACTTAATTTGATTTCATTTGGAGTTATCTTGCCTAAAATTGGCTCAAAGAATCTTATTGGGTCAATAATGAGATAAATGGCACATCTTGCCTAATTGGAGTCTAGATATTTCATTTTTAATTTCATATAACTATTTTTAGTTTGACTAGTTAATTAATTATGTTTAATTTCATTTTGCTTGGATTTTAAGTGAGTTTGAAGCAATATCTCTTTAATGGTCATTTTTGAGTTAACTTCACCAAGTGGCTAAATTTTGCTTTGATTATTTGAATTTCAATTTACAAAGTTAAGACATATCTTTACATGCCAAATGAAGTATTCACCCATACCCTTGGAAGATGAGCGCAGGAAGTAAGTCATGATGGAAAGCTAATAGTTGATACATATCGATTAACAAGATCTCCACTCAAAAACCCCAAAAAGCTACAAGCCTTAGAAGGATCAAATGCATGAAAAACCTTAGAAGACACAAATCTAAGAAGACATGAGTCTGAAAAGACACATGATTTTCTTTATACAAAGCACATGTACTAACTTTGAATGTAGAGTTCTACATATTTGGGAGGCCAGAGAGTCTTGGAAGGTATAAGTCTCACAAGAACTCGATGCCTCTATACACATGCCCACGAGATGGAAGAAACATCAATTTGGATGCATCAATAACACCCAAGAAGTGGTGTAGCGACAACCTAGTAGTCGGGCAACATTAGCTTAGAAGTTAGGCAACAACATTATGTGACAACCTAGGAGATGGAACAACCATAACATCAAGCAAAAGAAAGATAAATAAATAATCACACCGTCACCATGTGCAAATATGACATTTCGTGATTGAAAAGCTACAAAAACCAATACACACAAGTACAAATCCACCACACATCCTTCTCATCACTGGAAGGTCTGTAGCTTCACGTTCTCTTCTTCGAAATCCAACAACCTCACTTAAAATGCCTGCAAAGTCTCTTTTTTTATTGAGAAGTTATAATTCTCGTGCTCGCTAAGGATATGACTGATCTTTGCAAGCTCGATCCTCCATGCCCTCAAAGAAAATGTTAGCTGATTTTTAACTGGTGTCACCATTGCCTCCTCAAACTTCTAATACTTTCACTAGTTTTCTAGGGGACATGATTCTTTAGATATTAATATCTTAGTAACACAAAATTTTATTCGAAAAGAACGACAACAACTCTGAAAATCTTCTCTGAAAAACACAATAATAGCACGAAGAATCTCCTTTGAAATGCGCTTTGATGAAACTCTAATATTTCTCCATAAAGAATCAAATAAAAAATGTGCAATAGAGAAATCCCCACAAGAATGCACAGCGATGAGACTCCAAATTTTCTTCACGAAGAATCTCCTCCGAAATGCGTGGTGGAGAAACTCTTACTTCTCTCCACAAAGAATTCCCTTTGAAAGATACAGGAAACTCTAATTTTTTTTTTTTCACAAAGAATTCTCTATAGAATGTGCGATGGGGAAAAATCTAATTTTTCTTTATGAAAAATTACAATGCAGGAAAAATCTAATGTTTTTTTTCATGAAGAATCCTCTCTGGGGCGTAGCAGGGAGACTCTTGCTTTCTTCACGAAGAATCCCCTTTAGAATGCACTGCGAGGAAACTACTCCTTTTTTGCACACAAAAAATCCCCGTGGAATGCACAACTACGAAATTAAGAGACCTCATCCAGAATGGACGAGTGGGAGACAAATTTTTTCTCCCCTCTCTGACGTTTTACAGGTTCAAAATGCCAAAAAAAAAAAAAAAAANAAAAAAAAAAAAAAAAAAAAAAAAAAAAAAAAAAAAAAAAAAAAAAAAAAAAAAAAAAAAAAAAAAAAAAAAACTATCTAATTTCGGTTTAGCCCAGAATCCCCATGAAAACGGTATGATTTCGTTTAATTAGTATGTTCTTTTGGATGTAGCTGGTTGCATGCTGGATCAACCCCTGCGATAGTTTGGGATCGCACACACATTTGTTCAATCAGAGGGGTGATCCATGACTTTCGCGCCAACAAAGAGATCCCGTCCGCAGAATAACGGGTCCACGAGACCCAATGAGCGTCGACTTCAAGCCTGTGTAATTGGGCCGACTCGGAGCTTTTTCTCGAGCAGCTTCGCTGACCCGTGCAACTAGCCTGGCCTGAATCTTCGACCAGAGAAGCTTCGCTGATTTGGATCTTCGACCTACGGAGCTC
>JXCR01146912.1:9444-23056 GCA_002079205.1 Phalaenopsis hybrid cultivar | reverse complement strand
GGTCATTGAACACGTTAGCACTGAGTTGATGATTGCGGATCCTTTGACTAAAGGCATGCCACCAAAGAATTTTAAGGATCACGTAGTACGAATGGGACTTGGTTCCATAATGTGATTTATNAATGGTTACTTTCTAGTAACATTGCTCCTTTTGTTGAATGTCTCATCGGTTACTTTGGTGTATTTTCACCTTCCTAACTAAGTGGAATTATTCATTATGAGGATGTGATGATTTGTTGCTATCGGAGTCAAGTTTGGCTTCTGAGCTAAGCCATTTGTGTGATTTTGTCCAACGTTGTTGTTAGATTTACTCGGCTAGATTCTTTTAGTTTTACTATTTTGTCAGGCATTACATTTGAATTTAAGATATGTTTGGTTATGATTTGATTATCAAGAGTATACAAATAAATTAATCAAATATGCTCCTTTTCATTTTAAATTCTATTGTTAATAATACGTTTTGGAAAAAAAAAAAACATTGCTCCAATCTTCTTCCATGAGGTGTCACATTCTTGTCTTTTGCTTATTTCTTAGTCATTTCTTCCTTTGGTTAAAAATGAGTTCTAAAATGCATTCATCCATAGAGGAGGCTCTTTGCCTCGAGAAATAGAGATTTTGGTCTATAAACTCTATTGAAAACAAGGTTTCAACATAGCCTAAAGTAATAGTTTCATTTTTGTTCGGCATTTTCAGAGCCTCTTATTCATTTTACTGCTACTTGTAGTATTGATATTGTATTTCTTAATTTTGTTTCCTCGTTTGACTTGAGAATCATATCACGAAGTAAATACTCAATGAATCAATATAATTATCCAATTTGAAAAAGTCTATAAGGTTTACTCACAATTTGGACATAAGATCATGACAGGATCAAGAGCTATTGATGGTTAAAGTTCAAACTATTTGATTAGAAATTGTTGACGGTGATGATTTTTATATTATGTTGTTAAGATTTAAGAGAATACTGCCAAGTGCCATAGGCACAGTTAGATCGTTAAGCAAACATCATATGAGGGGGATTTAGGTTTCAAATATTAATCAAAATCCAACTTATAATAAGTTAAATATGAGTTTTGAATTTTCAAGCTTATTTTACATAGATTTTACTTGAATCTAAATTCATATTATGATAAATTTTGTTGAAATTATCTTTTAGTTGAAATTATCTATTTTATTATAATTATATTTCCTTTTATTTTATGAAATTTGTTTGAGATTTTGTGAAATAAGTAGATTGACTTTTCATAACCGTTATTATTTATTAATTCTCCTTATTCTGCATTATGCAATTTCCTTTTTTATCGTTATTCTGCTTTTATTTCTTTGATTGTGTTTTTTCATCTTTCCTTATTTAAGTCAATTGTAGTTGGGTTTGAATACCCATTATTATATTAATGAGAAACAATCTGCTTTAATCACCAATTCAACATAACATCAGAGACATGACTCTAGCCCTAGAGGTTGCATCCTGGTTAAACATTTCGTCCGCTAATCTCAACATCTCTTCCAGCCTGCCCCGAAATCTTCCTGCAGGAATCTTCCTATCATTTTCCAATCTGCAGGAACTGCAAAATTTTCCTAGCAATCCGTCATTTCCTTCTGAAAGGGATTTTTCTGTCATTTTCTTGCCGTTTTCCCAATTTGTAGCTTTCAAATCCACAGTTTTTCACTTCTGCATATGTCTTGAATTATTCATGCAGTCTTCATCCCTTCCACAGATATGTCGTTTTCCATTAATCTGTTGTAAATCCCTTCCTGCTGCTGACCCTAGCAGCCGCGGCCTCCAGCAGACGGTCGACCTTCCTTCAACCTGCTGTTTTCTTATGTCGTAACCCTACCAAAATTCATTGATGGATCAAAATCTCAACATCTCATTTGGTTCAGTCAGAATTATGGCGAATTCCTCTAACTCTGAACCGCTTTCAAAAAGTGTTCTTGATTCCACCGGAGGATTAACTTCAATTTCCACTCCTTTGCAAACTGGAGGATTGGAAAGCAACATGAATTTCTTAATCTAAACCCATAAATTGAACGACAGTAACTTTCTCCAATAGTCCCAAGCCTTGTCGTTGTTCATCGAAGGACGTGGGAAGTTTAGTTACTGTCTCCAATTGTCCCAAGCCTTGTCGTTGTTCATCAAACGACGTGGGAAATTTAGTTACCTCACAGGTATGGTTCGTGAGCCTCCAAAGACTGGCTCGACTTATGGAGCTTGGAAAGCAGAGAACTTCATGGTCATGTCATGACTGATCAACTCCATTGAAAGTCAATTGATCGTTTATACATATTTCTCCCTTCAACTAATATCCTCTTAAGTTTATTGGCTTCATAGCCATTATTATTTATTATTCTTCTTATTTGGCATTATGTAGTTTCCTTTTTTATCTTTATTTTGTTTTTATTTCTTTGATTGTGTTTTTATTTATTTTTTTTATTTGAGTCAATTGTAATTAGGTTTAAATACCACTCTTTGTATCAATGAGAAATAAGCTATCTTGATCACCAATTCAACATGGTATCAGAGTTAGGGCTCTAACCCTGAGGATCCATCTTGGCCAAACATTCAAGCCGTTGATCTCGACATCCCTTCTAGCTTGCCAAGAAATATTCCTATAGGAGCTTTCTGTCGTTTTCCAATTTGTAAAATTCTCCCAGCAATTTGTTGTTTCCTTCTGGAAGGGATTCTTTCTGTCATTTTCTTGCCATTTTTCCAATCTGCAAAAATTTCCTAGCAATCTGCAGTTTTTAATCCTTCCACAAATTTATCGTGAGTTATTCTTGCAGTTGTCATCCCTTCCACAAGTCTGTCATTTTCCACAGATATGTTGTGAATCTCTTCCTTATGCTGATCTTAGTAGTCGCAGGCTCCAGAAAATGGTCGGCCTTCCTTCTACATACAATTTTCTTTTGCCCTAACCCTACCAGAATTCATCGATGGATCAAAATCTCGAGATCTCCTTTGGCTCAATTGGAATTATTGGGGATTCTTCCAACCTTGAACCACTTTTAGAAGATATTCTTGATTCCATTGAAGGAACAACTTCATTTTCCACTCCTTTGCAAACTGGAGGATTGGAAACCAATATGAATTTTTTAATCACAACTCATAAACTGAACGACAATAATTTTCTTCAATGGTCTCAAGCTGTGTCATTGTTTATCAAATGACATAGGAAATTTGGTCACCTCACAGGTATGGTTCGTGAGCCTCCAAAGATAGACTCTGCTTATGGAGCTTGGGAAGCAGAGAACTCCATGATTATGTCATGGCTAATCAACTCCATAGAAACGTCAATTGGTCATTCATACATGTTTCTCCCTTTAGATTATGCTCTTTGCATGGTTGTTTGCAATACCTGCTCAGATGTAGGAAAATCCGCCCAACTCTATGAGGTGTCGAATAAAATCTAGGAGGTGAAATAGAGATCAAGGACTGTGACATGATACTATAATGACCTTGTTGCGCTGTGGATGGAGTGCGATCTGTACTATGATTACACATGGGATTCTCCGATAGAGCTTTCTCTCTTCCAGAAGATTGTAGAAAAGGATCGCATGTTCCAATTCCTGGTCGGCCTTAACAAAGATCTTGACAAAGTTCGAGGTCGTATTCTTGGTTAGTACCCTCTTCCCTCTGTTTGTGCTACCTTCATCGAGATTCGTCGGGAAGAGAGTGGGAGACTTATCAAGCTCAACACTTCTACTCCTTCAGGCTAATCGTCCGCCTTGATTTGAATCGTGCTCAACCCTCTTCCATGCCCCCTTAAGCCAGTTAACCTACTTATGGTTACTGTCACAAACTCAACCACACTCGGGACAAGTTTTGGAAGCTTCACAATAAATCGACAAACAAAACTTTATCCAAATCCTCTGCTACGAAGGGTCTCACGGCGACAACCAAATTTACCATGGTCCAAACAACACTTACCTGAAACATCCCAGAATCCTCTGAATCCCTGAAAAATCAGATGGAGCAATTGATCAAGCTACTTTAAGCCATTCAATTCTTTGTGAGTGCATCTATCTCCCACGTCCGACAAGGTATTCTACATATGGCTATCACGATTTTTTCCTCTTCTAGTCCATGGATTGTTGTTTCAGGTGTCATGGATTCATGACTGGATGCTCGCAAGTTTTCTCAACTTACTATCCATGCTTTGAAAAAGATACTGTTAGAATTATTGATGACTCTTGTAGTTCTATTGTTGATAAATGGTTGGTTGTACTAATGATCGGTCTAACTCTGAAGTTTGTTTTATATGTTCATCTGTTGCAATGTAACTTATTAATTGTCGGTAAGTTTACGAATGATATTGATTGCAATGTTAATTTCTCTTCAACTGTTATGTTTTTCAGAATTTTTGTTCGAGGAGTATGATTGGAATTGATAAGAGATTAATTAAACTTTACTCTTTCAAGAGAAGAGCACAGGGAGTGAGGACACACCCTTTAGGAGTTATAATTTATCTTGAGTCATTGAATGTCTCATTATGTTGTACTGTTGTTTGGGTCGTTCTATTTCCCAATATTTTAAAAATTAGTAGCTGATGATGTTTTCTAATAAAAACCTTTTTGAAACATGTCAATTAGTCAAACATTATTGGGTTTATTGCTCACCCCATATTTACACACATTTCGCTCATTTCTCTCTCATTCATAGTGATTTATGGGAACCCTCTCGAACTCCTAGCTACACTAATAAAGTGTGGTTCCTGACTTTGATTGATGACCACACTTGGATGATGTGAGTCTACATTTTAAAAGACAAATCAGATGTTGTTGTGACCTTCCAAAATTTATACATATTCATTTTAACTTAATTCAAAACTCCTATTCATACCCTTTAGACCGACAATAATAGTGAGTTTTTCAACTTTGTTTTGAGTAAATTCTTGGTGAGTAATACACCTAAAATATATAGACTTTTTATACACATTTTTATACATATTTTTGAGATATTCTGCTTTAATGAAAGATATTTATGTGTTTTTCTTGCATGTACAATCAAATGGATGAAAAATGATAAAAGGAGTGAAAATAGGTCAAATTTGGAGCAAAAATGAAGAAAATGCAAAAAATGAACTAGGACGCCTAAGCGCCCAGGATTGACACTTACGCACCAGTTATGCTAAGAGAGCCAACAACCATCATCCATCCAAGTAACCGCCATCGCCACTGCCAGCCACTTTTATTTTATTTTAAGTTTTAATTTGTATTGTGAGTGAAAGAAGAGAATTCAAAGAAACTTCAAGATATTTGGTGGAGAGGATTTAAGATAAGTGTTTATCTTTGTGACTACGATTTGTTTTAATTTAGATTTTTGTTTGTGTGCATGATTTCTACTTTTAAACTCACATGTGATTGTGTTTTCTTTATGGATTTTGAGTTGTTTTTTTTATTTTTTTCCTTAAAATGATAAGTGATTAAGTGTTAAAAGGAAGTTGTGTGAAGTATTAGAATTCAATATTGGAAGAAGCTATGTTGATTTGAAACTTTGTACTTCATTTACTTATTGACTTGACCAATTAAAATGTTAATACCTGTTGTGAGAACATGTGAGATCCGAGATGGTATTGTCTAAGTCAATAAATGGTAAGAATCACATATTGATTTCATGGATGAGAATATTGTTCATGGGGTTGACTGCAAATAAAGAAGAAAATAAACTTTCATGAGTGTAGAATTAGAGACTTTAGAGTGATAAGCTAAAACCTAATTTTAGATTTTGATATGAGATGTTAGCCTCCAGGTGGAGGGGAAGAGAGAACTCTAGAGTGAGAGCTAGTATCTTCCTTACCTAACCGGTCTTCAAAACTATTCAAACTATAGATTAGTCAATTTTTTTTATAGCATCTCTAGTAAGGGTAAAAATTATTATTGCTTTTATTTGACACAACACATTTAGTATACTTTCATAACTTAATTTCTATACTTGTTACTGATTCAAGATAAGGGAAAAAGATATTTTATTTATATTGTATTCATCTTGCAAATATTTAGTTAAGTTAATTA
Organism: Phalaenopsis hybrid cultivar; assembly: GCA_002079205.1. Classification (NCBI taxonomy): domain Eukaryota; kingdom Viridiplantae; phylum Streptophyta; class Magnoliopsida; order Asparagales; family Orchidaceae; genus Phalaenopsis; species Phalaenopsis hybrid cultivar. Next base: position 17,044 of record JXCR01146912.1, on the reverse strand, counting down.
GTTGTTTACTTTATTTTTAAATATCAAAAAGTACAAAAAAGAATTAAATTTTCATTCATATTATAGTATCTCAAGTTTAAGTAAGAATATTTAGCTAAGTAAAATTTTGTTATCTAATTTCTCTTGTTTTATAATGTAGATATTGTCAGTTTTCCCTGTGGGTTCGATATTTGGGGTTTAATAAAAAAAAATCTTATATTACTTGATAAAGATACGTATACTTGCGTACTATTCCATATTTAAATATTATTATTATATTCTTCTTTGTTTTATAGTGAAAATTTTGTCTGGCTTTTGCTTTGAATCAAGTTTTTGACTTTGTTGTAAAATATAAATTATTATTAAGGAAATTAAGCATATAATCGCATACATCACAATAAACATCTATACCAAAGAATCGACACCAAGTTTTTGGTATCGTTGTCGAAGATTAAAATCTTTAAGTAGTGGTGTCAACTTCATAAATACTTGCATATAAAAAATATCGGGATCAGTGAGCAAGGGCATCCTCCACCATAGCTCATGTACAGACGCGCCTCAATAAAATGAGTTAGTCGAGAGGAAAAATCGTCACCTCCTCGACATTACTCGCTCTTTTATGTTTCAACCTAATGTTTTGAATCATTTTTAGAACGATGCCATTTTCACAGTCATCTATCTCATAAATAGAGTCCCCTTTATTAATTACCATGTTGAATTGGCGATCAAGACAACTTGTTTCTATTCTTCTTATTTCATTCACATAAACGTTTTTAGAACGATGTCATTCTCACTGCCACCTATCTCATAAATATTTTTATTTCGTTCACATTCTTCTTATTGTCTATGGGAATGACTATCTCTGTGTTTGAAGAAAAGGAGCCAAATCAAAAGAAGATGATTGTTGCAACAGCTGTGCCACCAAGATGCTACATCCTATACACCCTCAAAGATCAATCTAGAAACAACACACATGTCGCTCATGAGTAGTTGATGTTGGCTTTTGATGATCTCTTGCAACAAATCATTGATCTCATGGAGGTTGTTCGAGTCACTTACACTTACTGAATTCTTCTTGTTGTGTGCTCCATTTCTTAGCATTGTATATATCTCTCCATTTATTTCTAAACTCTGAAGTTAGATATGTAAATACATAAGAATTGTGCGGTATGTATGTAAATTCCCCCCTTGTTGTTCAAACTAATAATTAATGGATTTATTTCATGTCCTACTCCTAACACTGCAACAGATTTCTCGATCTCTGAAACCTGACGGGAAGTGAAGGAGACATATATTCAAGAAAGAGGATGCACTCACATATGGAAGCCATATGTTCTCTTTTAGATTTAGTTTAATTATTTCTTGACTTTGAAAATATATATCTATTTATTTACACGTCTCTCTAAGAATTCTGTCCATATTTCTAGAATTGTAAATGTTGGTTTTATTTGTTTATTTTGGCTAATTTGTCATAGAAAACGAAGCTATTGGTGCCGGTTGATTGATTGTGTAAATGAGATTTGAACTCTTCTTTTGAATGCAACTTTTCTTCTTTGCATGATGACAATTTTGACATAAACATCAACATTATTTAAGAGAACTCTTCAATTCCGTCACATTAGATTGGTTCATATCTGACATTACATTAAGGATATCGACATATAGACCGTCGCAAATTTCTCCTTATGATTTTTAAAATTACATAATGCAATTAGTTTTTTTGTTTTTTTATGTAAATGTTATGCCAAGTATTTCTTTCATAAAATTTAAAAACAAAATGTGCATCTAAAGTTATGAAATTTATATGCATAACACACAATTCTGAAAAAAATCTTCCATAAGGAGATGCATGCGGTGTCCAATCACAAGCATCAATCACCGCAAAGATCTATTTTAGTGGGCTCCATCACTTTCAACTTTTTTTTATTTTTATTTTTTATTTTGATTGGGGTGATTGACCGTAGAGATCGGACATACGATGTCTGTATGGAATAATTTCTCCACAATTCCTATGTGTCAACGTATGTAACGCCTAAAATTTCATATTTGCATTTATGACACCTTCGTATCAGGGCCTATTCATGAAAAGAATGTATTTTACTCTTTAAAAGGTAGTAATAATAATATTTTTTTAAATAAGACTAAAAGTTTGTAAATATGAAAGTTTAGGTGATAAACATATAAACAGATAAGAATTGAGGCAATCTATAGTTGCTTCACCTGGGGCTGTCAAAAAAGCTCGTTGTTCGCGAACAGTTCGTGTTCGGTTCGTCAATGTGTTTGTGTTCGATTTGTTCGATAAGTAGATNGTTAAGTTTTGTTAATGTGTTAAAAAAATGTATTGCTTTTAGTTGAAAGCATCTAAACCTACATGTAGGGGATAATTTATTTCTATTCCACCATTTTCATGATAAACTTTTTTTTTTTTAGATAATAAGCAGTTTGTATTCTGTAAAAATTATCTTCATTCATTGAGGTTGGTTTTAGTGTTGGGGTTTTCTCCCACGTTTAAAGTTGTCTTTTACCTTCAACATTAGTAATCCTCTTGGCCAAATTTTGTCCATTTTCTCTTATGATGTTTTTTTTCCACTAATCAAAAGTAAAAGTAGGCATATCATGCTTTTACTTTCTTATAAATGGATCCTCTTTATGTTCGTTGAGAACATGCTTCTTTAAATATCTTGGACGCTCTCACTTGCACTAGCTCTTCTCAAACCCTCTTGCTTCTTATTAATATTGGTTCTCTTTCTTAAACCCTGTCCCGTAGTGTCCCTCATCTCCTAGCTCCTAATACCTCCTTCCCTTCCTCACCCCGCCTTCTTTACCTCATTTATGTAGTATTTTTATTAGAAGAGATTGGCCATTGCCTTGTAAACTTCTTCAAACTTCCTTTCTTTTTTTGTGTGGAAAACAATGGAGATGAAATGATTTATTCTTCTAATGAGCTTAATGATGGCATCAAATCCTTAAACATGGTGCATATGAGAAGTGAAATATATGGTGCATATAAACTATAAAATTGGGATATACTCTTTCTATTGAACTCTCCTACTTGCCATCCAAAAAACTTAAAGTTTCAAGGAAATCTTGATATATTTGATTTACACAAATTTTTCCTCCTTATATTCTTTTTAAGTGAGGATATGAACCAAGATGGATAATTGGTCCCTGATTATCACAAAGGAACATCTCATATTTAGACAAGGAATGATATTTTTTGTGCATGTTAGAGTGGAATTCCTAACTATTTATCTTTATCTTAAGCATGAAATGATTATCCATCATTGTGAAATCTAAANCTAAATTTCAAACGAACCGAACACGAACACAAGCTCTGTTCGTTCGTGTTCGGTTCGTTTACACCCCTAGCTTCACCCATTATAATAGCTAATCTCTTAACCAAGGGTTTATTTTAGACGGCTACAATTGTTTGAAGAAGTAATGCAAAATTATTACATAAGAAATTATTGTTCAAAAAATTACGACAAGTCAAATCAGAGCTTGCTAGCATCTACCAAATATGGTCATGTAAAAAAATATAATTTGAATTTTTAGTTAGAATCGTGGAGCTCATCCATTGGACGAAAGCCTGTATGCTGCTTGGGAAGAACAGCTTTTTTTTTTTTGAATGAATTTTGAATGAAAAAAAGACATATTTTATTGTGCCTATGGTTGCGTGGGTGGCTTCAAAGCTAGCTCGTTTACCCCATCAAACTTTAAGCTAGTTGTACTTTGTTAACTTGTACTTAAAAAACAAATAATCATTAAAAGCACTAATTTACTTTCAGATGATTTTTTAATTAGCTGTGGATATGATCGAATCTTCCTAAAAGATCGAGGTTGATCCATTGCCACTAGATGATGGGTTAATTTAAGTAAAAAATTTCATTTTTATTTATTTATTTGTAAGGGATGGTATTAAGATTATCAATTTACCCTCAGTTTATCCAGTTATTTCTATATTGGCACGGATCAGGATAGTTGAGGTAAAGAGTCGAGTGAGTTAGAGCCACATGTCACCTCCCAAAAGAGCCCTTAAGAGAGGTAGGCAGCCTATGACTTAAATACTGTTTTTCGGCCCTACACCTAGTCGATGTGGGATTATTTGTCTGTGACATTCTCCTTCACTCAATCACGTGACACCCTCGTCACAGATCGGCTCCACCGAGGGTCCTACTGGACCATGGAGAGTCCACACACCTGACAGACAGTAATCTGTTCTGATACCACTTGTCATCTCTCAAAAGAGCCCTTAAGAGAGGTGGGTAGCCTGAGACTTAAATACTGTTTTTCGGCCCTACACCTAGCCGATGTGGGACTATTTGTCCATGACACACAAGTAGCTTGAGTTTGAGCTTGATTGATTAATCGAGTGGAGCTCAAGCTCGGGCTCAAGTCAACAAATTTGAGCCGACTTGTTTAATATGAAATGGTTAAGGGAATGTTAGTTTAAGCTATTATTTTTATGAAATGATAAATAAAACGTGTGTTTATCAAAATAATTTGATATAAAATGCAAAATATTACTTTTAAAAATATTTTAATGATTTAATAATTTAAAGAAAAGTTATTGAATGTTAATATAACTTAAGTATATTTTTTACAGATTATTTTTTTTTTTAAAACGGGTCGGCGCACAAGCTAACAAATCGAGTCAGGGTTGAGTTGAGCTTGGCTTGTTAGCTCATCGAGCTTAATTTAAGAGAAACTATTGAGGTCGAGCCTGAGCCGGCTCACGAGTCGGCCTGGCTAACACCCTTGGGCAAAAAGAACTCACGCTCTACGGTTTGTGGTGATAATTTTTTTTTTAAAAAAAAAATACTTATAGTACGAACTATTTGGCATTAATAATTATATTATGTTGTATTATGTTAATTTTATGTTTCGCATTCTAGTTGTAATTCCGCCTTTGAATGGGAATATATTTAAATTTTTTTTTTTAATTATTAGTGGAGCTTACTAAATGTATTATAGAATCTCTAATAATTTATAAAAATTATCTCTTAAAATTCTCATTATATAGTATCAAAATCTATATTATGAAAAACCCTAAGATTGAATGAGGCTTCTATTCCTCACATTTAACTTTGAGCTATATACAATGGCGAAATCAAAAGTTGATGTGATGAATCAAGAAACAAAAAAAATCAAAAGTAGCAAGTTTTAAAATTTAAATCTTCTTCTTCTTAAAATTTTAAAAACTAGTATAAATATAATTATTAAATTAAACATTTAATTACTATTAATTTATTATTAAATATTTAATTATAGAGGGCAAAAATTTTGGTATCTAGCTTCCTTGGCACCAACAATATTTTGTTTTTTGGTTTATAAAACACCAAAGTTTTTTGTTATTTGTTNTATATATATATATATATATTACTTGCATGTTTGATCTTGTTTTAATTTGTCACTAAACCTCTCTTAAAAAAATTAAAAACCTTGCATAATTTTTTTAAATATCTTATTGGTTATATTTGGTACACTTTTATCACTCCAAAATGGTATGCCTCCCTAAACCATTCTTTAGAAATCCACTTGGAAATTTTGACTTATGCTCTATGACTCTATCAATACCTTACAGAGAGATAGAGGAAGAATCATTTTTAGCTTGATAGTTATTCTACTCACTTTTCTAGCTTGAGGCATCAATCATCGATTGAAGTTGGATCGTTTGGCAACCATGGATGGCAATTGAGCTGCTTGAAGAACCAAATCAAAATGTTAACTAATGAAAAAGATGACCATAAATTCCTTAAAAAATCATATCTATTAGAGACATACTCTACTCATCTGTGTACTCTATTATACTTCTCTTAACTTCGTAATCTCATTATATTCTATAATTCAACCTTCCTATATTGAAATATTTGCCTTTTACTCCTGTCTCTAACCAAGTGACTTTCACTTTTTTTTATGATAAAAAAGTTTCCCTTAAATTTTCTTTTAAATAAAGCATAAAAAAACCAAATTAAAATATGAAAATTCTATTTTTTTTATTATCTTATGATTAATATGAATAGTAAAAAATATAAAGCTAATATTAAACATACCTATTTAAAAATATTGATCTAATAGATGAAGCTGATATCCTTGCTGACAACATGTGTCGTCAAATGTTTAAGTCGCCATCCCAACAGGCAACTTTGCCAAGTGATGATCAACATCACATGAGACATAAGGCGTGGATACATAATATTAAATTAAAAAAAAAATTAAATTCTTTATTTGGTCTTTATTAGTTCTCTTGTTTATTAAAATTAAATTACATCACAAATATATAAAAATAAAGAAATGTCATTTTGCTTGTAGTGGATGCTTTTGTAACTTTTTTGCATCATCTCTTTGTATTTAGTAAAACAAACATACAAAATATCAATTGTCTTCATGTCTGCCTCCAAGGCTTTAATAACATCTTCCCCAACATCAACTCTTAGAAAAAGTCACTCATTATTGCTCTGGCTCAATTTTCATGAAATCAATTAAATGCTCCTTCTATGATTAAAAAATATATTTCCTTTGGAAAATTTTTTTAAGTCNTAAATTACATCACAAATATATAAAAATAAAGAAATGTCATTTTGCTTGTAGTGGATGCTTTTGTAACNGACATCACACTAGAATGTGCCAAATCTTTTTCGGTTGAATTGTATTTCCCTCTCAATCTAATATGAAAACACGTAAGCAACAACATCCAAACTACTCTTAATCTTAGTTTCGCTTTTCCCCCAAACCCTTCTCCTAAATAAAATTCTTCTATATGTAGTATATTTTCCCATGATACTTAAGTTAACCCTTTGCTTTCCATCTCTTCCCAAAAAAATTCTATAAATTACATTATATTTCTACCAAATCTTCAAGTTTCTAATGTATGAGGGTTTTGAAAAAAATGACCATATGAATGACTATTGTTATTTAGTATAGGCTCATAACTTTGATCTTATTAGTTATAAACAAGACTTTGCCTCACAATATGTTGATCAAGGTTTTTGGAGCTCATCTTACTCTCAACAATGGGGCTTGTTGCAATTATTTTTATCTTTTGTTAAGTACAATTATTTAGATTAAGTGAAATTTAATAAGGGTTTCTTCTGCTTCTTTTGCTTCTTCATGATCAATTTATTCATAAGAAGGTTATTTTTCTCTTGCTTTATTCATATATTCTTATTGTGATCTATGTATTCAACATTCCCCATGAAAAAAAAAATTATTTGTTATAATTATGCTCTTATAGAATATCAATCATATTTGGTTGGTTCTTGAAGGTTTTAACTGTTTTCTCATCATTGATGAGAAGAATGAATGAGACCATATCCCTCCAAATGAACTCTCTAATTACAATGAGTTCTTATTTAGTGTTTAGTATAGTGGCTTAAGTTTTACCAATTGTAATAATGGACATGACTAACTTATGAGATCAAAGTACTTCAAGCTCTAATTAATAGCTACTTTCCTTGGTTCTTTTTTCAACCTTCTATCACCATCTAAGCCACCATTGGCCAACATAATTATATATAAGTCAATTGAGTATTTATATGCATATCACATAATTTCATATATAATATCTAAACTTTTTTATTTATGTATATAACATCCAATTTTTAAAGGACATCAAAAGATA
>JXCR01146911.1:129391-143998 GCA_002079205.1 Phalaenopsis hybrid cultivar | reverse complement strand
CTATTTTTGGTGTGGGGTTTGCCCGTAAGAAGCCGTCGGTCATTGGAATTGAAATCCCGTTGAAGCTTTCGGTAGGACGATTTTTAAAAAATTTTAGTTTTAAAAAAATGAAGTCAAACTGACCCCATAATTTTCATAGTTTAGATGAAAGAGTGTTTTACCTCAAATCATGGAAGTCAAACTGACCCCATAATTTTCATAGTTTAGATGAAAGAGCACTTTATCTCAAATCCAAGTCAAACTGACCCCATAATTTTCATAGTTTAAATGAAAGAGCGCTTTACCTCAAATCTTGTATCAATCTCGTTGCCCGCTTCGGAAGGACGTTTAAAAATTTAGTTTTGAAAAAGATGAAGTCAAACTTGACCCCATAATTTTCATAGTTTAGATGAAAGTGCGCTTTACCTCAAATCTTGTATCTATCCTAAAGGATGAACACAAGAGTTGAGGGTGAGGCTCGATCAAATAAACTAAAGAAATTTATGACATTCATTTGGTCTGCGAAACTAATGTATTGGCCGATAAGTTGCCCTAGTTAATATAAGAAATTACATAAGGTTTATAATATGCTGGGTTCGGGAAAAGCTTCCTATAAGGCAAGCCTCTATAGTTAATTACATCTTAGATAACTGAAGTTACCTAAGAATACTCTCGATAAAAATCAAGAAAAATTACCTTCAAGGAGTTCAAATGGTAAGGAAATTACAAAGATATCACTAAGGAAGTGTGAAGGGGGATTGGTTCAAATTTGGAACATTTTATTTTGGAGTCCAAGGGAGGAAACACTAGAGTGTGAAGGGGGATTGGTTCAAATTTGGAACATTTTATTTTGGAGTCCAAAGGAGGAAATATGTGAAGGGGGATTGGTTCAAATTTGGAACATTTTATTTTGGAGTCCAAAGGAGGAAATACAGGGGGATTGGTTCAAATTTGGAACATTTTATTTTAGAGTCCAAAGGAGGAAATACTAGAGGTTGTCACAGATCCGAAGGATTGGTTCAAATTTGGAACATTTTATTTTGGAGTCCAAAGGAGGAAATACTAAAGGATGTCACGGGATTGGTTCAAATTTGGAACATTTTGTTTTGGAGTCCAAAAGAGGAAACACTAGAGGATGTCATGGATTCAAAGGAGAACTTTGGTGACTTCTTAAGCTATCCTATTATTTAGCTTCAATTTAGGAGAAATCATTTACATGTTTCATCCTGCAATTTTTTTATTTATTAGGATTTACATTTGTGTGAAGCAATCAACACAAATAACCTTGAAGATGTGAGGATTTAGGTCATGACGAACGACAACCTCGGAATCCTATGGTGAGTTAGGGCTTAGATTGTACAACATGATTGTACAAATGCCTAAAAGATGTGTTTGAGGATTTATGTTGCACTAGACAAATAACCTCGAATCCCTATGGCTTTGTTGTTTAAAGCTAAGGAAGGGATGTATTAATGTAGATCCTCTTGCTGTTGAAGATGGCCGGGCTGCCCAAGCTGCTCGTTGTAGCAGAGTTTCAATTTTAGAAATGACAAATCAAGTAGATGAGAGAAGTGTCATGTTTTGGAAAAAGCCAAAAAATGATTTATTGACTTAGTTGAAGTTGATTATAGCGACACCAGTCAAGATCCCACGATTCCATCGTCCCAGCACCACTATTTTCTATTAGAATCACTTAGTCCAAATGAATTTACTCAACTCAACTTAATTACTTCCATAATTTCATTTAGAACTTGCAAAAACCTCGTTAGAAACCGTATGTTACCTCCTCCGAGGGGTTCCCGATCTTCCAATAGAGACGTTTTAATTTAGTTAAAGTTATATTTTTTGTGATGTTTATGATTAAGTTTTGAGTTGTCTTATATTTTTGAAATATTGTGGGGGTTTGGCTTCCTTCACTGTTGTGAAGGTGTAGAGCTAATTTATTCAAAGTTTGGTGCTGTGTAGGATAGGATTGAAGTTTGTCCTGGTTTCAGGCAGGATTTCAAACTCAAAATTTGATTTCTGTGGTGGAATTGGGAGAGGTAAATGAATTGAAATGTGTTAAGGAACTCTTAGAGAAGCTTTCTGAGGAGTTTGGGAGGACTTGGTGAAAAATTTTTCTAACTTCCCTATTCATGGCCTTGAGGGGTATTTTATAGAAATTGGCCAAGGGGAAGCTTGGCTGGCCAATTGAGGGGTTAGCCCCACTGCTTAGGTGTTAAGCAGAGGAGCTCTCAACTCAATTTGGGTTGAGGTGGCTTCTTGGCATGAATTTGGGTGTTGGCCATATGAGGACTCATGGTTTTGGGCTTTAGCTTGGGTTAAAGTGATTAACCAAGGGTTGGGTCAAGGTTAAAGCTTATAATTAGTAGTAAAAATGGCACCATAGGGTATTGACATGTGGTATAACAAGTACATTGATTTAACCCTCTTCATCCCTTTTTAAAAATAAAAAGAAAATTTTATCCATGAGATAAATATCAAGCTTAACCATGGGTTGGTGTCTGGCTTTAAACTCAACTCTAGAGTCTAGGATGAGTTAAGGTAAGGTTCATTTGACCATACCAAGCTCAATTGGTTTGGATTTGGCCATAAGTCCAAGAAGGTGCATAGACCAAATCTTGTTTTTGGACTAGGTAATACATGTAAATTGTCCCAATTAATTATGACATTTGGTGTAAGAGACCATGAGGAACAACTTTCATGAAGGGTGAAAGTCATTTTGAGGTCAATTGGTTAATCAATTTGGTGGATTTTTTATTTTTGACGCATTTTAAGCATGTTGGGCTAAGTTTTGGTCAAACTTGGGCTAGTCATGAGCTAAGTCCAAACTAATTGTTGTGTTTGGTGTAAACAATCATGATGAACAACTTTCATGAAGGATTAAAATTGTTTTGAAGTTGATTTAATGGTCAATTTGGATGGATTTTTATGGGTTTTTGATTTAGACCCAAATTAGGCATATGGGTTAACTTGGGTCAAACTTGAGCTAGCTTTGGACTAAGCTCAAATTAATTATTGTTTTTGGTTAGAAATGACCTCAAAACGTATTTTCAACAAAAAAATTGATGTCAATTTGAAGTTTAGGGCATTCAATTGTTGAGATTTGGGGTGTTAGCCAATATTGGGGCAAATTTGGAGTTTTGGTCAAAGATGGTCAAATTGACAAAATTGGGCCATGGTGTAGTTAGACAAAATGAAATTGATAATATTTTGGATTTATTGGAATTTTTGAAGAATTTTTCGAATTTTTGGATTTTTGGGTCATGGAGGGGCATTTTGGTAATTTGGCCATTTTTGGAAATTTTAGTCAGTTTTGGAAAATTTGGATGTATTCAAAGTGTTTGGAATGAGTTTTGATCAGTTTTGTGTATTTTGGCAAATTTGGGAATTTTGGCCAAATTTGGGTATTTCAAGTGCAATTGGGTAGATAACCAATTTGAATGAGTCATGGACCAATGAAATCTCCATTTTGGGTTCCCATGTATTGGTCTTAGTCAGGGTATTGTGAGGGTATTGTGAGGGTATGGTGAGGGTATGGTGTACCTTAGCTCTAAATCAACACCCAGAGTCAATCCTAAGGTCAAGTAGCCCTATAGGAACTCTCCTTGTGTTCCCTCATAATGATCTTACCTACTAAATGCTAGAGGTTAGGACGAATATGTGGAACTTCAAGTTGAGTAAAAAGCAGAGTTTTGAGTTTCTAATGGAAAGGGTACCTTTTCTAGTTTTCTAAGACTAGTCAGTAGGCAAGTCCTATGGCTAGACCTAGGCTACTAAAAAAATTTCTAGACCTCAACCAACAGTGAGGTCAACAAATGATATTTTCATTTTGATTTTAAATTAAACACCATGGGCAGAATCAAAATGATTTTATTTTTAGACCTTTTAGGCACATACATTAATTATGCTAAGCGTTAGCAGAATTAAAGCACATTTCCAAATCACTTGTTTTCACGCAGGGGAACCAAAGTTATGTCGAATTGCAAGTGGAGCAAATCGAACATTTAGTGTCATACTTTATTTCTAACATCTCAGGTAGGTGTCAGCCTTTCTCAGCATTGGTTAAAAAGGACACCAAATTAATTTCGGAAGAAAAATGCTAGCAGGCTTTTGAGGACGTTAAACAATATTTAATGAGACCTCCTGTTTTGGCAGCCCCTATCCCAGGGAGACCTTTGATACTTTATGCCGCGGGTTTAGATTACTCGCTCCAAGCTTTACTAGCTGAAGTTAACAGCGACGGCAAAGAAAATGCACTATACTACCTGAGTCGTCGGCTAATACCGACGGAGATAAGGTATCCACCAATTAAGAAGCATTATTTAGCTTTAATTTTTGCAGCCCAGAAGCTTAGGCATTACATGCTTTCTCACAAGATAACTCTAATTTCAAGAATTAATCCGTTGCAATATTTAATTACACGACCAACGCTCTCCGGACGTCTAGCATGATGGTCGATGATATTATTGCAATTCGACATAACTTTTTTTCCCCTGCGTGCTATCATGGGAAAGATTACTAGCAGACTTTCTTGCTGCACACCCATTATCAGCTGGGTCCCCACTCAATGACGAGTTACCAGGTGAACAAATTCTACAAACAAATTCCTCCAGTGCACAACACTGGGAGATGTACTTCGACGGTGCTTCTTCAACCAAAAAAGACAAAGGCTCGGGCACAATCATACCAGGTAAAGCAGGAGTTGGTCTGATTTTCATCACTCCAGATAAGGGTATGCTGAGATTCTCGTACTACCTGATAGAGCCTTGCACCAAAAATGAAGCAGAATATGAAGCTTTAATTATAGGATTAGAGTTGGCAATATTAATGGACATAAAAGATATTACCATCCACGGTGACTCCCAACTCGTCATTCAACAAATTGCTGGATAATACAGAATTTTGAAGCCCAGACTGTCAGAATATTACCAGTGCACGATGAAACTGCTGGACCAGATTCCCAACGTGACTTTCTATCAGATTCCTCGGGTAGAAAATGCGCATGCCGACGCTCTAGCAAAACTCGCTAAAGAATTGGCATGTCCCCTGGAGGATTCCATATAAATCACAGTACAGGGCAGACAAGTTCTTTCCAAGATTGACATGGAAACCCTACATAAACTCAAAAAATAAGAAGACACAATAAATGCGATTGTAAATATCAACGAAAACTGGCTGAAGCCATTGATGAAATATTTGCATACTGGAAAGCTGCCAGAGGATAAGTCTGAAGCCGAAAACCATTAATAGAATATTTGCATACTGGAAAACTGCCAGAGGATAAGTCCGAGGCAAACCATAAAGTCATTAATAGAATATTTGCATACTGGAAAACTGCCAGAGGATAAGTCCGAGGCAAACCAGGAAGCCATTAATAGAATATTTGCATACTGGAAAGTTGCCAGAGGATAAGTCCATGAAGATTGGCGAAAGACATTATAAGAATATTTGCATACTGGAAAGCTGCCAGAGGATAAGTCTGAAGCAAACCAGATTACAAAAGGAGCTTTGTCATACGCTCTCATAAATGGTGTTCTCTATAGGAGATCGTTCGATCAAATGTGGCTAAGGTGTTTGAGCAGAGCTGAGGCACAAAATATTGTCAAAGAAATACATGTCAGATTGTGTGGTGCTCACCAGTCGGGACCAAAGGTGAAGATAAAAATCAAAAGACTCGGATATTATTGGCCAACAATAATTTCTAATTGCATGGATATAGCGAGAAAATGTCACCAGTGCCAAATACATGGAGTGGTCTTACACCAACCACCGAATGTGCTACACCCAACTATTGCCTCGTGGCCATTCGAGTGTTGGGGTACGAACATAGTGGGTCCGATAGATCCTCCATCCTCCAAAGGACATAGATTCATACTTGCAGCGACAAACTACTTCTCTAAATGGGCAGAGGCAATTCCACTACGAGAGGTTACAGCTCAGCATGTCCTGCAGTTCTTCAAAGACCAAGTCATTTACCGTTTTGGTGTACCGCGAAGAATTATCCTCGATAACGGGACAGCTTTCAAGAGCAAAAAAATCAACAACTTTGTCAGAAAACACGGGATAGACTCGAGATACTCCACAATTTATTATTCGAAAGCAAATGAGTTAGTTGAAGCCTTCAACAAAATACATGTACAAATTTTGAAAAAGATACTCAATGAAAATAAATGAGACTAGCACAATAAACAGCTAGAAGCTCTGTGGGCCTACCGAACGACGTTCAGAACTCCCACTCAATGTACACCTTACATGCTCGTGTACGAGTCAAAGGTCGTACTACCATTAGAAGTACAGACTCTGTCTCTCAGAGTCTCCATTGCAAACCAAATTACAGCTGAAGAAAATGCAAAGCTCAGACTTGAAGAACTTGAAAGTCTCAAAGGAAAGCGCCTACAAGAACAACAACATTTGGATCAATACCAATCAAAGATGATACGAGCTCATGACAAACTGGTCCGCCCAAGGACATTTAAAATTGGTTTGCAATGGAGACTCTGAGAGACAGAGTCTGTACTTCTAATGGTAGTACGACCTTTGACTAGTATACGAGCATGTAAGGTGTACATTGAGTGGGAGTTCTGAACGTTGTTCGGTAGGCCCACAGAGCTTCTAGCTGTTTATTGTGCTAGTCTCATTTATTTTCATTGAGTATCTTTTTCAAAATTTGTACATGTATTTTGTTGAAGGCTTCAACTAACTCATTTGCTTTCGAATAATAAATTGTGGAGTATCTCGAGTCTATCCCGTGTTTTCTGACAAAGTTGTTGATTTTTTTGCTCTTGAAAGCTGTCCCGTTATCGAGGATAATTCTTCNAATTGGTGACCTGGTCCTTGTTCTCAAAAGACCTATTCTTGCACGTCGCAAGATTGGTGGAAAATTTGAGCCGACTTGGGAGTGGCCATTTGTCAATGAGAAGGTCTACACCGGAGGAGCTTACCAACTCATCAATTCGCGAGGAGAAAGGCGTATGCTTCCAATTAATGGACGATACCTAAAGGCCTACTACGCAATATGACGACGCTTGCCGCTGTCAGTTTGCCGCATACATATGAAAAATTTTTGTGAACTTCAGATATTTCTGGGGTTATTTATATGGCCTGATAAAAAGTCTATCAGATAAAATTTTTTTTTTAATCAATATCAAAATTTAATGAAAATTCTTAGTATCGCATATTACATCCGTCCTTTTCTACATATATACTAACAAGATAAAATATATGTCAACTGAACTATGTTTTGTTTTGGTTCATAAACAATTCCAGCTCACTGATGTCTCCCTGTTAATTTCAGAAGGAATTGTCAGGACCGTGGCTAATCTTTGCCTTCAAAGACGGTTTAAACCTCACTTTAAACGAAGAAGATGTACCGCAACGCAGAATAATCAACTTCGATATGAAATTTGATGATATCAATGTAGAATACAAAAATCCACTAATGGATGCTATTGGAGAACAAGAAAATAAGGGATTGCCCTAATTGCTTAAACTCAGCACCAAGATTCTCTCCTCCTCAAAAGGTAAAGAAATTATTGAAGAACATGATCCAATCGAAGGGCCAAGCCACTATTTGCCTTCCATGATAGCTACTTCGGCAGGAAATTTGATAGTTGCTGACAATCAAAAAATACCTTTCGCCTCATTGCGGAGGACTCAGCGAAGAAATGCTGATCGAAGAAAATAAAGAGCTCTTACCAAAGCGCAGAAAGAAAAAGCAAAGTTATTTGAGATCACGAAAGCATACATGTATAATGTCGACATGAGGGAGTCTTCTGACAGTCTTCCATTTATAGAGGATGAAGTACAATCAGTACAGATTACTCATCAACTAATGAATTGATAAGATATGATCATTTGCCGATCGATGATACAAACAGAGTTCAACATCATCCACGAGACATTTTTCATGCGCCAAATAAAATTGAGGCGTATAATCCGGTGGAAAAAATACCACCATTAACATGGAAAACAATCATTAATAATCGATTAAATGATGAAGCCCGTTATCCAGCATATTCAACCAAAGTCGAGCTTGCAAAAATACATAAAGTTAAATGCAATGTTTTCGAACATTTTGAAATAATCGATGGTTGTATTACTAAACAATGCGGCTGTTGTTACAATTATAAGATAGATCGACAAGGAAATCTTCCTGGAATTTTACAACATGAGCAGGTGGAGCCCATGCCACCCATGATAAAACGGATGATCACATGGATGTTCCAATGGGGCATAATTCTAGCAAATTGCATCCCCAATAGTTGCATAATTAATATCTATGAAGAAGGAGATTGTATCCCTCCGCATATTGACCATCACAATTTTGTTCGTCCATTCTGTACGGTCTCCCTCATATCGGAGAGAAGTATACTGTTTGGTACAGATACAGAGATAATCGGTCCAGATGAATTCCGGGGATCTCTCAAAATTTCTTTACCAAGAGGGTCCGTTTTAATTCTGAAAGGAAACAGAGCAGATATGGCGAAACATTGCATTCCGGGAGTCCGACATCGTCAAGTGTCGATAACTTTCAGAAGGATGAGTGATGAAAAAACTCCATACGGATTTCATTCAAATCTGAAACTTGAAGAGTTGCAACCATATGAGTTATAAACTCGTTGCACCACTAGGTCATCCCAGAACAACAGCTTAGAAGGTCAGCTTGTTTAGTAACTCATAACACAATTTGTGAGAAGATCTTCTATTGACAGGCATGTAGATGTATAAATATGCAGACAGCGATACGAAGACAGCTTGTTTTGTACTTTATATTATGTACTCATAGATGTACTAGTTATGCGTATAGCATGATGTACTTTCCATCTTTGAGATATATACATGATATATTGTAAAAATGACTGTGCTGAACTATGCATTGGTTTGTAAGAATGAACAGAACAAAACAAAACAAACTAAATTTGCCGAATAAGTTTTCTCAATTTTGAGATTTCTTGCTTGTACAGTATGACCCCATTCGGTCTATGTCCCCACAAAATTGCACATTCTACACTTTTTTTTTGTGATATCCCTATGGAGTCACAAACTCTATATGATACTTGCAAATAAATCTTGCAAATATTTTTCAAAATAACATAAATTTCTATACATTATACTTTCTGAAACACAGAATATTTTAAATTAGTCCGATAACTCTGAATTACTACTTTTAAAAAATTGATCCAATAATTTCAATTCTTTTTATCGAATCAGTTGGATACTTCTGATTCAAAACTTTTTTAAAAAAATTAATCCAATAATTTCAATTTTTTTTATCAAATCAGTTCGATACTTCTGATTCATAACTTTTCAAAAATTGATCCAATAATTTCAATTTTCTCATCGAATCAGTTCGATACTTCTGATTCATAACTTTTCAAAAATTGATCCAATAATTTAAATTTTCTCATCGAATCAGTTCGATACTTTTGATTCATAACTTTTCAAAAAATTGATCCAATAATTTTAATTTTCACATAGAATCAGTTCGATACTTCTGAATCATAACTTTTCAAAAATTGATCCAATAATTTCAATTTACTCATCGAATCAGTTCGATACTTCTGATTCATAACTTTTCAAAATTGATCCGATAATTTCAATTTTCTCATCAAATTAGTTCGATACTTCTGATTCATAACTTTTCAAAAAATTAATCCAATAATTTCAATTTTCTCATCAAATCAGTTCGATACTTCTGATTCATAACTTTTCAAAAAAAAAATAAAAATTGATCCGATAATCTCAATTTTCTCATCAAATCAGTTTAATACTTCTGATTCATAACTTTTCAAAAAATTGATCCAATAATTTTAATTTTCTCATCGAATCAGTTCGATACTTCTCATTCATAACTTTTCAAAAAATTGATCCAATAATTTCAATTTTTATATTAAAACAGTTTGACACTTCTGATTTATGCTTTTTCCAAATTGATCGATAATTTTCACTCGAATTAGCTGATATTTCTAATTCACATCCTTCAAGAATTGATCCAATAATTTCAATTCTTACTTTAAGACCAGTCCTACACTTTTGATTTCTTCTATTGAAAGTCAGATCCAAATGTCTGACTCTCTTTTCATATCAATATTCGTATCTTGAATCCTCATTTTGAGGTCAACATTTACGTGTTGATCTCTATAAAAAAAAAAAACAACATACTTATCAACTTTAAAACTCATTAACCAATCCTCAGTGAGAGCCTCGCTGCCTGATCTTCATCAGACACTTAATTGCAAAAAATCCCCAGCGGAAACAAAGAGCAGACACAAATTCACACTTCTTTCTAAGTCTGATGACTTAGAAATCTCTATTGGTCTTGTTGATCTTGTTGGCNTGCCGAAGAAGCTTATATTGTTCGTTCCAATCCAGGATCATCCGAGCATCAATCAAAAAAGAGGAGGGTGGAGGACAAAGGAAAACCAAAAGCCCGCTGGTGTTGACCTCACTTTTGGTTGAGGTCTAGAAATTTCTTTAGTAGCCTAGGTCTAGCCATAAGACTTTCCAACTGACTAGTCTTAGAAAACTAGAAAAGGTACCCTCACCATTAGAAACTCAAAAATTCTTCTTTTTACTCAATTTGAAGTTCCACATATTGGCCCTGACCATCATTAGAAATTCAAAACTCTTCTTTTTACTCAACTTGAAATTCCTCATATTGATCTTAACCCTAGCATTTAGTAGGTAAGATCATTATAAGAGAATTCAAGGAGAGTCCCTCCACATATTGATCTTAACCTCCAACATTTAGTCGATAAGATCATTATAAGAGAATTCAAGAAAAATCCCTATAGCATATTGATCTTAACCCTAGCATTTAGTAGGTAAGATCATTATAAGAGAATTCAAGAAGAGTCATATTGATCTTAACCTCTAGCACTTAGTAGGTAAGATCATTATGAGGGAACTCAAGGAGAGTTCCTATAAGGCTACCTGGCCTTAGGATTAACCTTGGGTGTTGGTTTGGAGCTAAGGTATACAATAACCTCACCATACCCTCACCATACCCTCACAATACACTGGCTAAGACCAATACATGGAGATTTCATTGGTTCATGACTCATTCAAAATGGTTCTCTACCCAATTGCACTTGAAATACCCAAATTTGGTCAAAATTCCCAAATTTTGCCAAAATACCCAAAACCGATCAAAACTCATTCCAAACACTTTGAATACATCCAAATTTGCCAAAACTGACAAAAATTTCCAAAAATAACCAAATTACCAAAATGCCCCTCCATGGCCCAAAAATTCAAAAATTCCAAAAATTTCCAAAAAATTTCCAAAAAATTCCAATAAATCCAAATTATTCCCAATTTCATTTTATAAAACTACACCATGGTCCAATATTGTCAATTTCACTATGTTTGACTAAAACCCCAAATGAGCCCCAATATTGACTAACACCCCAAATCTCAACAATTGAATGCCCTAAACCTCAAATTGGCATCCATTTTTTGTTGAAAATAATTTCTGAGGTCATTCGTGACCAAAAAAAATAATCAATTTGAGTTTATTCCAAAGCTAGCTCAAGTTTGACCCAAATTAGCCCCATGTGCCTAATTTGGGTCTAAGTCCAAAACCCATCATAATCCATCCAAATTGACAATTAAATCAACTTCAAAACAATTTTTATCCTTCATGAAAGTTGTTCATCATGACATTTTACACCAAACACAACAATAAATTTAAACTTAGCCCATGGCTAGCCAAGTTTGACCCAAACTTAGCCCAACATGCTTAAAATGGGTCAAAAATAAAAAAAATCCACCAAATTGATTAACCTCAAAATGACTTTCACCCTTCATCAAAGTTGTTCCTCGTGGTATCTTAAGTGACCTCAAAATGTCTTTCACCCTTCATGAAAGTTGTTCCTCATGGTCTCTTACACCAAATGCAATAGTTAATTTGGGCCAATTGACATGTTTAACCTAGTCCAAACACAAGATTTTGTCATATGCACCTTCTTGTACCCTTCACCCTTCATGAAAGTTGTTCCTCATGGTCTCTTACACCAAATTCCATATTTAATTGGGGTGTCTAACCTAGTCCAAAAACAAGATTTGGTCATATGCACCTTCTTGGACTTATGGCCAAATCCAAACTTGTTCCTCATGGTCTCTTACACCAAATGCCATATTTAATTGGGCCAATTGACATGTCTTACAGTCCAAACACAAGATTTGGTCATATGCACCTTCTTGGACTTATGGTCAAATCCAAACCAATTGAGCTTGCTATGGTCAAATGAACCTTACCTTAACTCATCCTAGACTCTAGAGTTGAGTTTAATGCCATCCACCAACCCATGGTTAAGCTTGACATTTATCTCATGGGTAAATTTTTTTTTATTTTATTTTTAAAAAGGGATAAAGAGAGGGTTAAATCAAAGTACTAGTTATACCACATGGTGCCATTTTTACTGCTCATTATAAGCTTTAAACATGACCCAACCCTTGGTTAATCAGTTTAACCCAAGCTAAGGCCCAAAACCGTGAGCCCTCACATGGCCAAAACCCAAATTCATGCCAAGAAGCCACCTCAGCCCAAATTGAGCTGAGAGCTCCTCTACTTAACACCTAAGCAATGGGGCTAACCCCTCAATTGGCCAGCCAAGCTTCCCCTTGGTCAATTTCTGTAAAATACCCCTCACGGCCATGAATAGGGAAGTAAGAAAAATTTTTCACCAAGGCCTCCCAAACTCCTCAAAGAGCTTCTCTAAGAGTTCCTTAGCACATTACAATCCATTTCCCTCTCCCAATTCCACAACAGAAATCCAATTTTGAGTTTGAATTGCTGCTCGAAACCAGGACAAACTTCAATCCTAATCTACACAGCACTAAACTTCAAACATCTACACCTTCACAACAGTGAAGGAAGCCAAACCCCCATCAATTCCCCCTCTGAAATAGCCTATACCATAGCTCTCAATTAACACCCAAAATCGGCTGTGGTCGAAATCAAACATAGGCCTTACACAAGAGCCAGAGGCTTCATCCCTAAGCTCTTTGGGACCCAACGTAGGTGTGAAGAATCTCTGATTGAGGCTAAACCTCTCGGAGCAAAGATATATCCTCACTCACTCCCCCGAGCCTTTGCGATCTCTCCATTTATTATGGCTTGATTTCATAGTATGTTTACCATATATATGTGTTTATCTCTTCAAGATGAACAATTTAAAAAAAAAATCTTAAAATCCATTAAGAAACGAGAAAGATATTAAGGTTTTAAGTTGGACGGCTCTCGGTTAAGGCCATCGGGGACGATAAACGGATGTCGTCCATTCTCGCGTGTATTGAATGGATGGCGGAGATCAAGCCGGATGATCCTATGGAACGATACGGTGTGACACGTTGCTGTTGACTCAGAAGGCGGCGTCGAATAGGAGCGCGCCGCGTGGCTGTTCGACGGATCTGATGATCCAGTGAGCCCCTAAACTTTAAAAATCCATATATTTGCATAAAAAATTCATAAAAATAAAATAGAAATACCCTCTTGCTCAGTGAACAGAGGAGAATCACGTGAAATTATTTTCACATTAATTTGATGCATATTTAATTTTATAAAAATCAATTAGTGTTAGGGGTTTTTTCAGGTTTCCATTCTTATTGGTTGCTCAGTGAACAGAGGAGATTCATGTGGAATAATTTTCACATTAATTTGATGCATGAATATGCTCAGTGAACAGAGGAGATTCATGTGGAATTATTTTCACATTAATTTGATGCATGAATTTGCAGTGAACAGAGGAGATTCATGTGGAATAATTTTCACATTAATTTGATGCATAAACTATTTTCAACCTTGACCCCAAATTTTTATATGTTGTAGCCTCTATCTAGGTGCACAATTTGAGTATTTTTCCAAAGACATAGGAGATCTCTAGATAGAGATTTTAATTTTCTAAATTTCTATGAATTTTATATTCAAATAATTATAGAAAATTATATGTGGCTTAGAAAATTCTACAAAAATTCATGTAAGATTTTTATGACAAGAGTAGTTTTAGGAAATAATTTCATAATTTTTAAGAATCAAAACATCATTTTTTTGAGCAAATCCTAATTTGCTTAAAACATTTAATTTGAAGCACATAGAGGTTAAAATCACTTGATTTTTTTCTCCACTGTAGCTCATGAGTCAAAGAACTCACCATAAAAATTTCAAAGGATTTTGAGATCATTTATTATTTTCAATTGATTTTTATAAGTGACCATCATATTTTAAACTTAAATGATTTTTAAAAATCAAAATATAACTCCAAAAATTATGAAACTTTATTTTTTGAGTTCTTTGATATCAGGGGGATTTATTAAAAATAAAAGTATATTTAAAATAAAAACTTGATTTTTAGGTTATTTTTAATCATTTTTAATAATTAAAAATAAAAATATATTTAAAATAAAAACTTGATTTTCAGGTTATTTTTAATTATTTTTAATAATTAAATAATAAAAAAATCATAAAATATTAAACTCATGGAAATGTTCCAAATTATTTCCTAAACATTGAGGAATCATTGGAATATTTTTCTAAGGCTTAAAAATAAAGATATCTATTTTTAAACCTTAAAATGATTTTTAAGGCTTAAAAATAGAATTTTCACCAAAATAATTCTAAAAAAT
>JXCR01146911.1:116185-128945 GCA_002079205.1 Phalaenopsis hybrid cultivar | reverse complement strand
CTGGTGAATACCTTAGGGATCTATTAAACTTAATATGTTTTACTTAATAATATTATCCTTAAAACTTAAGGACTCCCAATACACAACATAGAGTTAGGAAGGTTTCCAAAATTTTACTTTTCCAGCTCTATAAACAAAAATTGCTCTGACATGCTTTTTGAGTTACAGGTGGTGAAACGAGAAGACTCGCCAGTTACACTTTTACAGTTTACTACATTTTTTAGTCTTTCTTATACACTGCACTTTTATTTATGCTTGTATTTACATACTTGCATAGAAAATATAAAATTGCATAAATTTCCCCCACAACATTTCAAAAATATAAGACAACTCAAAACGTAATCACAAACAACACAAAAAATATAACTTCAACTAAATTAAAACATCTTTATTGGAAGATCGGGAACCCCTCTGAGGAGGTAACCTATGGTTGCTAATGAGGTTTTCCCACGGTCTAAATGAAATTATGGAACTCATTAAGTTGAGTTTAGTAAATTCATTTGGACTAAGTGATTCCAATAGAAAATAGTGGTGCCGGGACGATGGAACCGTGGGATCTTGACCGGTGTGGCTTTAATCAATTTTAATATGCCCATAATAAAATTTAGAGAACTTTAACCATAAGGTCACCTGATTTGACATTATAACCAAATGATCTAGAAAACTTGAACTCGGCTACAACGAGGAGCTTGGAGCTTACATGGTGGGCAGCCCGACCATCTTCAACAGCAAGGGGATCTACAACAACACATCCTTCTTTAGTTTTAAACAACAAAGCTATAGAAATTCGAGGTTGTTTGCCTAGTGCAACATAAATCCTCAAACGCATCTCTTAGGCATTTGTACAATCCTATTGTACAATCTAAGCCCTAACTCGCCTTAGGATTCCAATGTAGTCGTTTGTCACGACTTAAATCCTCACATCTTCAAGGTTGTTTGTGTTGATTGCTTCACACAAATGTAAATCCTAATAAATAAAAAAAATTACAGGATAAAACATCTAAATGATTTCTCCTAATTTGAAGCCAAATAATAGGATAGCTTGGGAAGTCACCAAAGTTCTCCTTCGGATCCATGACATCCTCTATTGTTTCCTCTTTTAGACTCCAAAACAAAATGTTCCAGGTTTGAACCAATGCCCCTTCACAATTCTTAGTCCGATATCTTTGTAATGTCCTTACCATTTGAACTCCTTGATATTAATTTTTCTTGATTTTTATTGAGAGTATTCTTAGGTAACTTTAGTTATTNAAAATAGAATTTTCACCAAAATAATTCTAAAAAATCAAATAAAAATAAAAAAAATACAAAATAAATTTCTTTAGGTTCCCTGACATCAGAGAGATTTTCCAAAAATAAAAAAAATCTATTTTTCAACACTTAAAATATTCTTTTTATTAAAGTCCCCAAAACTTCAATTAATTCTAATAAATCACAGAAACTTCAAAAAAATTATGAAATTTTGGCCAAAGGACTTTCTGGTCTAGGGCATTTTTATTAAAGTCCCCAAAACTTCAATTAATTTTAATAAATCACAGAAAATTCAAAAAATCTTTTATTAAAGTCCCCAAAACTTCAATTAATTTTAATAAATCACAGAAAATTCAAAAAATTATGAACTTTTGGCCAAATGACTTTCTGGTCTAGGGCTAGCTTACATAAAAATTTCAAAAGATTAGAAATTGCCCTTATCATCTTTTGGAATTTTCTTTGAAGATGCATATTTTTGCGTGAAAAAAATTATATTAATTAAATTAAATTGGGAAAATTCACATTTTCTCCTCCGATGTCTTAATTGACCTATCAGTAGGGTTACATAAAAATTTTAAAGTCATTTGAGTTGAATTTGACAAATCATGAAAGTTTGGACCCTTAGGGGCAAAAATGTAATTTTGTATATTTTGGCCTTATTGAACATTTAGGCTTAATCAAAATGGGAAATGGGTAATTTCTGATATTAATTAACTCACTTGATGATTTGTAATAAAAAATGGGCTTAATTGGCAGACATCCACTTCACTTTACCAAATTACAAGATAACAGAATAATTCCCATAATTATCAAAATTTTGGAAACTTCATTAAATGACTTTTGAATTTAGGGGTATAACTATAAAAATCAATGATTTCACACCCTTGTTTGATAATCAAAATGATGTTTAAATGATCTTGATAATGACCACTTAAAGTTTTAAATCTTTTTAAAATCCATACACAGACTTAATACATTCACTTAGGTCTTAAGGACTTAGTGGTGAACTTAAGTTGAAATCCACTTGTTAAAAGAGGATTAGAAAAATCAACATAATCAAACTCTCTTAAAACATCATAAGTCCAATTAGGACTAAAATTTGGCTAAGTGTTCTTAATAACAATAATATGACTCCTAAAGAGTCTTCACCCACATAATTCTCAAATTGAAAGGTAAATGGCATTTACCTTATTCTTGGGAATAATCAAGACGTCAATGTTCACTGAGCATTAGGTTTNCTTGTGTTCGTCCTTCGGGATAGATACAGGATTTGAGGTAAAATGCTCTTTCATCTAAACTATGAAAATTATTGGGTCAGCTTGAATTCAACTTTTTCAGAACTAAAATTTTTTAAATGTCCTTCCAAAGCAGGCAACGAGATTTCAATTTCGATGATCGACAGCTTCTTACGGGCAAACCCTACACCAAAAATAGTGCCGACAGCTTCTGGGAACTCCGCTGGGGATTGAACCTAGAAGATATATGCAAAAAATCCTCGTCAGAATTATATTTTTGTTATGAAAAAGATTAAGTTGCCAGAATTATATGCAATCCAAAAATATGCCAACTCTTTTGGACATAGATGTTAAACATCAAAATATCCAAAAATAGTGCTGACAACTTCTAGAATATCAATTATAGAATGCACATAATTCTGGCGACTCCACTGGGGATAAGTTTCTCTCTCCATTTAAATTAAGAAAAAATATCTTCATAAATTTGTAATGCATTCATGTCCCTCATGAATCAAGACTACCTTTCTTCCGTTGGCATACTTTACCCATTTTTTTTCTTGGGAAAGTATGTCAACTCTTTTGAACTTCAGGATCATCTGTTCAACCATCTTTGAACAGAGTGATTCAGAAGGTCATTAAGGACATTCTGATCTTTATATGGGGTCGGACCCCCAATAAGTGTGTAGGTGGACTAGTTTGACCTCGGCGTTGTGTAAAGTGGGTCCTGCACTAGGTCCTAACATATTTTAATTTTGCAAATTAGACAAAATTGCGTCATACTACGCAAAATTTGTAAGTTTTAATCAAATCTTTTTGAAAATTTTGAAATTTTCATTAACCTGGTCTTTAGACTTTCCCTTTGTTAGCTTTAGTGTTTGCGCTAAAACTATAACACTTTGGCCATATAACTAACCCCAGCACTTTCTTTTGCAAAGTTGCTGTAATGAACTACCTAACGCTAACATTCACTTGCAACCTGGAAACAAGACACGAGGCTCGCAATGTTGCTACTACCTTCAAGTTTGGAACAGGATTTGAAGATCTCGAGGTCACCCTTGGGAGGCTCCTTTTGTTGTTATGAAAGTTGCTGCTCCAGAAGTATAAGAGCCAGCTGCTGAATTTAATTTGAACTCCATTGATGACTTTTCTCAGCGGAGTGGCCAGAAGCTATATAAGTTGCAACCATCGATAAAGGGAAGCAACCAATGAAGATATATACAGAAAATCCTCGTTCGCCTTCATCTCAACGAACTCGGAAACAGACAAGCCAGTCTAGTCAACAACCATTTCAAGGAGAGTCGTCTCAAAGAAGAAAGGTATCCTTCACAGAAAGAGGGGTGATAGTATACTCTTTCAAAAGTGAAGCTATTTTCAAAATGTTCAAGAGTTTGATGAAAATTCCAGAATTCAGACTTCCAGAACCAAAGAAGCCTGAAGAAGTTAATAAGAAAAATGAGCCAAATTACTGTCCATATCACAGAATGTTGGGGCATACAATTGAAGAATGTTTTGTTTTCAAGGATTGGCTTGAGAAGAAAATTAAAGAAGGGAATATCTCTATCCCGAAAGAATATTTAAAAGAACCTGAAAAATGTTCGATAAATGTGATTTCGGCTGAGCCAATCTCCCAACTTGATCCATACACTAAAAAGGACAAATGGAGTTCAATTTAGAACAAGTTTAAGAAAGTTCTGGATCATATACAAGAATCATCAGAGGGATCCTCTTCATCTACCAAAGATGGATGGGATACAGCATGGTGCATCAGAAGGATCTTCCTCATCTACCAAAGATGGATGGGATACAACATGGAGCAAATCCTCCAGGAAAATGATAAAATAAATCCAGAATGCTTCCAGACAGACTACATATCAGAATCTTCAGTCCATCAGATCAGAGATGGAAACTTCGTCTCAAGAACCATCGTCATCAAAATCAAAGAAGATAAAGAAAAAGAAGAATTTTGCTGATAGCACTATGGGTAGGATAGGGGCTGCCTCTAATAGATATGTTGTCTCGGATTCGGGAAAGAAAATCCTCAAACCCTTGACTTTGTATGATTATCTTTTTGTCCCTCCTTGACCTGATGAACCCTTGACATAGCTCAATTCGTCAATTGAACTATGTTTTGTTCTGGTTCATAAACAATTCCAGCTCACTGATGTCTCCCTGTTAATTTCAGAAGGAGATGTCAGGACCGCGGCTGATGTTTGCCTTCAAAGACGGTTTAAACTTTTCTTTAAACGAAGAAGATGTAGCGCAAGGCGGAATAATCAACTTCGACATGAAATTTGATGATATCATTGTAGAATACAAAAATCCACTAATGGATGTTGTTGGAGAACAAGAAAAAGAGGGATTGCCCTCATTGCTCAAATTCAGCACCAGGATTCTCTCCTCCTCAAAAGGGAAAGAAATTGTTGAAGAATAAGATCCAATGGAAAGGGCCAAGCCGCCGTTTGCCTTCCATGATAGCTATTTTGGCAGGAAATTTGATAGTTGCCGACAATTAGAAAATACCTTTCGCCTCATTGCGTAGGACTCAGCGAAGAAATGCTGATCAGAGAAAATAAAGAGCTCTTGCCAAAGCGCAGAAAGAAAAAGCAAAGTTATTTGCGATCCCGGAAGGATCCATATATAATGTCAACATGAGGGAGTCTTCTGACAGTCTTCCGTTGACAGAGGATGAAGTACAATCAGTACAGCATCAATAACCATCACCAGCATGGATTCATTCCAATTCCAGTTCCGTTTGTTCCACTTGCCATTCTGCAACACTTGAACAAGGGAATTCTACAGGAGCCTTTGTAGAATGCCCAGGTTGCAATGTCTTACATCTCGGATAATATGGTAATTATAATGATTACTCATGAGCTAATGAATTGATAAGATATGATGATTTGCCGATCGATGATACGAACACAGTTCAACATCATGCATGGGACATTTTTCATGCACCAACTCAAATTGAGGTGTATAATCCGGTGGAAATAATACCACCATTAACATGGAAACCAATCATTAATAATCGGTTAAATGATGAAGCCCGTTATCCAGCATATCCAAACAGAGTCGAGCTTGCAAAAATCCATAAAGTTAAATGCAATGTTTTCAAACATTTTGAAATAGTCGATGGAGACTATGTTAATATTTTGGAGGGATTGAAATTATATACAGAGGTCTTTTCTCTTACAGAGCAACAAGAAGTACTCAATCGTGTGTTCGACCTTCGAATCAGAGGCAAAGCAGGACTACTGTCCGGAAGAACGTATTCTGAACATAAAAAAATGGAAGAGAGGCAAGGGTCGCATTACGATACAATGCGGCTGCTGTTACAATTATACGATAGATCGACAAAGAAATTTTTCAGAAATTTTACAACATGAGCAGGTGCAGTCAAGCCACCCATGATAAAATGGATGATCACACGGATGGCCCAATGGGGCATAATTCCATCAGATTGCATCCCTAATAGTTGCATAATTAATATATCTGAAGAAGGAGATTGTATCCCTCCGCATATTGACCATCACAATTTTGTTCGTCCATTATGTACGGTCTCCCTCATATCGGAGAGTAGTATACTGTTCGGTACAGATATAGAGATAATCGGTCCAGGTGAATTCCGGGGATCTGTCAAAATTTCTTTACCAAGAGGGTCCATTCTAATTCTGAAAGGAAACAGAGCCGATATGGCAAAACATTGCATTCCGGGAGTCCGACACCGTCGAGTGTCGATAACTTTCAGAAGTATGAGTGATGACAAAACTCCATACAGATTTCAGCTAGATCTGGAACTTGAAGAGTTGCAACCATATGAGTTATAAACTCGTTGCACCACTAGGTCATCCCAAAACAACAACTTAGAAGGTCAGCTTGTTTAGTAACTCATAAAATAGTTTGCGAGAAGATCTTCTATTGGTAGACATGCAGATGTATAAATATGCAGACAGTGATATGAAGATAGTTTGTTTTGTACTTTATATTATGTACTCATAGATGTACTAGTTATGTGTATAGCATGATGTACTTTCCATCTTTGAGATATATACATGATATATTGTAAAAATGACTGTGCTGAACTATGCATTGGTTCGTAACAATGAACAGAACAAAACAAAATAAATTAAATTTGTCGAATAATTTTTCTCAATTTTGAGATACCTTGTTTGTGTAGTATGACCTCGTTCGGTCTATATCCCCACAAAATTGCACGTTCTATACAAATATTTTTGTGATATCCCTATGGAGTCACAAACTATATATGATACTTATAAATAAATCTTACAAATCCTTTTCAAAATAACATAAATTTCTACACATTATGCTTTCTGAAACACAAGATATTTTAAATCACTCCGGTAACTCTGATTTACTATTAAAAAATTGATCCATTAATTTCAATTTTTTTTTATCGAATCAGTTTGATACTTTTGATTCATAACTTAAAAAAAAAATTGATCCAATAAATTCAATTTTTTGTATCGAATCAGTTCGATACTTCTGATTCATAACTTTTAAAAAATTGATCCAATAATTTCAATTTTCTCATCAAATCATTTCGATACTTCTGATTCATAACATTTCAAAAATTGATCCAATAATTTCAATTTTCTCATCGAATCAGAAGTATTCAAAAATTGATCCAATAATTTTAATTTTCTCATCGAATCAGTTCGATACTTCTGATTCATAACTTTTCAAAAAATTAATCCAATAATTTCAATTTTCTCATCGAATCAGTCCGATACTTCTGATTCATAACTTTTCAAAAATTGATCTAATAATTTCAATTTTCTCATCGAATCAGTTTGATACTTCTGATTCATAACTTTTCAAAAAAAAAAATTGATCCAATAATTTCGATTTTCTCATCGAATCAGTTCGATAGTTCTGATTCATAAGTTTTCAAAATTGATCCGATAATTTCAATTTTCTCATCAAATTAGTTTGATACTTCTGATTCATAACTTTTCAAAAAATTGATCTAATAATTTTAATTTTCTGATTGAATCAGTTCGATACTTCTGATTCATAACTTTTCAAAAAAAAATTTGATCTGATAATCTCAATTTTCTCATCGAATCAATTTGATACTTCTGATTCATAACTTTTCAAAATTGATTCGATAATTTCAATTTTCTCATCGAATCAGTTCGATACTTCTAATTCATAACTTTTCAAAAAATTGATTCAATAATTTCAATTTTCACATTAAATCAGTTTGATACTTTTGATTTATGCTTTTCCCAAATTGATCGGATAATTTTCACTTCAAATCAGTCCGATATTTCTAATTCACATCCTTCAAGAATTGATCCAATAATTTCAATTATTACTTTAAGATCAGTCCTACACTTCTGATTTCTTCCATTGGAAGTCAGTTCCAAATGTCTGACTCTCCTTTGATATCAATATTCGTATCTTGAATCCCCATTTTAAGGTCAACCTTTACATGTTGATCCCTATAAAAATAAAAAATAAAACAACACACTTAACAACTTAAAAACTCACTATCCAATCCTCAGTGAGAGTCCTCACTACCTACCTTGATCAGACACTTATTTGTAAAAAAATCCGCAGCGGAAACAAATAGCAGACACAAATTCACACTTCTTTCTAGGTCTGACGACTTAGAAATCTATATTGGTCTTGTTGATCTTTTCAGTCAACACCAATACGTTCGGTGTGCTCGCCCAGCACATCACACCTATTGGGGGTTCATTTGCTGTCTCACTTTTAGTTGAGGTCTAGAAATTTCTTTAGTAGCCTAGGTCTAGCCATAGGACTTTCCTGCTGACTAGTCTTAGAAAACTAAAAAATGTACCCTCACCATTAGAAACTCAAAACTCTTCTCTTTACCCAATTTGAAGTTCCACATATTGGTCCTAACCTCTAGCACTTAGTAGGTAAGATAATTATGAGGGAACTCAAGGAGAGTTCCTATAGGCTTTTTGGCCTTAGGATTGACCCTGGGTGTGTTGATTTGGAGCTAAAGTACACAATCCCCTCACAATACCCTCACCATACCCTCACAATAATTTGGCTAAGGGACCCAAAATGGAGATTTCATTTGTCCATGACTCATTCAAAATGGTTCTCTACCCAATTGCACTTGAAATACCCAAACTTGGCCAAAATTCCCAAATTTTGCAAAAATATCTAAAACTGATCAAAACTCATTCCAAACACTTTGAATACATCCAAATTTGCCAAAACTGACAAAATTTTCCAAAAAATGGCCAAATATTTCAAAAAATCCCAAAAAATCCCAATAAATCCAAAATATTCCCAATTTCATTTTGCCCAACTACACCATGGTCCTATTTGGTCAATATGACCATATTTAATCAAAACCCCAAATTAGCCAGAATATTGGCTAACACCCCAAATGCAACAATTGAATGCCCTAAACCTCAAATTGGCATCCAATTTTTGTTGAAAATCCTTTGTGATTTGGTCAATATGATCATCTTTGACAAAATCCCCAAATTAGCCCCAATATTGGCTAACATCCCAAATCTCATGACCATCTTTGACAAAATCCCCAAATTAGCCCCAAATTTGGCTAACACCCCAAATCTTAAAATTGAATGCCCTAAACCTCAAATTGGCATCCAATTTTTGTTGAAAATCCTTTGTGAGGTCATTTTACCAAACACAATCTCAAATTGACATTCAATTTTTGTTGAAAATCCTTTATGAGGTCATTTGTGACCAAACACAATACCCAATTTGAGCTTAGTCCAAAGCTAGCTCAAGTTTGACCCAAATTAGCTCCATATGCCTAATTTGGGTCTAAATCCAGAACCCATCAAATTCCAACCACATTGACCATTAAATCAACTTCAAAACATTTTTCATCCTTCATGAAAGTTGTTCATCATGATGTTTTACACCAAACACAATAATTAATTTGGACTTAGCCCATGGCTAGCCCAAGTTTGACCGAAACTTAGCCCAACATGCTTAAAATGGGTCAAAAATAAAAAATCCACCAAATTGATTAACCAATTGACCTCAAAATGACTTTACCCTTTCATAAAAGTTGTTCCTCATGGTCTCTTACAACAAATGCCATATTTAATTGGGCCAATTGACATGTCTAACCTATTCCAAACACAAGATTTGGTCATATGCACCTTCTTGGACTTATGGAAAAATCCAATCCAATTGAGCTTGGGATGGTCAAATGAACCTTACCTTAACTCATCCTAGACTCTAGAGTTGAGTTTGAAGCCAGCCACCAACCCATGGTTAAGCCTGATATTTATCTCTTGGGTAAATGTTTTTTTTTAATTTTTAAAAAGGGATAAAGGGAGGGTTAAATCAAAGTACTTGCTATACCACATGTCAATACCCTATGGTGTCATTTTTACTGCTCATTATAAGTTTTAACCATGACCCAACCCTTGGTTAATCACTTTAACCAAAGCTAATGCCCAAAACCTTGAGCCCTCACATTGACAACATCTAAATTCATGCCAAGAAGCCACCTCAGCCCAAATTGAGCTGAGAGCTCCTTTGGTTAACACCTAAGCAGTGGGGCTAACCCCTCAATTGGCCAGACAAGCTTCCCCTTGGCTAATTTCTATAAAATACCCCTCACGGCCATGAATAGGGAAGTAAGAAAAAATTTTCACCAAGGCCTCCCAAACTCCTCAGAGAGCTTCTCTAAGAGTCCATTAGCACATTAAAATCCATTTCTCTCTCCCAATTCCACAACAGAAATCCAATTTTGAGTTTGAATTCCTGCTCGAAACTAGGAAAAACTTCAATCCTAACCTACACAACACCAAACTTCAAATAAATTAGCTCTACACCTTCACAACAGTGAAAGAAGCCAAATCCCCATCAGTTCCCCCTCTGAAATAGCCTCTACCACAGGTCTCAACCAACACCCAAAATTGGCCCATCAATTCCCCCTCTGAAATAGCCTCTACCATAGCTCTCAACCAACACCCAAAATTGATGTGGTCGAAATCATATATAGGCCTTACACCAGAGCCAGAGGCTTCATCCCTAAGCTCTTTGGAATTCCCCCTCTGAAATAGCCTCTACCATAGCTCTCAACCAACACCCAAAATCGGCTGTGGTAAAAATCATACATAGGCCTTACACCAGAGCCAGAGGCTTCATCCCTAAGCTCTTTGGGACCCAATGAAGGTGGGAAGAATCTCTGAGTGAGGCTAAACTTGTCAGAGCAAAGGTATAACCTCACTGACTCTCCCGAGCCTTCGCGAGCTCTCCATTTATGATGGCTTGATTTCATAGTACGTTTACCACATAGATGTGTTCGTCTCTTCAAGAAGAATAATTAAAAAAAAATCATCAAAATCCATTAAGGAACGAGAGAGATATTAAGGTTTTAAGTTGGACGACTCTCGGTTATGGCCAGCGGGGACGATGAACGGATGCCGTCCATTCTCGCGTGTATTGAATGGATGGCAGAGATCAAGCCGGATGATCCACTGGAACGATATGGTGGGACGTATTGCTGCTGACTCAGAAGGCGGCGTCGAATAGGAGCGGGCCGCGTGGCTATTCGACGGATCCGATGATCCAGTCAGCTTGCGGTTTGAATAAATAAATAAGGGTATTTAATAAATTCAGAAAATAGACCCTAAACTTTAAAAATCCATATCTTTGCATAAAAAATTAAAAAAAAATATAATAAAATTACCCTCTTGCTAAGTGAATAGAGGAGAATCATGTGGAGTTATTTTCACATTAATTTGATGCATATTTAATTTTATAAAAATCAATTAGTGTTAGGGGTTTTTTAATTCTCCATTTATATTGGATTATCACCATGACCCCAAATTTTTATATATTGTAGCCTCTATCTAGGTGCACAAATTGAGTATTTTTTCAAAGACATAGGAGATCTCTAGATAGAGACCTTAATTTTCTAAATTTTTATGCATTTTCTATTCAAATAATTATACAAAAATTCATGTCAGTTCCCTATGACCAGATTAGTCTTAGAAAATAATTTCATAATTTTTAAGAATCAAAACATCACTCTTTTGAGCAAATCCTAATTTCCTTAAAACATTTAATTTGAAGTACACACAGGTTAAAATTACTTAATTTTTGTTCTCCACTGTGGTTCATGAGTCAGATAACTCACCATAAAAATTTCAAAGGATTTGGAGATCATTTAATATTTTTAGTTAATTTTTAAAAGTGACCATCATATTTGAAACTTAAATAATTTTTAAAAATTAACATATAACTCCAAAAATTAAGAAACTTAGTTTTCTGAATTCACTGATATCAGGGAAATTTAATAAAAATAAAAATATATTTAAAATAAAAACTTGATTTTTGGGTTATTTTTAATTATTTTTAATAATTAAAAAATAACAAGAAAATCATAAATTATTAAACTCATGGAAATGTTTCAAAATATTTCCTAAACACTTAGGAATCATTGGAATATTTTTCCAATGTCTAAAAATAAAGATATTTATTTTTAAACCTTAAAATGATTTTTAAGGCTTAAAAAAAGAATTTCCACCAAAATAATTCTAAGAAATCAAATAAAAATCAGAAAAATACAAAATAAATTTCTCTAGGTTCCCTGACGTTAGAGAGATTTGCCAAAAATAAAAAAAAATATATTTTTCAACACTTAAAATATTTTATTTTTATTAAAGTCCCCAAAACTTCAATTAATTTTAATAAATCACAAAAAAATTCAAAAAATTATAAAATTTTAGAAAAATGACTTTCTGGTCTAGGGCTAGCTTACATAATAATTTCAAGTGATTAGGAATGGTCCTTATCATCTTTTGGAATTTTCTTTGAAGATGCATATTTTTGCATGAAAATAATAATATGCATTAAATTAAATTTGGAAAATTCACATTTTCTCCTCTGATGTTATAATTGACCTATCAGTAGGGTTACATAAAAGTTTCAAAGTCATTTGCCTTGAATTTGACAAATTATGAAAGTTTGGACCCTTAGGGGCAAAATTGTAATTTTGGATATTTTGGCATGAATGAACATTTAGGCTTAATCAAAATGGGAAATGGGTAATTTCTGATATTAATTAACTCATTTGATGATTTGTAATAAGAAATGGGCTTAATTGGTAGAAACCCACTTGACTTTGACAAATTACAAGATAAAAGAGTAATTTCCATAATTATCAAAATTTTGGAAACTTCATTAAATGACTTT
The DNA here is from genome assembly GCA_002079205.1 of Phalaenopsis hybrid cultivar. Classification (NCBI taxonomy): domain Eukaryota; kingdom Viridiplantae; phylum Streptophyta; class Magnoliopsida; order Asparagales; family Orchidaceae; genus Phalaenopsis; species Phalaenopsis hybrid cultivar. The sequence goes on along the minus strand of JXCR01146911.1, from coordinate 116,268 downwards.
TGAATTTAGGGGTATAACTTTGGAAATCAATGATTTCACACCCTTGTTTGATAATCAAAATGATGTTTAAATGATCTTGATAA
>JXCR01146911.1:75195-116087 GCA_002079205.1 Phalaenopsis hybrid cultivar | reverse complement strand
TTAATAATATTATCCTTAAAATTTAAGGACTCCTAATACACAACATAGAGTTAGGAAGGTTTCCAAAACTTTACTTTTCCAGCTCTATAATCATAAACTGCTCTGACTTGCATTTTGAGTTGCATGTGGTGAAATGAGAAGACTCGCCAGGTACACTTTTACAGTTTACAACGTCTTACAATCTTTCTTGTACTTTCCTACTGCACTTTTATTTATGCTTGTGTTTACATACCTGCATAGAAAATATAAAATTGCATAAATCACCCCCACAATATTTCAAAAATATAAGACAACTCAAAACTTAATCACAAACATCATAAAAAACATAACTTCAACTAAATTAAAATGTCTATTTTGGAGGATCGGGAACCCCTCGGAGGAGGTAACCTACGGTTGCTAAAGTTTTCCCACGGTCTAAATGAAATTATGGAACTCATTAAGTTGAGTTTAGTAAGTTCATTTGAACTAAGTTATTCCAATAGAAAATAGTGGTGTCGGGACGATGGAACCGTGGGATCTTGACCGGTGTCTCGTTAATCAACTTTAATATGCCCATAATAAAAATTAAAGAACTTTAACCATAAGGTCACCTAATTTGACATTATAGCCAAATGACCTAGAAAACTTGAACTTTGTTACAACGAGGAGCTTGGAGCTTACATGGTGGGCAGCCCGGCCATCTTCAACAGTAAGAGGATCTACAACAACACATCCATCTTTAGTTTTAAACAACAAAGCCATAGAAGTTAGAGGTTGTTTGCCTAGTGCAACATAAATCCTCAAACACATTTTTTAGGCATTTGTACAATCCTGTTGTACAATCTAAGCCATATCTCGCCTTAGGACTCCGAGGTAGTCGTTTGTCACGACTTAAATCCTCACATCTTCAAAGTTATTTGTGTTGATTGCTTCACACAAATGTAAATCCTAATAAATAAAAAATTTCAGGATGAAACATCTAAATGATTTTGCCTAAATTGAAGCCAAATAATAGGATAGCTTGGGAAGTCACCAAAGTTCTCCTTCGGATCCATGACATCCTCTAGTGTTTCCTCTTTTTGACTCCAAAACAAAATGTTCCAAATTTGAACCAATCCCCCTTCACACTTCTTAGTCCAATATCTTTGTAATGTCCTTACCATTTGAACTCTTTGAAAGTAATTTCTCTTGATTTTTATCGAGAGTTTTCTTAGGTAACTTCAGTTATCTATGATGTAATTAACTATAGGGGCTTGCCCTTTTAGGAAGCTTTTCCCGGACCCAACATAATATAAACCCTATTTAATTCCTTATATTAAGTAGGGGAACTTGTCGGCCAATACATTGGTTTTGTAGACCGAACGGATGTCATAAATTTCTTTAGTTTATTTTATCGAGCCTCATCCTCAACTCTTGTGTTCATCCTTCGGGATAGATACAGGATTTGAGGGAAAGCGCTCTTTCATCTAAACTATGAAAATTATGGTGTCAGTTTGACTTCATCTTTTTCAAAACTAAAATTTTTTAAATGTCATTTCGAAGCAGGCAACGGGAATTTAATTCCAATGACCGACAGCTTCTTACGGGCAAACCCTACACCAATAATAGTGCCGACAATACTATGCAAGTATATGTATCGTTATCAAGTAATATAAGACTTTTTGATTAAGACATAAATATCGGACCTACAAGGAAGATTATGCAATATGCACTTTTTAGAAAATTTTTATTTTTTTTAAAAGATGATTACTTAAACTAAAAATGTTTTTTGCAGGAATTTCAAATTTAAAAATTTTTGGTATTTTTGATATTTTAACGAAACAGTAACAACTTAAAAAGATAACTAAAGTTTTTATAGAAGAAAAGTACTTAATACAAAAATATCTTTCTTCTTATCATGAATCAGTAATAAGTATAGGAATTCTGCTGTGGAATTATGCAAATTTTGTTGTGCCAAATAGGAGCAATATTATTCTTCACCCTTACTAGAGATGACATAAAGAACATTGGCTAATTTAAAGTTTGAATAGTTCTGAAGACCGGCTACACAAGGGAGATACTAGCTCTAACTTTAGAGTTCCTTTCTTCCCTCCACCTGGGGGCTAACATTCTTGTATCAAAACCTAAAACAATAAACCAAGTTGGGGACTTTAACCTGTCACTTTAAAGTCCTTTAACTCTACACCCACCAATGAACATTTTCCTATTTATTTGCACTCAATCATATGAGCTACTTTCTCATTCATGCAACCTCAAGTGATTCTTTCCAATTGTTGACTGAGACAATACCATCCCGGTTCTTACACGTTCTGCAACAAATTTTAACATCTAGATTGGTCAAATCAAGAAGTAAATGAAGTGCATGGATTTAAATATTCACAACTTTTTCCAACATTAAAGATCAATACTCTCCACAACTTCCATCCAAAACTTAATTACCCAACTTCTTCCAACATTAAAGATCAATACTCTCCACAACTTCCATCCAAAACTTAAATACTTCTCATTGTAAGAAGAAAGATAAAGAAAACTACTCAGAATCCATGGAGAAAGCAAAACAACACTTTAGTTTAACAGAATAAATCATTGTCAAACCAACAACAAATTTCGATAAAAACCAAAAGTAGTCTAAAACAAAAAGATAAAATCTTATCTCAAGTCCTCCACCAACCTCTTAAAGTTCCTTCGAATCTCTTCTTCTTTACAATCACTCAAAACAAAATAACAAAAAGGGTGAATTAAATAAAAAGTACTCTCCGAACTAACTCCCCAGAGAAGAACTTTCAAAACTTGTCAATATTTTCAGGACTCTTTAATAAATCCTCTTCTTTCTTTCATAGTTTTCCATAAGGTTCCTTGGGATCTCTTCAAAATGTGTCTTGATTCGATGTATTTGCTAAGAGACGCATCTTTTAATGATAATTTTCATCCATGGTGGTGACAACCACCTATTAAGCCAATGGGTACCTCAAAAACCTCTTCAAAATTTGTAAATCAATTTTCCTCGTCTAGTAATTTCCACAGACAATTAAGCATGGAGCCTCAATTCTTAGGCGCGGCCTTCTCTATTTAACTAGTTCATAAGCACCGGATCTAGCGCTTAGGCGCCAAAACTCTTTTGCACAATTTTTTACCTTTCTGCTCCAAATTTGATCATTTTTCAGTCCTTTAAGCATTTTTTCCATTTTTACTTTTATCTGCAAGTAAAGAGAAAAAAATTCCTTCCATTAAAGTGCAATATCTCAAAAATAGGTATAAAAATGTGTCTAAAATACTATATATTTTAGGTGTATCAAGAAGCTCCTGTGAGATTTTGGCAGAGTTTCCTTAATTTTCTAGGCACTCTCTTCCTCGGCCATGGAGAGGTCCATTTAAAGCCATTTTTACCTGGTGGTGCTCAAGGCTTAGAGTTGGGTGCTGAAGCTTACCGAGGTGGAGGGAAGAAAGGATCCAATGATCAATGGGAGTGAGCGAAGTTAGGGAGGTTTAATTTTGGGTTTTTTCGATTTGGGGCTCCCTTGGGGTGGCTGTTTCCAACAGCTAAGGTGGTGGCTGGCCAAATTTTGGTTATTTCTTGACTCAGTGAGATCAAGAGTTGCTAATGATGGTTAACTCCTAAGGTTAAGTTATGATGAAGAAGATATTTGAGTTTAGGCCAAATATGGGGTCAAATCCCTTAAATCAAAAAACCATTGGTCCATAGCTCACCTTAGCTGGTTGAGGTGGGTCTAGCCTGGTCCATAGCATGTACTTAGTGGTTGTGGATTCATTAATTTTGTGGCTTAGAGATGGTTAAGTCAATTTTGGTACATGGCTCCAATTTGGGTCAAAATGGCTAAAAGTTTGGTTTGGGTTAGGCTAGTCATGACTTTGAGCCGAATTAATTGATCAACATTGTGTAAATGATTGTGATGAAGGATTTTGGTGAAGGATTGAAGTAATTTTAAGTTCAATTGGAAGCTCAATTTTAAGGATTTTGGGATTTTGGTCAATTTGGGCATGTTAGATTTGACTTGGGTCTAGCTTGGGCTAAGATTGGGCTAAGTCCAAAATGATGGCTTAAAATGGTCTATAAGAATATCTCAAAGAGTTTTTAACATAAATTGGGTGTCAATTTTCTGGTTAGGGCATTCAACTTGGTGGAATTTAGAGACATAGCCAATTTGAGGCAAAGTTGGGGATTTTTACTTGGGTTAAAATTAAATGAAATTGAGGCTTCACCAAGGCAAATTGAAATTTCAAATTGTAGTGTAGGAGTGTTATGAAGATTTTAGGATTCAAAGCTATGGGGTTCAATTAGGTGAGACTAGGTCATAGGGTCAAAATTGAGCTTAAAGCATGGGCCAATTAGGCTTGGATTTAGTTTGGATTGATCAAATGAACAATGAATTTGAGTTTAGAATTGAAACTAGGAGGAATTGGAGCCAAATTGTTGGACATTTGAGGTGAATTTGGGGAAATTGGGCCTTTAAGGACAATCTGAGGGTTTTGGTCAAAATGGTCAAATTGGTCAAATTGGGTTCAATTGAAGGGTCCAAATTTAAGCAATTAATGTTGGGTTCTATGCAAGTATATGCATCATTATCAAGAAATAAAGAACTTTCTATTTAAGCCATAAATATCGATCCCACGGGGAAGGTTTAAATTTGAAGTGATAAATTTACTAGAAAATTCAAAGAAAGTAAAATGAAATTAATGTCACTAATTTTGAATGTTCTGATATTATCAAAACTAAATTATTTAACTATTAGTAAACCTAAAATGCAAAGTTTAAACAATAACTACTAAACTATTAACTATGTAACTATCTAACTATATTTATGTGGTGAAGATTTCTTATGTAAAAAAACATCTTTCCCACTACAACAAGATTTTGGTAAAATGAGATGAGATAAATGGTTTTAATATGTATTGTGCCTAAAGGAGTAGTTTTTAATTCTCTACCCTGATACATTGTTATAGAAAATCATTGGCTAATTCCAGGTTCAGTCCCTAAATCCGTGACTAGGCTAGGAGGATACTGGCTCCCACTCTAGAACTCTCACTTCCCTTCCCCTAACAGCTAACTCTCACTTTAGTTTTTAAACACTAAAACTGAATTGGGGATTCTAGTTTATCACCCTAAAATCTCCAATTCTACACACAAAAATGTATATTTCCTTTTTTTTTGCACTTAATTCCATGAACAAGATACTCCTTCATGGAATCAAATGTGATCTTCACTCTATTATAGAACTCATACTCCATTTCTCGGATCATATGTTTCACAACTCATTTTAAGAATTCAATTGCCCAGATCAAAAAGTAAATTAATTTCAGAGTTAAAAAATCCTCACAATTTATTTTATATTTTAGTATTGACACATCCATATTATATCTTCGTTTCACCATATCTCAGAGCAGGGAGAAACATGAAGAAAACTACTCAGACTTCATGAGAAAGATACAAAAAAACACAAATTCAATATATTAAACAAAGTTCAAACAATACTAACAAACAAAAAACACTTATTTAAGACTCTTTCTTGAAACAAATCCCTTGTAGCCTCTCCTAGGAAATGTAGGAAGAAGAAATCACTCACTTTTCTCTTTCTCCAACACGCTTAGAGAATCTCACCACAAAAGCTCAAAACTCTTAATAAAAAATCACTAATATACTCCTGAATGGTGGTGGAATGAAGATGGAAAAAGTGTATAAAGGTGAGGTGTGGCAAAAATGAGCAAGGAGGAATGAAGAGGAGCACCTTTTATGATCAATTTTGGCCCCAAATAAAGCCTAGAGTCGGTTCTCTAATAGGTGCATCGAAAAACCCTTCAACAAGCGTCCAGATTTATCAAATCTTCTAGAAACAGGGCTTGAACTGACATTGGCGCCATCGATGCTAGTGGTTCGTGATTTAACTCATGCCCTTGGTCAAACGGTGCCTTTGGCAATGCTTATGGCGCCGTCAGCGCCGAGTAAAATCCATCAACCGTTTTGTAAGTCTGCGCCGTCTGCTTTGAGTATCACTTCGAAAACACCATTTTGACTCTAAATTCCAATCTTTTTGCTTCAAGCCTTAAAAATCAACAAACTGTAAGAAAATTTAAAAATACCTTCCATTAAAGTGCAATATCACCAAAAATGAGTATGAAATATGGGACTAATAATGCATATATTTTTTGTGTATCAAAATTCCCCAAACTTACATTTTACTTGTCCTCAAGTAACTTCTCTACTACATAAAATATATGACCTATGCTAAAAAATTTAACTTCTAGATATCCATATTTTAGTCTACTAAACATAATAGCATAACTTAGGAAAAATTCAAAACAACTCAAGTTAAAACTAAAGGTATAAGAATGTTCAGTAATCAAGTCCAAGATTTCTGATTCTCTATTATTTTCAAGAAAAAATTATAAATTATCATATTAAAGTCACTTAGAATATCCATATGGAAAACAACTTCATAAAACTTTACTAGTAAATAAACTAATACTCAAATAAAAGTTTAAAAAATGTAGTCAAGTCTTCTTCCTTAAGTTGATTTAAGTGAAGCCAATTTTTAGTTAGGCATCTCCTCAAGCTTCTCCTCACATCTTTTTTTTTTCTTTTCAGGATCATTTTTAATCATTCTTCTTTTATTTTCTTTTCCTTTTCTTTTCTTTTTCTTTTCTTTTTTTTTATGTGAGGAGTATTATATCTGAATAGCATTTAATGAATTTGAACTTCAATATCCTCCTCTTAAAAACTTTTCAAATTCCTTCGCTCAACAAATTTATATTAGCTAAAAGATTTCATAAAGTTTAATTCTTTTCTTTTTACATGAATCTGTATGATTTTTAATACTTTAAAAAATACAAATTTCCTTACTTAAAATACAAAAAATAGTCTTATTCTCATATACCAAATATCTTAATCTCTAAAATTAACCTTAATTATTGAAGATTTTTACTTAGAAACATAGATATAGTTATCTAAAGTTAACCTCTGATACCAAATGTCATATTAAATTTGTAATTTTTGAAAATATAGCTAAGTGGGGACAAATAAAATTAAGTTTCTTTCTTTTAAAAAAAGGAATATTTTTTCCCCCCTCCCCCTCAAATTTAAATTTTTAAAAGATTTAGCATGAAGAACTGAAAAAATAAAGGGTGAAAGAAAACATCAAATACATAAAGAAAAGATTTTCCAGTTAAAGGTTCTAATTTTTGAAACTTAACTCTGAAATTTTGCAGGTGCTAATATGAAAATTTAAATGCTTTTATGCAGTCCTCGTTACACTCAAATTTTATATGTTTTTCTAAAATTTGGCATAATGGCTTCGTTATATTTGAAAATTTTTTTATGTAGCGCTTGTAGAAACCAACATGTCCTAGAAAACTTCTTGTCCCTTTAACATTAGTAGGAGGTGGTAATTTTTAAATAACATGAATTTTTTTAGGATCTACTTCCATGCCATTTTTAGAATTTTTATACCCAAGTACAATATCTCGTGCAACCATAAATTGAAATTTTTCCCAATTTAGTACTAGGTTGATTCTTTCACATAATTCCAAAAATTTTTCTAAATTCTTTAAAAATAATTCCAATGAAGTTTCAAATGTAGAAAAATAATCCATAAACACTTCTATTCCATGTTCAATAAAATTGCTAAAAATTGACATCATACATTTTTGAAATGTTGCAGGTGCATTGCATAGTCTAAAAGGCATTCTACGAAAGCAAATGTTCCATTTGGGCTTGTAAATGTTATTTTCAGTTGATCCTCTAGAGCAATTGGAATTTTGTGATAACCAGTATATCCATCTAAAAAGTAATAATATTTATTTCTAGCCACTCTATCCAACATTTGGTCTAGAAAGGGTAAAGGAAAGTGATCTTTTCTGGTGGCCATATTTAATTTTCTATATTCAATACAAATTTGCCAAACAATAATGTGTCTTATTAAAATTAATCCATTTTTTTCATTTTCTTCAACGGTCACTCCTTTCTTTGGAACACATTGAATTGGACTTACCCAAGCACTCTCTAAAATAGGATATATAATTCCAACATCTAGCCATTTTAAAGTTTCTTTTTTAACAACATATTTCATTATTGGATTTAATCTCCTCTAAGGATCAGCTTTAGGTTCGTATTGTTCATCAAATATAATTCTGTGCATACAAATAGAAGGATTAATTCCTTTAATATCTACAAAAGTCCATCCAAAAGTCTTTTTATAGCTTTTCAACATCTCTATTATGTTTTGTTCTTGAATTTTAGTTAACTCTGAAGATACAATAACAGGCAATGTAGATGACTCTCCTAAAAATACATATTTTAAATGGTCTGGTAATATCTTCAGTTCAAGTTCAGGAGGTTTAATATTTATTTCTAGCCACTCTATCCCAACATTTGGTCTAGAAAGGGTAAAGGAAAGTGATCTTTTCTGGTGGCCATATTTAATTTTCTATTGGCCATATTTAATTTTCTATAGTTAATTTAAATTCGCCAAACAATAACGTGTCTTATTAAAATTAATCCATTTTTTTCATTTTCTTCAACGGTCACTCCTTTCTTTGGAACACCTTGAATTGGACTTACCCCAAGCAGTGTCTGAAATAGGATATATAATTCCAACATCTAGCCATTTTAAAATTTCTTTTTTAACAACATCTTTCATTATTGGATTTAATCTCCTCTAAGGATCAGCTTTAGGTTCGTATTGTTCATCAAATATAATTCTGTGCATACAAATAGAAGGATTAATTCCTTTAATATCTACAAAAGTCCATCCAAAAGTCTTTTTATAGCTTTTCAACATCTCTATTATGTTTTGTTCTTGAATTTTAGTTAACTCTGAAGATACAATAACAGGCAATGTAGATGACTCTCCTAAAAATACATATTTTAGATGGTCTGGTAATATCTTCAGTTCAAGTTTAGGAGGTTTAATTCTTGAAGGAATAAATTTTTTATTATCGTTTTCCAACAAGTCTAAAGTTTCAAATTTGTCCTGAATATAATCAAAATCCTCTTCTTTTATCTCGTCCTTGATCTTAAAAAGATCTCCTTACTTTAATTTGTCTTTAAACTCATTCTTAAATTGCTCATTACTCAGATAATCAGTTACTTTCATCTTGAAACATTCATTGTCTGTTTCTATTGCAGGATATTTCATAACTTTTGCAATATTAAATTTTACATCTTGATCATTAACTGTCATTATTAATCATCCTTTCTGCACATCTATCATAGCTCTCCTTGTTGTAAGAAATGATTTCCCCAAAATAATATGAATCTCTTTATCTTCCTCTATATTTAATACTATAAAGTCTACAAGGAAAATAACTTATCCACTTTTACTAATAGATCTTCTATAACTCCTTTCTTATAAGTTATTGATTGATCAACTAACTAAAGAGTTATAGTAGCAGGGAAAATCTCTCCCAAATCTTTACATTTAAGATTGATACTCGCTCCTAAATCACAATTTTCCAAAAATCTTTTCACCAATAGCACAAGGTAGAGTAAAATTACCAGGATATTTTAATTTTTCAGGAAGCTTATTCTGAATAATAGCAATACACTCTCCACTAAGTGTAACTGTCTCATGATCTGTAAACTTCTTTTTCTTGTTTAGCCTATGCTTCATAAATTTCACATAACTTGGAATTTTTTCTAATGCGTCAACAAGAGGAATGTTTATCTTTAACTTCTTAAGGATTTCTAAAAATTTTGTAAATTATTTATCTTTATTCTTCTGCTTCAGTCTTTGAGGAAACAGAGGTAATGGGTTCTCTAAAGGACCATATGTTTATTCTTTTTCATTTTAGTCACTTTGATTTTCTTCCTTCTCTTCATCAACTTCAGTTTCTCTTTAGATCCTTGTTTCAACTTCCTCTCCACTTCGTAATTGAATAAATTTAATTTGATCCTTATTTTAATCTTTTGAATTAACTTCCACAGTACTCGAAAGAATTCTAGAAGGTCTGTTACTGAGTGCAGTAGCAATATGTCCTAATTGATTTTCAATATTTCTAATAACAGCCCCTTGATTTTATATTTAATTTCCCATGTTTAACATTACTTATTCCATTGTCAACTGCTTTTTCCTTAGCTTGTCAGTTAGGGGTTAGCGTTAAATCCCAGAGAATAAAAAAGTCAAAAATTAGGATTTCCTTTATTGTTCAAATTTTTTAAGGGATTCACCGTATTGTTATAATTATTACAACTAAAATTAGGGTGATTTTTCTATCCAAGGTTATAATAATTAGAATAAGGATTGTTATTTCAATTATTTATAGCATTTAAATTTTCATAAGATGATTGAGTATCAATTATCTGCACTAGTGAATTTTCCTCTAATATTTGGGATATTTGAGAATAGTTCACTCCAATTTGATCAATCGTTTTTGAAATAGTAGCAATTTGAGATGCTAAAATAGACATTGCATCAAAATCTTGAATACTAGCTACTCTCTTAAGATTTAATCTTTCTGAGGGCCATTGAAAATTGTTAGTGGTCATTTCTTTGATTAAAGAGTATGCTTCATCAAAAGGTTTTGACATTAGTGATCCACGTGCAGCAGCATCTATAATAGATCTAATTTATCCAACTAATCCATTGTAAAATTTTTGAATTATTAACCAATCTGGTAAAGCATGGTGTGGATATTTTTAAGAAGATCTTTAACTCTTTCTCAATCTTCATATATTGATTCTCCTTCAAACTGATAAAAAGATGTAATATCATTTCTATGCTAAGCAGTTTTTGAGGGTGGAAAATATTTAACCAGGAATTTTTGAATAGTTCTCCCCAAGTTCTGATAGATTCAAGTGCTAAAGAATTTAACCAAGCTTTAGCCCTATCCCATAATGAAAAAGAAAAAAGTCTAAGCAAAACAATATAATTAGACACTCAGTCATATTTAAAAGTAACACAAATTTCAAAAAGACTAGCATGATATAAATTAAGATCTTCATTAAGTGTTCCTGCAAATTGATTATTTTTTACTATTTTGATAGTTGCAGGTTTAAGCTCAAATGAATTAGCAGCAACATCAGAATTTTGAATAATCAAGTGAAGTTCATCTGCCATTGGATTAACATAATCTGTTAAAGGTCTTTGTCGATTTTCATTTATTTAATTATATAAGTTATTCACCATTTCATTTAAATTTTTAATTTTTTTTTGTTGTTTTCAAATTTTTTTAATAGTACGTTCTAATTCTAAATCATAAGGTACTAAACCTTCAGATCCAGTATTTCGCATAAACAAGTATAATAAGCAAAGAAAAATCTCTTAAAAATACACTTAAATATAGTTCAATATTTTTTGATTTTTTTTATTTTATAATTTTTGTTTGATATTTTTTTATTTTGCATATTTCTATCTTTAAATTTTCTATTTTACCAAATCAATTTAATTTACCATTACTGTCCCCGGCATACACACATAGAAGGTGTGTAGAATTTTAGTGCTAGTTGTTCCTGCTGAGGAATTAGCAAGTGCATCTCTGATTGAAATCAAGGAGTAGGAACTCTTGAATGGGGAATGGAGAGTGGGTTTGAAATTATCAAGTTTCATATGTTTTTAGAGGATGGCAATCAGTTTTAAGTGGTGACTCCGAGATGGGATTTGCAATTTAGGTATCAATTCTAAAAAGAGTCATAAAATAGGCACCAACCTCAAAAGAAGGGAATCAAAACTTAGGTACTGACCCTTAAATGAGAATTGAAATTTAGGTATCAATCGCGAAAAATAGATTCAAAATTTAGGTATCGACCTCAAAGATCGAGAGTAGGAGATCGTGTTCCATTCAACCGGGTCTTACACCTATCTCAAAGATATGTGTAGATAATTGAATGTCATGTCCCATTAAAAGGGGACTTATACCAATCTCATAAGATTGAGGATAGGATGATGTGTTCCATTCAAGGGAGTCTTACACCTTTCTCTAAGATGTGAGAAGAGAATTGGATGTTCTGTCCAATTCAAGGGGGCCTTATACCAATCTCAAAAGGTTGAGAATAGGTTGTTGTGTTCCATTCAAGGGAGTCTTAAACTTATCTCAAAGATATGTGTAGAGAATTGGATGTCGTGTCCCATTCAAAGGGGTCTTTTACCAATCTTGAATGGTTGAGAATAGAAGGTTATGTTCCATTCAAGAGAGTCTTACACCTATCTCAAATATGTGTGTAGAGAATTGGATGTCATGTCCCATTCAAGGAGGTCTTATGCCAATCTTAAAAGGTTGAGAATAGGGTGTGTGCTCCATTCAGGGGAGTGTTACACCAGTCTCAAAGATATATGTTACACCAGTCTCAAAGATATATGTAGAGAATTGGATGTCGTGTCCCAATCAAGGGGGTCTTATACCAATCTCGGAGATATGTATAGAGAATTAGATTTTGTGTCCCATTCAAGGGGGTCTTTTACCAATCTCAGAAGGTTGATAATAGGATGTTGTGTTCTATTCAAGGAAGTCTTACACCTTTCTCGAAGATATGTGTTCCATTATGAAGGAGAGCTCGATGCCTCACATCCGACCAAAAGGGTGACAGAGAGCTGTCATTATATTGGTAAGGAGAGGTCTATGGGCCATATCCAACCCAGGAGGTAGTGGAAAGGAAAATAGCGTTTCGGTACTAGCTCCAAGAATGACCCGAATGTAGTGCAGAAAGTTTATGGTGTTGAACTCATTTATGTGTGTTATGTGAAAGGTTGAGATTGGTGAGGAAGATATGTGGAATTTTGTTAGGTTTTTTGCAGGATATAAAATTCTGCGGGGATGTGAAGAGAGTTAGTGCAGACAAGGATAGTCATGATGTACGAGCATAGAGTAAGAGAACTCAAAATCGAGAGAAAAAACTCAACAACTTTAGTTTCTTTTCTTATTGTCTTTATCATATTTAATTATCAAAATATAATTTTAAAATTCAATTTTTTGTTTGTTTGTTGATATTTTTTAGAAGAGTATTTTATTTAAAATTTATTATTGTCAAGTTTTACTGTTTTGTTCTTTGTTCATTGCAGTTTAGAACCAATGTATGGATTCATTGCTTTTATCCATCGCACAAAAGGGCAATTGAAAAAACAGACAAAAATTCTGAAGGAGATTTCATTAATCTGCTTCAACAGGTGTTACAGATTGAGTACATGTTAGAGCCTCAAAATGTACAATCTCCTGAACACATCAAAATACATCTGAAATTATTTCATGTTGGGTACATATCACAAGCTGAGCATATCTAATACATATGTCATCATAGCTACCGTGTCAAAATGCAGTAAGAAGGTGTCTCCTGAGTGTTCATCTCTGGTGGGGTGAGCTCCTGATCGAGCTGACCTACTAAGCCACGCTCCAAGACAAGAGTTCCCTTTGTATATTCTTAGAGGTGAAACACTCTCATAGTATGTAAGGCAGTAGCTTTTCCAACTCCGGGTTCAGGCCGGAATCGGTATGAAATTTTTCTATCATCCATTCTTCGAAAAGTTAAAGACTCCCTGCAATGTCGTACTGACCAAAGGAAAATATGTTGAGATTTTCATACCTCTTTTATACTGTTTCTAATGATATTGCACTTTAAAGAAAGGTATTTTTTATGTTTTGTTGCAGGAATGATGAATTAGGGTCAATGGAGCAAAAAGATGAAAAAAAGGAGTGAATTTGGAGCAAAAGGGACCAAAATGTGGAGAATTGCACTAAGGCGCCCACGGCGCCATCGAGGCTGCCGATGGCAAGGTTTTCCCGAGGCTACATGACAAATTCTCTAGAAGGGCGCCGACGGCGCCATTGAGGCTGCCGGCGGCGGGATCGACGGTTATGTGACATATACAATGGATAAGGCCGGATTTTGGAGGGGTGTGTTAGCAACTCTTGGGAAAACTCATCCATATCTTTAAAGAGAACATTTTGGCCGAAAATAGAGAGACTTTTGGAAACTTTTGGAGGTTTGGAAGCTGTAGAAAGGTTCCAATAGTGTGTAAATATTGTGAGGAATTCTTTGAGAGATTGTAAGAGTGATTTCTTCCTCCTTGCTACTTTAGAGGAATTCTGTGTGCTGTAAAGAAAGGAAGAGATTCAAAGGAACTTTGAGGAGTGTTCTTATGGAGAACTTTAGAGATAAGTTATTTACTTGTTATAGTTTTATGGCTTTGATTTTATATATGAATTTCAAGTTGTGTTGTGCTTTCCCCATGAGTTCTGAGTACTTTTCTCCGTCTTTCTCCTGTCTCGAGATTTGTGAAATATGATTTGAATTGGTGAAGCCATGAAAATGTTTAAGAAATTGTGATTTCTTTTCCTTCAATCTTAATTTACTTTCAATCTGGTCAATTGATTTGTTAAAATATGTTGTTCACTTCGATCTTAATTTACTTTCAATCTGACCAATTGATTTGTTAAAATATGTTGAGTTTCACCACTTCGATTTTAATTACTTTCAATCTGGCCCAATTGATTTGTTAAAATATGTTGAGTTTTACAACTAAAGTGAATGGTGAAGTCATGAAAATGTTTAAGAAATTGTGATGATCTTTTCACTTCGATCTTAATTTACTGAAGCCATGAAAATGTTTGAGAAATTGTGATGATCTTTTCACTTCGATCTTAATTTACTTTCAAATCTGGAATTGATTTGTTTAAAATATGTTGAGTTTTACAACCGAATAATTGGCAAAACCATGAAAATGTTTTTGGTAATTTGAATTGGTGAAGCCATGAAAATGTTAAAGAAATTGTGATGATCTTTTCACTTCAATCTTAATTTATTGGAGCCATGAAAATTTTAAAAAAATTATGATGATCTTTTCACTTCGATCTTAATTTACATGAAGCCATGAAAATGTTTGAGAAATTGTGATGATCTTTTCACTTCGATCTTAATTTACTTTCAAATCTGCCAATTGATTTGTTTAAAATATGTTGAGTTTTACAACTAAAGTGAAGATTATATCCAAGATTTAGGGAGGTCAAAGCCCAATTGATTTGTTAAAATATGTTGAGTTTTACAACTAAAGTGAAGATTACATCCAAGATTCCAATTGATTTGTTAAAATATGTTGAGTTTTACAATTAAAGTGAAGATTACATCCAAGATTCAAGGAGGTCAAAGCCTGTGGAAGTTTGGTGCAAATAAATAGGGAAATATTACTATCAAGCATAGAATTGGAGATTTTAGAATGAGAGACTAAAATCCCCAATTTGGTCTATTCGTTTGGGTGCTAATGTGTAGATGTTAGCCCTCAGGTGAGGGGAATGTGGGAGCTCCAAAGTGAGAGGTGGTATCCTCCGAGCCTAGCCGCAGAATCATTACCTAAGCATATGATTAGTAATTGTTCTTTATGTCTGGATCAAAGGGTAAAGAATAGGTATGCTCCTATTTGGCACAATATAAATTGACCTAATTCAATTTATCCATTCACTATAATTTCTTGGCAAGGAAAAGGATGTTTTCTTATATATTGAATATCACAATTAAACGTTATTCCCTTTAATTAGTTATTATCCAAATTATCTACTTATTTCAATTGCGTATTAGTGATAAATAAGCAACTTGAATGTCATTGTAGTTGAAGTATTAATTTTTATTAAATCTTAGTCCGTAGTATTCCATTTCTCCCTGCGGGATCGATATCTAGGACTCCATTACAGCCCTATATTACTTGAGCGATATGTATACTTGCATTGACAACTCAATTGTAACATTATTGAATATTATGTCTATATATTTTTATAAATCAAACATATATATATAAAGTCGCAGTCAAGTTTTTGGCATCATTGCTGGAATTTAAATATTCTAGTTGCATCATCAAATTCTTGTAATTGTTGACTTACAAAAAAGGTTGGACACGTACCCCTGGAAAGTAATGTTTGGGGATGTCTGTTCCATTTCCTTTAAGAACTAACACTATACCCACTGGTAGCAGAATCTCCAAGGATCCTCTAAACTCACTGGGACCAACGACATCTATTTCTTTCCCAAATAAGATGTTGCTTCTGCTTATGAAATAGATCGTGCAATAAGATCTCACAAAATCATAATGGTCTATATGTGGGGAATGCAGTCACCTTCATTGTATATATTGATGATATTGTTGTTGGGAATAGAGTCGGATGGAAGTATACTCCATCAAACTATTCTCTTGATCATCCATTGTATCTTGAGAGATAACGGGTCCACCTCATCATGTCTCCAAATCCATGGGGGATTTTCTTGTCTATATTTGGTGAAATTATAATGGCAGCCACATTATATGCTGATCTTGACCTTTCCACACATTCATTTTCTTGGCTCAAAATAGGTTCTTTCCATTAGAAGGTCTGATCGACCCCTATCATGTAGTCGAGAATACTTATTTCATTTCTTTTAGAGAAGACTCTGGTGTATAGCTGTATATTGATGAATCTTCCTTGAACTTCTTCATAAAATTCAAATTCCCTTTTGTTTACTTTATTTAATCTACCAAATTCTGTCATGGTGATCAACGACGGTTGTTGAGGGCGCTCCCTCATTTCAATTTCAGTGGTAATCCAAGCTAGTGTTGTCTTTGTCTCTAGCAAAATATATGACTCCCTCATTGGGTAATCAGTGTTCTAAAATCCACAATCAGTGTATGTGCACTCCTCCAGAGTATTGTGACTCTCTAGGTGGAGGATGTTGCAGTTCGTGCATTCCACAAATGCCCTTGTAGCTGGTGCCCATGTAGGAATCTCGACGTTGCATGTTGAGCAACCCGTATAATAATCATCTGAAACTCCTAGTATCTCTGACTCTACAGCAAACTCAGACTCATCCTCCTGGTAAGCAAGCAGGAAGATGTCTCTCTCATGCCTAAATCATAGATTTTCCCCTCAGAAATAGGGGTAAGCATGTTTTCTCTCTCCTTCTGACGTATTCTCTCTTCACATACGAAAGTCCTATGCTTTCGGTGATTGGTATTTCTTTGTTGAGTTCTTCGTAGCGATGCATTTGGCAGTCTTTTTTCATTAGTAGTGACTAGGCCCCCCGGTTGGTATAGTTATCATAGATGGTAGGTGACTAGTCCCCTCCATCGTGCCTTACTATACAATCACTTTCTTCCACTTTAGTGAGGAATTCTCCCTGGTACTGATCATTATTAGTGATGGTAGTCCTTTTTTTTATGGCTAACCACATCCATTAGGAGACCCTCATAGTGCATGTCGACTTGATTGATGTTCATGTCTAAGTCTATGGTGCCACCCTGTGGTGCCCTTTCCTCGTGAAGTGTGAGGTTCCAACCAACTTTAAAAGCAAAAATTAGCTTCTGTCCTGACGTTCTCTCTGCAGACGACAGACAAAATATTAGTACACTAAAATTTAGCAAGAATATAAATAAGATTTTATGTTATATTGGTGAGAAAATCATTTATTTAAATTTTGCTTAATCTAGTAAAATATCGAACTTAAAAGTAGAAAGTAGAAAATCATAGTATGTAACTTCAAAGGTTTTCATTTTATTGAGGTTAATTTTATCACAAACACTTTGTTTTTTACCCCATCACGGACTTTGGCAAAAATAAATAACCCTAGAACAATAAAATATTCAAAATTTCAATTCAAGCAATGTCAAGTTGCATAGTATATGTTCAAGTATTGTCCATTGATCGGCAACATGGGTCTTTTGCCTAAGAAATCTACTAGCTAGTAGGTTCCTCCTGTGTAGATCTTTTCTACGACAAATGGTCCCTCCAAAGTTGGTTCAAAATTTTTACCATCTTGGGGCATGCAAGAATAGGTCTTTTGAGCACAAGTACGAGATCACTAATTTTGAATGTCCTTGGGTGGACCAATTTGTCATGTGCTTGTATCATTTTTTGTCTGGTATAGTTCCAAATGCTCTTGTGCTTCTAGTCATTTCCTTCAAGACTTTCCAATTCTTCAGGTCTGAGTTTTGTAATTTCTTCTATTGTAAGCTGATTGGAAACAACGACTCTGAGAGATGGTGTCTGGACTTCTAGTGGTAGTATGGCCTCGGACCCATACTCAAGCAT
Organism: Phalaenopsis hybrid cultivar; assembly: GCA_002079205.1. NCBI lineage: Eukaryota > Viridiplantae > Streptophyta > Magnoliopsida > Asparagales > Orchidaceae > Phalaenopsis > Phalaenopsis hybrid cultivar. The sequence continues at coordinate 98,117 of JXCR01146911.1, read as the reverse complement.
GTAGGGTGTACACTGAGTGGGAGTCCTAAGCATTCTCCAGTAGGCCCACCAATCTTTTAGCAATCTACTATGCCAATCTCTTTTGTTTTCATCCAATATCTTCTTCAAAATCTATACTAGTGTCTTGTTGAAGGCTTCGACTAAGCCATTTTCCTTAAGATAGTAAATTGTAGAGTACCTTCAGTCTATCTCGTGTCGTTTGACAAAATTGTTGAATTTTGTGCTTTTAAAGGATGTCCCATTGTCAGAGATTACTTTGCATGGAACACTGAAATGGTAGACTATATTGGTCTTGAAGAATTACATAACATGTTGTGCTTTAAGCTCTTGTAACGGCTCTTCTTATGCCCATTTGGAAAAATAATTCATAGCGGCGAGAATAAATCTATCACCTTTAGAAGATGCAGGGTCTATCGGACCTATTTTGTCCATGCCCCAACACTTGAATGGCCACGAGGCAACTGTTGGGTGTAGCACATTTGGAGGTTGGTGCAAGACCACCCCATGCATTTGGCACTGGTGACATCTTCTAGTTGTATCCATGCATTCGGACATCATTGCTATCCAATATTATCTGAGTCGATTGATCTTCATTTTCATCTTTAGCCCTAACTAGTGAGCGCCACACAATCCGACAAGTACCTCTTTGACAATATTTTGGGCTTTGGCTCTACTCAAACATCTTAGCCACAATTGATCAAACGATCTTTTATAGAAGACATCACCGATTAAAGCATATGACATAGCCCTTATTGTTATGTGGTATGCCTCAGATTTGTCCTCTGGCAACTTTCTAATTTGCAAATATTCTATTAATGGCTTAAGCCAATCTTTATTGATGTCAACAACTACAATCATCATTGCTTTTTTCTCAAGCTTGTGCAGATTATCAAGATTGATTCGAGATAAAACCCGTCTTCCTTGCACCTTGAAGTCAATGGAATCCTCCGGAGGACATGCTAATTCTTTTGCAAGTTTTCCTAGAGTGTCAGCATGGGCGTTATATCCAAGTGGAATATGGTAAGAAGATACATTGGGGATCTGCTCTAGCAGCTTCATCGCGTACCGATGGTATTCTGCTAACCTTGGCTTCAAAATCTTATACTGTCTGGCGACTTGCTGGATGATAAGTTTAGAGTCTCCATAATTGGCAATATCCACTATATACATTAGGATTTCCACCTCCAATCCGGTGATTAAGGCTTCATACTCTACTTCGTTGTTTATGCATGGCTCTATCAGGTGGTATGAGAACCTCAACAGAACCATATCTAGCATGATAAATATCAAACCAATCCCTACTTTGCCTGGTATAACTATGCCTGAACCTTTGTCTTTTCTAGTTGACGAAGCTCCATCTAAGGTCATCTCCCAATGCTGCGCATTGCAGAATTCCATCTCTAATACTTGCACATCTAGTAACACATCATTAAGATGAGACCCAACTAGCAGTGGCTGCCCAGCAAGAAAATCTGCTACAATTTATCCCTTGATAGCACGAAGAAGAACAAAACTTATATTGAATTGCAACAAAATCATTGACCATCTTGTTAGACGTCTAGAGAGTGTTGGTTGGGTTGTCAAGTATTGCAACGGATTAGCTTTTAAAATTAGGGTAATTTTATGAGAAAGCATGTAAATTCTAAGCTTTTGGGTGGAAATAATTAACACTAAACAATGCTTCTCAATAAACGGATACCTTATCTCCTTCGATATTAGGCGGCAACTCAAATAGAATAATGTGTTTTCCTTACACTCTTTATTGACTTAAGCTATGAGGGCTCTAAGAGAGTCATCTAATTCCACAGTATAAAGTACCAACAATTTTCCCAGGATAGAGGCTGCCAAAACAGAAGGTGTCATTACATAATGCTTAACGTCTTCAAAGGCCCGCTGACGTTTCTCTTCCTAAACAAAATTACTATCCATATAAATTAATGTCAAGAAGGGCTGACACATACCTAAGAGATTATAAATAAAGTGTCTCAGCTATGTCAACTTACCTTGGAAGGAACATAGTTGTTTCATGGTTTTGAGATAAGGCATTTACAAAATAGCTTTAATCTTATCCGGGTTGATCTCAATCCACCAATGATGGACAATGAATCCTAAAAATTTCTTGGAGGTAACTCCAAAGGTGCACTTTCAGGGATTCATCATAATTCAATATCATCGTAATCGTTCAAACACGATCCTCAAATCATAGATGTGGTCTATTTTTCGTTTACATTTGATGAAAAAATCATCCACGTAGCATTCCACTTAGTTCTGAATGAGATCATAAAAAATATTTGTTATAGCTCATTGGTATGTCACTTCGGTGTTCTTCAACCCAAACGACATCACTGTGTAACAAAGATCCCTTTCAGTGTTCTGTATGCTATAAGTGTTGCATCCTCGGGAGACATCTTGATTTGGTTATACCCCAATGATCCATCCATGAAGGAGAAAAATTCATGTGTCAAAGTGATATCCACCATCTTTTTTGGTGTTGGTAATGGAAATTTATCCTTTGGACATGCTTTTTTCAAATCCCTTAAGTCAACAAATACACAAATTTGTCAATTTTTCTTCTTAAATGGCACAATGCTAGTTAACCATGTGGGGTATTGCTCTTTTTTTTTTTATAAAGTTAGCATCTATTAAATTCCTTACCTCGTCAAAGAATTACTTCTCTATCTCAAGGCGCATTCTTCTTGGAGCTCATTTTACTAGGGTTCTCTTTGTCCACCCCAAGTTTATGGATAGTAACCTCTGCTGAGAGTCTTGGAATTTTATCGTAACTTCATGCGAAACAAACTTTAAATTTTGTTAACAGCTTGATCAATTCTAAAGATTCTTCATCATTGAGTAGATAACTAATAAATGTAGGTCAGGGCAGCTCTTCCGTCTGATTTGATTTCTTCCTCAAATTTTGGCTGAGTGTCTTCTATTAGCTGATTAATAGATTCATTATCCACATCAAGGCAATTCTCCTTCGATCTACTAGTAACAACTATGCAAAATTCTGAATCATTGACTGGTACTACTGTACCAAATCCAAGACCCTCTTTCAAGTTAGGAGTTTGACTTTTAATATTCCATAATTTTTTAAAAATTTGTAACTTATCATTTGGCATTTGTTTTGGCAAATGTCCCTATTGAATTAACTTTTGTACACAAGGCAAAAAGTAACCAAAAGGTAATTCCATTAATTCATTAGAATCCTCATAAAAATTTACATCATTTACAAGATTAGTAGAAGTAGAAGCACGATAAAACTTGATCGGCTTTGAAAAAATATTACGGACTTCTTTGACCTTTAAACTCTCGACTTTTTGAGGAAGAATCAGAGTAAGGGTCATGGCATTCACATATTAGATTATCCGATCACACATTGTCTCATATCACTTTTCTCTGTATCTTCTAAGGATATCTTGTACTGAGTTTTCTTCTGTTTTGCCATCATTATTTCATCTTCAGAATTTTCTTCATCGCTAATGTTTATGGTTGGCCTAGTTTGTTCAATAACTAAATTGGTTCTTCCTCGTTCACGTCCCCGGCCACAACCTTGGGTGCGGGAACTAAAAGAACCCCAACCAACTTGTCACAAAGGAGTGATGGAAGATATCTGAAATGGAGTTCAATGGCCTCCCCTTTATAATTCTTTTGAACCTTCACTCATATTTGTCACAATTTCATGAGAGAAGATAGTTTTCTTCAAAAGCACATAGTAGGTGGCATCTTTATGAATGTCAACTTCATGGACTTAAAATGACTGTAAATCTCCCTTGATGCAATGTTCTGGTCCTTCCTTGTAGTACTTAAGGCATTAATGTAGAGACGATGGAACCATGTTGTGTTTGTGAATCCATGGTCAACCTAGTAAAGCATTGAAAGAGGTCTTGACATCGATGAAATGAAACTTAGCGGTCGTTACTAATTCTCTAGCTTTCATAAATAATGTAGTTGATCCAAGGGCTCTCTCTCCCTTTTGGTTGAATCCTCTTAGCATCATTTTATCACTCGTAAGCTCCTAAGCTTCATTTTCCAAAAAAGCCAATTTCTGTACTCTTTAAGTTCAGAGATGCTCCAGGATCTACCAAAAGTCTGGACAACACGAATATGTCAATGTTAACGGAGATATAGAGTGGATGATTTTGGTCAGTGGTACATAGCAGAAGGTCTTCATTTGTGAAGGTTACCCTAAACTAATCTTTCAGTGAGCAAACTTCATCCGAGGATGTGTTGGCCAACTGGGCTAAGCAAATTTCTAGGTCAAGCAAAGTTGTAACCATTGACTCTCTCATCTCCTTTGATAGGATTAGAGCTTTGTAGATGCTTAGTTTGGCTGGAAACTTTCTAAGATGAGCTAGCATGTTGTAATCCACTTTGTATGATCCTCCAATTTTCTTTTTATTATGTTGTTCTTCCACAGGCGGAGGTGAAAGTAACTCTTCTTACGTTACTATTTTCATTCATTTATACGTCGGAGTTATTCTCGGGGATAATACTCTCCCACTTCTTAAGCTCTCTTCTTTAATTTCTTCTTCCTGAGATATCATTGTCAAATCTTCTAGTTTTTCTTCTTTGTCAGAAAGATCTAAGTTGAGGGCAAGCGGTGCACCGTGGCACTCAAGGATTGGTTCCTCACTCCTGGAGTTGTCGTAAGTAGTATTATCGATGTCTCATTCGATCTTGTTAGCGAGTTCATTGGACTCAAGTAAGATTTGAGGATCATTTTGAGAATCAATATTGAAGTTACATTGATCATAATCGACTATGTTATCACTAGAGACAGATAAAATGTAGCCAAAATCATAATCATTATGTTCATAGAACCCCGGAGAGGCAAAAGGACAATCAGACAATGTCAAGGGTTTGAGGATTTTCTTCCCCAAATCTGAGATAACTATTCTAGCAGAGGCAACCCCTATCCTACCCCCGGTGCTTTAGTCTTTGTGATGGAATTCTTCTTCTTCTTCTTCTTCTTCTTCGACGATGATGATTCTTCTGGTGAAATCTTCATCTCAAGTTTGGCAGGCTAAAGACTTTGAATGGAAGCTTGCCTTGAGTTCTTCATCTCGGGTTTAGCAGGCTAAAGACTTTGAACGGAAGCTTGCCTTGAAATCTTCATCTTAGGTTTGAATTGATCTGGTTCGAAATTTTCTTGAATGATTTGCTTCAGACTGTACTCCATCCATCTTTTCTAATATATGGTGCAATCAGAGAGGTTGGCTCAACCAAAATCATATTTATGGGACTTTTTTTAGGTTCTTTTAAATATTCTTTTGTGAACATTATATTCCCTTCTTCAAGATTCCTCTTTAGCCAATCTTTAAGGGTGAAACATTCCTCTATAGTGTGTCCAAGCAATCTGTGATACAGACAATAATTTAGTTGATCTTTCTTGTCGACCTATTCGGGTTTCTTTGGATCTGGTAATCTGAACTCAGACTTCTTCATCAGACTTCTGAACATTTTGGGTACGGCTTCATCTTTGAAGGAATACACAACTTTTCTATGTTTTGCAATTGACATTTTTGATTCTCTGTTCGATATGATCCTCTTTAAGGTAGTTGCTGGCTAGACTGGCCATATTATTGTGTCTGTTGTTGAGCATGTTGCGATGACGACTGACAAGGATTATCTACGTGTATCTTCATTGGCTGTTTTTTTTATCAATCGTTGCCACCATTCCGGGATTCTTTTCAAATACTCTGGTCATCTTGGACTTCTCGGACTTCTCATGATAATCCATATGTTTGACTTCTTCTTGAAGATTGTTGACTTTACTCAGTAGCTTCTCAAAGCAATTGTTCTAACTTGACGAATGTCTTAACTAATATGTTGGGTAATTCAACACACCAATCAAAAGTAATCCCTGACAAGCTACTGATAAACTATCAGAAGAGCAAAGCTTTGTTAATTCCAGTATTACCATAACTAGCTAGAAAACATGTTATATGTTGTCTGGAATTTCTAGTCCTATCGAATATCTTAAAGTTTGGCGACACAAAACACTTATAGTAGGGTACATCATCGAACTCCACCGGGTAAGGTCTACCTTTTAAAATCAATGCACCACCCTTAGATTAGGCTAAGGCCTCTCAAACTTGCTCAAGCTTTTGGTTAAATTCCTTTTACGATATGGCTCTTGATGGAGAATCCTTCATTTGTTGCTCATCTCTATTTGCCGAGGCAACTTCCCTCCTTTCAGCTGTGATGTGTATAATCTCCAGTTTATTGACTTCTGGAAATGCTAACTTTGGTACTTGAGGCTTTCCTTGAACTATGGCCATGTCGGTCATGATAGCAGCCATCTCTTCCATTCCTTTCTCCATTTAGCTTATTGGTTCATCCCTTAAGAAAACAACGCTACGCATCTCATCTACGACATTCTCTTCGATGAGAGGTTGAGCGTTGCATGCAGATGCAGCGACTCTGTTCTCAATGACATGGAAATCCATGAAATCTTCCTTGATGTAATCATTAAGTCAAAATATTTAATCATCATCAATGGAAACTCCATGTTTTCTGGCTAACTCAGAAAACTTAACCCTGAGCTTTTCGACATTTTCGTTAATTATCGATTCTTGTAGCATTTTGCGATTTTGGAGGACTTTGATGGATATCCTCCACTTGTTTCTCCATCTCGCTAGCAATTATTGCAACAATGTCGGATATTTCAAACCTTGGCTACATTTCATGATCTTGCCCTGCGGGATTGCTGGACCATATCGGTATGGCAACCTTAGGTATCCATACCCTTTTCTTTGATGGTGATGTCTTAAGACAGGGTGTCTTGGTTGGAACATTGACAAGTTGAAGAGAAGTATGCTCCCCATGGTGCGGACCAGATACGGTACTGGGTAATCTCTTTGTCTTTTCCTTCAAAATTTTAAGAATATCCTTATGACCAGTAGTTGGTATAATTCTCAGACCCAGAGGCGACTTAAATGGTCAACGTCCTACGGGCCTAGTGGCAATAGAATTGGTGGTAATAATGGTGGTATCAAATCTGCTCTTCAGGTAACACCATACGAGAATACGAGTAGGCAAGGCTTCAGTTGATTTTTGAGGGCTTCTGGCAGATCTGACATCCTTTAAAATTTTTTTCTTCATACGAGGGGATATTGCATGTCCCACTTGTTTGAGTAACTCACCTACTGAATAACCTTCGTTCGTAGCTGACCAAAAGAAAATATGTTGAGATTTTCATACCTATTTGACATTATTTTTTAATATAGCACTTTAAAGAAAGGTATTTTTGATGGTTTGTTGCAGGTATGATGAATTATGGTCATTGGAGCAAAAAGATACAAAAAGGAGCAAATTTGGAGCGAAGAGGACCAAAATGTGAAGATTTGAACTAGGGCGCCGATAACAAGCCCAACGGCGCCGACGACGAGAATTTCCCGAGACTCAGGATTAAATAAATTAGATGGCCAGCCGATAATGCCCTTTAGGCCGCCGACGGCGAGATCAGCGGTTATTTCAAAAGATGCATTGAATGTGGATGATTTTTTGAGGGATGCTTAGGCAACTCTTGGGAAAACTCTTCCACATCTTTAAAAGAAGACTTTGGCCAAAAATGAGAGGGAGCAGGCTCAAGAGTTTGAGGAGTTGGAAGGTTAGAAAAATCCAAGAGCCCCAATAGTGTGTAGGGAGTCTAATTGTTAGGAGTTCTTTGAGAGATTGTAAGAGTGGAGGGAGAGTGAGAGATTTCTTCCTCCTCGCCGCTTCAAAGAGGAATTTTGTGTGATGTGAAAAAAGGAAGAGGTTCAGAGGAACTTCGAGGAGTTTTCTTGGGGGGAATTAGAGATAAGTGTTATTTACTTGTTTTAGTTTGTATGACTTTTGTTCTATATATGAATTTCGAATTTTATTTTGTCTTCCCCAGGAGTTCTGAGTAGTTTTCTCTGTCTTTCTCCTTGTCTAAAGATTTGTGAAATGGTGATTTTAATTGGTTGAGGCATGAAAATGTTAAAGAAATTGTGATGATCTTTTCACTTCGATCTTAATTTACTTTCAATCTAGCCAATTGATTTGTTAAAATATGTTGAGTTTTACAACTAAAGTAAAGATTACATCCAAGATTCAGAGAGGTCAAAGAACTTGGAAGTTGGGTAAAAATAAATAGGAAAATAAAATTATCGGGAGTAGAATTAGAGATTTTAGAGTGACAAACTAAAATCCCCAATTCTGTCTTATCGTTTCGGTGCTGAAGTGTAGATGCTAGCCCTGAGGAGAGGGGAACGTGGGAGTTCTGAAGTAAGATCCGTTATCCTCGAAGCCTAGCCATAGATTTAGTAAACAAGCATAGGATTAGTCAATGTTCTTTATGCCTGGACCATAGGGTAAAGAATAGGTATGCTACTATTTTGCACAATACAATTTGAACTGATTCACTTTATTCATTCACTATAATTTCTTGACAAAGAGAAGGATGCTTTCTAATATATTAAATTTCACATTAAAAACTTTATTAGTGTAATTAGTTACTTAGGAGTTATTAAAATTACATATTTATTTCAAAAAAACTTTATTAGTATGATTAGTTATTTAAGATTTATTAAAATTACATATTTATTTCAATTGATTGAATATCACATTAAAAACCTTATTAGTATAATTAGTTATTTAAGAGTTGTTAAAATTACATATTTATTTCAATTGCTTATTAGTACAGATAAGCAATTTGAATTTCCATTGTTGTGATTAAGTATTGATTTTCTAAAATCTTAGTTCATAGTTCTAATATTACTCCCTGTGGGATCGATATCTAAGACTCCATTAGAGCCCTACATTACTAAAGTGATACGTATACTTGCGTTGATATGTGTGACTTTACCATTATTGAATATTATATATATACATCTTTATCGAATCTATAATCATTGTTAAGTTTTTGGTGTGATTGCTGAGGAATTAAATCTTTTAGCAGCAGTATTAAATACTTGTATTTTTAAGCATATATAAAGTCATTGTCAAATTTTTAGCGTCGTTGTCGGGGAGTAAACAAGAATCATAAATAGAGTAACGGACAAATTTAGGACTATTAGAAAATTTTTACTTGAATTACAACTTATTTTCATATTTAGTTAACTGTTTTTCTGTGTACTGATTTCAAGTTGTATGTGTAAATTTGGACCTGAAAATCTTATACCCTACTATTTGGAATTAGAACGCACTATTAGTAAATTAGAAGACTGAGAAGAGAACCTAAAAATTTGGATAACATGGAAAACAACGTGAGCAATCAAGGAATTGAAAATGAACACCACTCTAGACCCCTACGAGATTATTCAAATCCTACAGCAGATGAAATTCATTTATCTATCTAAAATCTTGATGTAGCTATTAATTCATTTGAGCCTACAACAGATGAAATTCACTTATCTATCCAAAATCTTGATGTAGCTTCTAATTCATTTGAGCTTAAATTTGAAATTCACTTATCTATCCAAAATCCTGATGTAGCTGCTAATTCATTTAAGCTTAAACCTAATCCAAATGGTACAAAATAATCAATTCGGAGGTACACCAAATGAAGATCCTAATTTACACCTTGCTAGTTTTTCAGAACTGTGTGCTACCTTAAATATGACAGAGTTTCAAACGATGTTGTTAGACTTAGACTTTTTCCTTTTTAACTTAGAGATATGACTAAGATGTGGTTAAATTCATTAGCACATGGATCTATTAAAACTTGGTGAGAACTTTCACAGAAATTTCTATCCAAATATCTCCCACCAGGATCTATTAGAACTTGGGGAGAACTTTCACAAAAATTTCTATCCAAATATTTCCTTGGATCTATTAGAACTTGGGGAGAACTTTCACAGAAATTTCTATCCAAATATTTCTCTCCATAAAAAACTGCTAAACTTAGAAATGACATAACATCATTCTGTCAGATTGATGGAGAGTCAATATATAACTATTAGAACTTGGAGAGAACTGTCACAAAAATTTCTATCCAAATATTTCCCTCCATCCAAGGTATTAGAACTTGGGGAGAACTTTCACAGAAATTTCTATCCAAATATTTCCCTCCATCCAAAGCTGGGGAGAACTTTCACAGAAAGTTCTATCCAAATATTTCCCTCCATCCAAAACTGCTAAACTTATAAATGACATAACATCGTTCTGTCAGTCCAAATATTTCCCTCCATCCAAAACTGCTAAACTTAGAAATGACATAACATCGTTCTATCAAATTGATGGAGAGTCAATATATGAAGCTTATTAGCACCAGGATCTATTAGAACTTCGGGGAGAACTGTCACAGAAATTTCTATCCAAATATTTCCCTCCATCCAAAACTGCTAAACTAAAAATGACCTTTCACAGAAATTTCTATCCAAATATTTCCCACCAGGATCTATTAGAACTTGGGGAGAACTTTCACAAAAATTTCTATCCAAATATTTCCTTGGATCTATTAGAACTTGGGGAGAACTTTCACAGAAATTTCTATCCAAATATTTCTCTCCATAAAAAACTGCTAAACTTAGAAATGACATAACATCATTCTGTCAGATTGATGGAGAGTCAATATATAACTATTAGAACTTGGAGAGAACTGTCACAAAAATTTCTATCCAAATATTTCCCTCCATCCAAGGTATTAGAACTTGGGGAGAACTTTCACAGAAATTTCTATCCAAATATTTCCCTCCATCCAAAGCTGGGGAGAACTTTCACAGAAAGTTCTATCCAAATATTTCCCTCCATCCAAAACTGCTAAACTTATAAATGACAACATCGTTCTGTCAGATTGATGGAGAGTCAATATATGAAGCTTGGGAGAGATTTAAAGATCCACATCATTTTGTCAGATTGATGGAGAGTCGATATATGAAGCTTGGGAGAGATTTAAAGATCTCTTAGGAAGTTCCCTCGTCATTCATTACCAGATTGGTTGATAATTAAAACTTATTATAATTTATTAGTGGGATCACTTAGATCGATTATAGATGCTGCGGCTGGTGGTTCTTTAATGCCAAAACCTTTTGATGAGGCTTATTCGTTAATGGAAGAGATGGCTACCAACAATTTTCAATGGCCCTCTGAAAGGTTAAATCCTAAAAGAGTAGCTAGTATCCATGATTTTGATGCAATATCTATGTTAGCTTCGCAGATTGCTGCAATATCAAAGAAATTAGATCATTATGGAATGAATTATTCTCCAACACCTACTATGATGAAAGAGAATTCATCTAGGAAATTTGTGAATGTTCAACCTTCTTATGAGACTTTAAATGCCATTAGTAGACCCAATAATCCTTATTCTAACTATTATAACCCAGGTTGGAAAAATCATCCAAATTTTAATTGGAATAACAATTCTTCTACAAATAAAAAATGAGCAAACAACCCAGTGAACCCATTATTAAATTCATCCAACCAAGGAAATATTAATTATAGACCTTTTTATCCTCTAGTGAACCCATTAGGAAAATCATCCAACCAAGGAAATGTTAACTATAGACCTTCTTATCCTCCAGACAGTAACACTCAAATTAAGGAGAAGAAGTTGTCTATGGAAGAGCTGATATTAAACATGGGTCCACAATTGTATAACACTCAAATTAAGGAAAAGAAGTTGTCTATGGAAGAGATGATATTAAACATGGGTCAAAAATTGCAGAATCAAGGGAATCAATTACAAATTCAAGAAAATCAGTTATAAAATCAAGGAACTACTTTTAAGAATATTGAAAATCAATTAGGGCATATCGCTACTGCTCTTAGTAACCAAACATTATGAACTTTTCCTCGTACTATGGAACCAAATAATAAAGATCAAGGAAAATTACAAATAAAAGAAATACAATTATGAAGTGGAAAAGAATTATAAACAAGAGTACAAAAAGAAACAGAGCTAAAAAAGAGAAAGTGGATACAAAAAAAGAAATGGATCATGAATACACAGATTTAGAATATCCACTTACACCAATGAAAATTACCGTGGAGAAACCTCCACCACCATTTCCTCAAAGATTGAAGCAACACAAAAAGAATAAACAATTTTCTAAGTTTTTAGAAATTCTTAAGAAACTAACGGTAAATATTTCCTTCGTAGAAGCTTTAGAGCAAATACCCAATTATGTGAAATTTATGTAAGATATTATGAACAAGAAAAGGAAGTTCACTGATAATGAAACTGTTGCGCTTAGCGAAGTGTGTAGTGTAATTATTCCAAAAAAGCTTCCTAAAAAATTTAAAGATCCTTGTAGTTTCACTATACCGTGTGCTATTGGTGAAAAATTAAAAGAACCAGCATTAATCTTATGCCTCTATAAATTTTCAATAGATTAGAATTGTGAGAAGTCTCACCTACTTATGTAACACTTCAGTTAGCGGATTGTTCAATTACATATCGGGGAGTTATAGAAGATGTGTTAGTAAAAGTGGATAAATTTATCTTTCCTGTGGATTTCATTGCTTTATAGAAGATGTGTTAGTAAAAGTGGACAAATTTATCTTTCCTGTGGATTTCATTATTTTAGATATGGAGGAAGAGAAGATGTGTTAGTAAAAGTGGACAAATTTATCTTTCCTGTGGATTTCATTGTTTTAGATAATGAGGAATGTAACTCTACAGTTAGCGAATCGTTCAATTACATATCCTAAGGGAGTTATAGAAGATGTGTTAAAGTTTATGGATTTCATTGTTTTAGATATGGAGGAAGATAAAGAAATACCTATCATTTTAGGGAGACTGTTTTTAGCTACTGGTAAAGCTGAGGAAGATAAAGAAATACCTATCATTTTAGGGAGACCATTTTTAGCTACTGGAAAAGCTATTGTAGATGTTCAAAAAGGAGAATTAACTATGAGAGTTAATGATCAAGAAGTGACTTTTAACAATACAAAATTTATGAAATACCCTGCTGTTGAAAAAGATAATGAATGTTTTTGTATGGAAATTAGTGAACATCTATTGAATGAGCATTTTCAAGAACATTTTGAAGAGAAAGAACAAATTGAAGGTAGTGATGAAGTTATTTTGGGCAAAATAGAAAATGAAGAATTGGATTATGTTCAGGAAAGATTTGAGATGATGGATATTATAGAAAATACTGATAAGAATCTAGTTTTGTCAATTATAAAACCATCTGAAATTGAGTTAAAAATATTGCCTAACCACTTAAAGTATGTGTTTCTAGGAGAGTCATCTACATTACTTATTATTATATCTTCAAAATTATATGATTTTCAAGAGCAAAGATTGTTGGCTACATTAAAAAGATATAAGAAAGCTTTTGGTTGGACCTTAGTTGATATTAAGGGAATCAGTCCTTTGATATGTATGCACAAAATTTTACTAGATGAACAATATAAACCAAGAGTTGATCCACAAAGGAGATTAAACCTAATGATGAAAGAAGTAATTAAGAAGGAAATTTTTAAATAGTTAGACACTGGAATTATATATCCTATTTTAGACATTGCTTAGATAAGTCCAATTCATTGTGTCCCTAAGAAAGGAGGAGTGACTGTTGAAACAAAAGAGAATAATGATTTAATACCTATCAGACAAGTTACTAAGTGGCATATTTGCATTGATTATAGAAAACTAAACACTGCCACTATGAATTATATATACTAATTGTTGTACACTATGTTTAAAAGTGGATTGAAGCAGAAACTTTACCTCGTTGTGACGCTAAAAGTGTTTCAACATTTTTAATGAAAAATATTTTCACTAGATACAGAATGCCGAGCATGAATCATCATTGATGGAGGATCCCATTTTAGGAATAAATCCATTCAGAGATTAACAGAAAAGTTTAATGTTATTCATAGAATCTCTACTACCTATCACCCTCAAACCAGTGGGTTAACAGAAGTTTCTAATAGAGAGATTAAATAAATACCTTAAAAGACTGTAAACCCTAGTAAAGTAGATTGGTCCACTAGACAGGATACCGCATTATGAGCTTATAGGACTTCTTATAAAACTCTTATTGGAATGACTCCTTACAGACTGATTTTTAGAAAGACTTGTCGCTTACTAGTAGAATTGGAGAATAAAGCATATTGTGCGATTAAAGAATTAAATAATAATTTGAAAGATGTTGGTGAGAAGAGATTGTTACAATTGAATGTATTGGAAAAATTAAGAAATGAATCTTATGATAACGACACAATTTATAAGAAGAAACTAAAGTTATGGCATGATCAAAACATTAACCAGAAGAACTTTGCACCAGGAGAAGAAATTTTGCTTTACAATTTTAGGCTGAAGTTATTCCCTGGGAAATTGAAGTCTCGTTGGTTAGGACCCTTTACTGTGACTTAAATTTATACATACGGAGTAGTTGAAATTGAACATATAAAAACTGGAAATAGATTTAAAGTAAATGGACACCGATTAAAACCATATTTTGAGGAGAAAATACCAAATTTTAAAGAGGTTTCAATGATCAGTCAATCTGAATAATACATGAATATGTTGGGCTGACAACGTTAAACCAAGCACTTTATGGGAGGCAACCCATAGTTATCTTTATTTTTATTGTGATTATAGTAGTTTTATTTAAAATTACACTTAGTTTGTGGTAGTATTGAACTCTACTACTCTTATTTACCCTTGAATCATCATAAAAAATGTATCCATAGAGAAAAATTGGAACGCATTCGGACCAGAGAAAAACTGTACAATTTTTGCCTTGGGTGCCGACAGCACCATCGACGCTGTCGCCGGTGGGTTTTTTCTGAGAGTCCAGGTAATTAAATTCTAAGGGCCTGCAGACGGCGTCCTCAATGCCGCTGACGGTGGATGGCAGTTTCTGGAGTTTGAATGGACCATTTTTGGCGATTTTAGGAGGGAGTTACTCCTTCTAAACTTCCAAATTCGATTCCTAAGTTCATATTTTCCCAAAAATGAAGTGAAACTCCACCAAATTCATCCCTATAGCATCCAATTCCACTGAAAACCATAGAATGCGAGTGTTCAACCGGAGAAAGCTCATTAGTGCGGAAGCGTAGTGAATCTTCAACAAGGTACTAGCGAAGAAGAGATTTATCAAGGAATGAGGATTCATAAATTGAGGATTGAACAATCCATCAACGGTAATTGAAGAGATGTTTGTGCGGTGAAGATGGGAAGTGTCGTGCTACACTACCGCCGCCATAGTTGTTCCTGTAGTGAAGGAATTTTATGTTAATTTGCATGGAATCAACCAGGGAGTCGTCTATGTGCTAGGTAGATGAATAACTTTTACTCCTACAAGGATCAATGAATTATATATGATCGAGAACGTTCCTGTCTGCCATTATTCCAACTTTGTCTTGACAAGGAACCTAATGTGAAATTTACCAATTTTAACGGACGAAACTGAAGATTGAGAAATGAGAGAAAATGGGTATGTTAGTTTCTCTGCGACACTGCTAAATCCTGTTTCTAAAAACTGGCACTTCTTCATTTCTACAAAACTGTTACCGACGATGAGGATCAGTAAAGTTTCTAAGTACAATGCTATTATGAATTACTGCCTCCAAATGGGACTGTCGATCGATATTGAATCTATAATTGTGAAGTCTATTTTTAGCCTGATCATTCATGGATCAACTTATGGGCTTGGACATCCTTCCACAATTTTCTTACTTTGCAGTCAGTTCCAAGTATCTTTTGAAAATTTGGAAAAGGTACTTTTACCTTGGAAGCCTTTGGTCCCAACTGAGAGATTCCCTACCAATGAGTATGAAAATGATATCACTATTATGGTAGATCAATTGTTTGAGAATTCACTGCCTATTCAACCTTTAGTTCCGGATAAAACACTAGTGATCCAGCGCAGAATCAAGAAATTAGAGAAAGAGGTACAAAAAGTTATGAATGCAATTAATAGTATCTTTGGTTTCTTCGATCATCTAGACTAGAGGATGAAAGAACATTTTAATCACTCTAGACATATCGAAGGAAGTTCGATACGGCTGATGAGAAGGATGAAATTGATAGAAGAGGACTCTACTGAAGAATTTCCATACTGACCCTTTTATAACCTCTTCATTCATGTGCAATCAATCGGTGATCTCATAGGAGAATCTAGCACCAAATCTGAAGAATAGTAGATTTACATTGCTACCTATATGTCTATGTGTATAATTTGGTTTGAACTTTATGTTTGCTTTGCTTTAGAATTTTGCTTTTATATCTCTATATAGTTGAGACCGAGCATAGGATATTTGTTTTTAGCATTTTGAGTGTTGTGGCTTGGATTGCACCACTTAATTGATGTATTAATGTTGAGAAAATACCAAACTTAGGTGTGTTGTGTAACATGTATTTTAACCCTTGGAATTTAAATATAATTGTGATGTTTTGCGTTGTGAAAGTTTATTTGTTTTAGTACATCATTTAATCACTTAAAAGTTATGTCTATAATGATTGAACGGATGTTGTTGAGGGTTAAAATTGATCAAAATTATAAAAATCCAGAAAATGAACCAATTTAATAGACCTCGCATACAGTGCCCTCGGCGCCGCTGACGATGGACTTTTCCCGAGACTTAGGATATTAATTCTATAGAGCTTGCTGACGACGCCAAAGACCCTGCTGATGACGAGATCCCAAAAAAACACATTTAACCGCAATTTTGACAAGTCAACCGCCTGTATTCATCATCCCCTTTCTCTAAAAAATGAAATTTTTGACCTAGGGCTTGAGAGATCTAAGATTTGGGAGCATTTTAATACATTTTGACACCGGATTTGATCATCTCTAGGTAAGAGCTTCACTCCAAGCTAAAAATATTTGATTTTCACTATGGCGGATTTGATCATCTCTTGGTAAGAGCTTCACTCCAAACTAAAAATATTTGATTTTCACCATTGATTTCTTCCACATTTGAAATTTGATCATCTCTTGGTAAGAGCTTCACTCCAAACTAAAAATATTTGATTTTCACCATGAAATTCTACCACATTGAGAAGATCCAAGAAAATTTGAGAATGTGAAGGAAATATTGGGAGGAAATTAATGCAATTTAGTTTTGAACTCTTAGAATAACTTTGGGAAACTATTATTTACATATTTGAAGTATATTTTGGAATTATTCTATAATTCTGATTAGCTTGAAATGGCTCCATGACAAAAGAGGCGACTTGAGTTTGACGAGTCTCGCTTCGTCAATACGAAGGCTCAATCGAGGTTTACTTCAATTTTTGAAGAAAAGAAGTGTATACAAGATCAAGTTTTTGAGAGTACGGGAAGAGAAATTGAACAAATTATTACCAAGCGAAGGTGGGAAAACTTATGTTGCACCACCAATAAGGCTGCTGCTAATATTGTAAAAGAGTTTTATGGCAACATGTTCTATTCTGAGGATGGAATCGTTCAAGTACGGGGATTTTCTGTTGAATTTAGTGCTGCCTGCATTAACTCTTTTTACGAAGCCCCAGACTCTTATAGCTACCTTTATGAATCCTTCAGTATCATGGAAGGGCCGCTGAATATGTGATCAACTTTCTCACTGATGGGAAAGGAACATGGAAGATAAAGCAATGAGAACGGGTAAATTTCTCTGCTTCCATGTTGAATGCCACATATAAAGCGTGACACTATTTTATTTCCTTTACTCTGTTACCAACCTATCAACATAGTGAGGTAACAAGATATAGAGCTATTCTGAATTTCTGCATTCAGAATAATATAAATATAAATGTGGGGAGAATCATTTTTAAGAATATAATAACCACGGCAAGGAGAAACAAGTGGAGGTCTAGGACATCCTAGCCTTATTGATGCATTGTGTCAACTTTCTGGAGTGGAAGCTAGAGATGATGAGGAATGGGTTTACCTTATGAAACCCATTAGTAAAGCTAATTTAAAGACGTATGAATCCCATAAAAATTGGAGAACCAGGAGTAGGATTCAAGAACCTTCTACTAGTAGAGATATCCCCTCTACTAGTTATGACCTTACACTTTCTAGTTTCCCAACCCTGTTCTACTAATTGAGTGAGTTGACCTTGTAGTGAAAGAGTATAAAGTTTATAAATGTAAGGATTGGAGGACTAGAACGTAGACATGGTTGTGATAGTGAGTACCTATAGAGGCATTCAGACTTTGAGATAGCTTACTACGAAGCTCAGGCCCGACACTATAGAGGTGAGCATGATGTTACTTTTCTTGAGTGCCCCCGATATACCCAGTATCAACCCAATCCACCTGCTGACCAAGGAGACGAAGAAATAGTTTGGAATTTTGATAGTAGTTGATGTACTTTTACTTTTATTTTTGTAATTTTTGTAATAGAAATAGATATTTGTGTTTGTACTTTCATTTTTATTGTTATGTTGTAATTGGATAATTTTAATTATTGTTATAATTATTGGTGTGGTATTGGAAATTTGTTAAATTGTAATGTGATGTGATTTTTATTTTTGCATTTTAATTAAAATTGTTTTTCTTATCATTGTGTTAGTGAAATATTGTGTTTGTATAATGTTTAGTTTTGTACTTATTTCAAAATTTCATTATCCAACAAATTCTCTATTGATTTATATGTATAGAAAGCTCCTAATGTTACAGACCAGGTGAAGTATAAATTTTGAGAAGTACTGCAAAAATTTCAGAATGATGAAAATTCCAAAAATACTGAGGCATGATTTATATTTAGAATTTTTATTTCCACCTGTATCATTTTATATTGAAATATCTTAGTTTAAGGGAGGGAAAAAACTGATTAACTATTAGATGTTCTCAATTTAAATATTTTCAACAATTATTAATATGATTTTAAGTAGTGAATTTAATTCAAGTAACTATATTTTGTAGATATTTAAATATTATTGTAGATTTAAAGGAATATTTTGTAATGAAGATTAATTTTATAGATTAAGATATTTAGTATAAGAGAATAAGATTATATTTAACTATTTAAAGTAAAGGAAACTATATTTTGAAGTGTTAAGAACTTGGAAATTCTTTTGAGAAGAAAAGATTGGGGCTCAATGATGTAAAAGCTATGAAATATTTATGAGGAAAAGGAATGCTTCGAGTTTCAAATTTAGGGAAAGAAAGGTGATGTTCAAAATCATTAAAGGCTATACAGATATAAAAATCCTCACTAAAAAAGGAAAAAGATAGTATTGACAACAATCCCTGAAAATAAAAGAAAAAATATATAGGATTGAAAGCAATCTAAATATAATAATCCTCACTTGAAAAGGGAAAAAGATAGTATTGACAACAATCCCTGAAAGGAAAAGAAAAAATATATAGGATTGAAAGCAATCCAAATGAAAAAGGGAAAAGAAAAAAAGAAAAAAAATATGAAAGTGAAGAGAAGCTTAAGGAGATGCCTAATCAAAGATTGGCTTCATTGGACTTACCTAAAGGGAAAAACTAAATACATTCCTGAACTTATATTTATGGATTAGATCTTATACTAGTAGTGTTCTCTTGAAATTCCTCTCATTTGAATATTCTAAGTGACTTAATATTGCAAGATATAGTCATTCGTGAAATGAATAGAAGACTAGAACTCTTAAAGTTGATGATTGGATTATGTTGTAGCTACAGAGTTAATTTAATTACTTGAATATTTCTGAAAATCTCACTATGGTATTTATTTAAACCAAACTAATAGTATTTCTGAATTAAAACTTTAATACAATAGATCATAACTTTTATATAGTACTAAAATTACTTGAGGACAAGTAATAGTTAAGTTTGGGGGATTCTGACCAAAGGAAAATATGTTGAGATTTTCATACCTATTTTACACTATTTTTGATGATATTGTACTTTAAAGAAAGGTATTTTTGATGTTTTGTTGCAGATATGATGAATTAAGGTCATTGGAGCAAAAAAATGAAAAAAGGAGCAAATTTTGAGCAAAAAAGGACCAAAATGTGAAGTTTTGAACTAGGGAACCGATGGCGAGCCCAACGGCACCGACAGAGAGAATTTCCCAGGACTCCAGATTAAATAAATTAGAAGGCCCGCCGACAGCGCCCTCGAGGCCGTCGATGGCGACATCGGCGGTTATTTCCAAAGATGCATTGAATGTGGACGATTTTTAGAGGGACTCTTAGGCAACTCTTCGGAAAACTCTTCCACATCTTTAAAAGAAAAATTTGGCCAAAAATGAGAGGGAGGAGGCTCAAGAGTTTGAGGAGTTGGAAGGTTAGAACAGTGTCTAAGAGCCCCAGTAGTGTGTAGAGAGTCTAATTGTGAGGAATTCTTTGAGATATTGTAAGATTGGAGGGAAAGTGAGAGATTTATTCCTCCTTGCCGCTTCGAAGAGGAATTTTTTGTGCTGTTAAGAAAGGAAGAGATTCAGAGGAACTTTAAGGAGTTTTCTTGGGGAGAAATTAGAGATAAGTGTTATTTACTTGTTGTAGTTTGTATGACTTCGCTTTTATATATGAATTTCGAGTTTTGTTGTGTCTTCCTCATGAGTTCTGAGTAGTTTTCTCTATCTTTCTCATTGTATAGAGATTTGTGAAATGGTGATTTTAATTGGTTGAGCCATGAAAATGTTAAAGAAGTTGTGATGATCTTTTCACTTCGATTTTAATTTACTTTCAATCTGGCCAATTAATTTGTTAAAATATATTGAGTTTTACAACTAAAGTGAAGATTACATCCAAGATTCAGGGAGGTCAAAGCCCTTGGAAATTGGGTGCAAATAAATAAAAAAAAAATATTATCGGTCGTAGAATTGGAGATTTTAGAGTGACAGACTAAAATCCCCAATTCGGTCCTATCTTTTGCGTGCTGAAGTGTAGATGTTAGCCCTCAGGCGAGGGGAACGTGGAAGCTCCAAAGTGAGAGTCGGTATCGTCCCAGCCTAGCCGTAGATTCATTAAACAAGTGTAGGATTAGTCAATGTTCTTTTGTCTGGACCAAAGGGTAAAGAATAGGTATGCTCCTATTTGACACAGTACAATTTGAACTGATTCACTTTATTCTATAATTTCTTGACAAGGAGAAGGATGCTTTCTTATATATTGAATTTCACATTAAAAACTTCATTAGTATAATTAGTTATTTAAGAGTTATTAAAAATACATATTCATTTCAATTGCCTATTAGTGACAGATAAGCAATTTGAATTATATTATTTTGATTAAGTATTGATTTTCCAAAATCTTAGTTTGTAGTTTAATATTACTCTCTGTGGAATCGATATCTAAGACTTCATTAGAGCTGTATATTACTTGAGCGACAGTTCTAAACCACTCCCTGTGGGATTGATATCTAGTACTCCATTAGAGCCCTATATTACTTGTGCGATATTATTACTCCCTGTGGGATTGATATCTAAGACTCCATTAGAGCCCTATATTACTTGAGTGATACGTATACTTGCATTGATAAGTGTGACTTTACAATTATTGAATATTTTATACATACATCTTTATTTATACTTGCGTTGATAAGTGTGACTTTACCATTATTGAATATTATATATATACATCTTTATCAAATCTATAATTGTTATTAAGTTTTTGGTGTCGTTGCCGAGGAATTAATTCTTTTAGCAGCAGTATTAAATACTTGTATTTTTAAGCATATATAAAGTCTTTATCAGCAGCTAGTCTCTAGAAAACTAAACTAACTTGGGTGACAGGAGCAAGCTTCTTCCTCTCCACACCATTTTCATGAGGTGTAGATAAAGTAGTGGCAATCTTTCGGATACTTTCATACCCATTAGTATCCATTAAGGGATGGAACTTACTCTCTTGTAAAAGTGGATAGGTCTCCAACATTCCTGACTCCCCCTAGCGAGGAACTTCATAAATAAGGACCTCCATAGAAAATTGGGCTTTAATAGCCATTTAAACCTTCCTGTTGCGGTTTCTCCTTTATGTTTGGGTTAATGGTGTGGCCCTAAAACTCAACCAGACTTCAAACACTGATGATGGGGAAATAAATTTTTTAATCGGGTCTTCAACGATTAGAACATCCTTTTCCTTAGCAGAAACGGGAACAACTCGCTTGGTAGGTGCCATGGTGGCAGTAGTCTTGACCTTCTTGTAAGAAGGAAAATCTTGAGGGTAGCTCAGGTTAAACTTAGCAAATGGTTTTTGAACCTATGGAGCAGCGACTTTCATTATAATGAACGGAGCTTTCCTGAAAATGACCACGAGATCTTCAAATCCTACTCTGAATTTGATGGTGGGAGAGACATTGAGGGCACTGCAGCTCATCGACAGGTAGTAGAAAAAAGTGAGCATTGGGAATGTCATTGCAGTAGCTTCAAAAAAGAAAGCTCTGGGGTTAGCTATTTGGCCATTACCTTGTAATCATAGTGTAAGCACTAAAAATTAACAAAGGTCAATCTTTGGACTATTTAAGTCTTTATTTAGTTTGTGGAAATTTTAAAATTTTAGTAAAACTAGTTTGAAAGTAGAAAGATTTAATTAATATAAGGAAAATTAAAGAGCATTCGCAACACGACACAATCTGATTTAATTTGCAAAATAGCAAATCAAACTTGAAAGGGAAAAAAGTGCAGTTCAGGACCAAGTGCGGGACCAACTTATCAACGCGCAATGCCTAGGTGGAACTAGTGCACCAACAGACCTATTGGGGGTCCGTCCCCACACCATGATTAAAAATTCCTTAATGACCTCCAGAACCTCTCTGTTCAAAGGTGATTGAAAAGACGGTCCTGAAGTCTAAAGAGTTGACCATCCTCAACCAAGAAAGAAATGGGTAAAGCATGCCAATGGAAGAAAGGTAATTTAAACCAAGAGGGTCATGGACTCATTACCGATATATGAAGATAACATTTCCTGATCAATATGGAGAGAAAAGCTAATCCCCATGGAGTTTTCAGAAGCTGGTCGGCACTATTTTTGGTTAAAGGAGTTGCCCGTTTGAAGCTCTCGGTCATCGAAATCGGAATCTCATCGCCTGCTTTGGAAAAATGCTTAATTTACACACACACACACACACACACACACACACA
>JXCR01146911.1:49382-74996 GCA_002079205.1 Phalaenopsis hybrid cultivar | reverse complement strand
TATATATATATATATATATATATATATATAGGTTTATAAAAATATGAAAGCAAACTGACCCCATATTTTTCATAGTTTAAATAAAAGAGTACTATACCTCAAACCCTATTTTTATCCCAAAGAATGAACACAAGACTTGAGGAGGAGGCTTGATCAAATAAATTAAGTAATATATGACATCCATTTGGTCTGCAGAACCATTTTATTTTTTGAGAAGTTTCCTTATTTAATATGAAGAATTAAATAGGGTTTATATTAAGGTGGGTTCAGAAAAGCTTCCTCTAAGGGCAAGCCCTTATGGTTAATTATACCTTAGATAACCGAGGGCACCTAAAAAAACTCTCGATAAAAATTAGGGAATATTATCTTCAAAGAGGTCAAAGGATAAGACTTTTTAAATTTGAAACATTTGTTGTAGAATTCAATGGAGGAAGAACTAAGGGGATATCATAGATCAGGAGGAGAACCTCGATGACTTTCTAATCTATCCTATTTTTTAGCTTTCATTCATTTTAGAGGAGAAATTATTTAAATGTTTCATCTTACCAATTTTATTTGTTTGGGCTTACATTCATCTGAAACGATCACATGAATAGCCAAGAAGATGTAAGGATTTAGGTCGTGATGAATGAGAACCTCCAAACCCTAAGATGAGTTAGAGCTTAAAGTGTACATCAGTGATATACAAAAGCCTAAGGAAAGGATGAGGATTTATGTTGCATAAGCAAACCACCTCGAAGTTTTATGGCTTGGTTATTTAATTCTAAAGAAGTCTTTTAGCTGTTGTAGACATGTTTAGCTATTGAAGATGGCCATGTTGCCCGTAATACCAACTCCAAGCTCCTCATTTAAGTTTTCTAATGTGTCATATTACATTGTCAAATCAAATGTCCCTAATGTTATGGTCATTTAGATATTATGGGGCATATTAAAGTTCATTACAGCAACATCGGTTAGGATCCCACAGTTCCCTCATTCTGGCCCCACTATTTTCATTTGGATTCACTTAGTCCAAATGAATTTACTAAACTCAACTTAATGAATATCATACTTTCATTTAGATCATGGGAAGTCTCGTTAGCAACCGTAGGTTATCTCCTCCGAGGGATTCTCGATCATCCGATAGAGACATCATAATTTAGTTGCAATTATTATTTTGTGATGTTCCTGATTAAATTTTTAGTTGTTTTATATTGTGAATGTTGTGGCGGCAAATTTTATCTTGGTTCATTTTAGTTTTGGTTTTGATTTTAAGGCTAACCTAGCAATTTTTTGTTTTCATGTACGGTGTCATCGTTGCTTAACATACAAGTTTTATAAGCTTAAAAATACAGTGGGGAAAGTACAAGAAGAGACATAACTATAAATTGTAGAAGTGTACCAGGTGAGTCTTCTTATTCCACCACCTGAAAGGTCAGTACTTGCAAGGCATGTATATAATATTGCAAGAGTAGATGAAGGTTTAGCTACCAAGCCCCAGGCTATGATTTTTTTGGAACTTGGAAGATCTTAGTGGACAATTTTAGAACAAAGTATGACAAGTTTAATTTGCCCTTCAAAATATCCAGAAGTTTTCAAAGTGTTGAGGGAATGAACTGGAACTAATATGAGGCTCTCTTGAATTATTTTTAGTTCATTTTGAACTTATCGTTGTGTTCCATCTATCATTGGAGGTTAAAGTGTGACTACCCTGTTGCTCAGTGAAACTTAGCAATTTAATTATCACAAGGATAGGATAATAGATTAGTCAATTGATGTTTCATTTAGAAGTTATTTGACTGGGTGCCTCTAAGACAATTCTTGGTTATTTAAGATTATGGTGCCCACAGTTAAGGTCAGGTTTGTAGTGTTTAAAGATGTTAATCACCAATTATGTTATCTTCTAAATTTGATCAATTGAGTTTAGATATTGAGCCTAGGTCACTATTAAGCCTTTAACAATCATGATAATTTAAAATGTAATTATCAAAACTTTGATTTCAGTGATATGTATTCTTATCAAATGGTCAAACAACCCTCAACTTTGTCCTTAAGGCAAGTAAATATTCATCTTTCTAGCTTAAGCCAATCACTTAAGAATCATTTGATCATTATTGAGTTCCAAGTCATGAAGGTTAGGAGGATTATGATTTTGTTAATGTTTTGCAAGCGTGGTTAATGAGTTTCTACGTTTTAATCCCATCGTATTTCAATCATCCAAACACGTTCTTTAAGATCAAAATTACCCATTTTCCCTTAGTTAATCCTAAATTTTGATTAAGGCACCAAAGTCTAAAATGACTATTTTGCCCTTGGGACACTTCACCTCATAACTCATTAACTAAAACCCAAATGAATTTGAGGGTTTAGATTGTCATATCCAAGAGGTAATTACAATGTTAGAGTAGAATATGTGGGCTTCTCAAAATTTAGTTTAATTTAATTATACATTTAAATTCTGAAAAGAGGATTTTCAAAAATTGATTTATTTAACTTTCCAAAATAAAGCTTTTATTTATGAGAAAATTATTAGAGATTTTCTAGGTCAAGGAAATACTTCGAAAAAATTTCATGATTTCTTGAATTAAATTTTTATAATTATTTTAATCGGAGAATAAGGAAAATTCATTTTTAAGCTTCTAAAAATATATTTATAACTAAGGAAAATTGGAAAAAATATTTTAATGAGTCTCAAGTGATCAGAGGACAATTCGACACATTTTAAAATATTTTTCATATTTTTGGGATTTTTAATTTTTTAATTATTTCAAATCCATAATGAAGCTAAAAAATCAAGTACTTTACCAAAAATAACCTTTTTTTTTCCTAAGTGCCCCTGATCACAAGGAACTCAGAAAACCACTTTTCAAAAATTTTCCCGGTGTATAAACACAATTTTTATGAACAATGTGGGATTGATTTTGTGAAATTTTGATATGTTTTTAATTTACATGAATTAATAAAACATATTTACATTTAATTAAATTTAAATATTCACAAGATAATTCAAAACATCATGATATTTTTCCTAGACCTCTCTGACTGCAAGAAACTTATCAAAATTATTCTCATAATTTTTCAAGTGATATTTTGATTTATATAATTAAGATAAGCCAAAATTGTCACCCTAAATTGAAGATTAGGCTTAGAAGCATATAGATGTTGTCTGCCTTGGAAAAATCAGAGGACATTTCCTCTATGATGATGAATGAACCCAAAAAATTTCAAGTCATGGCCAACCTTCTTCAGTCATGGAGAATTTAAATACCACGGAGGGTATTTAGTTAATTAAAAATCATATGCTTGCTAAATAAATTTTTTGTCCACATTATTCTCCTTTGTTCAATGAGTAAGAGGGTATTTTTCTCTTAGTTTTATGATTTTTCTACGTAAAGATATATATTTTTAAATCTCTGGCATTTAAATAAATCAAAAAATCATGATTTATTTACTTATCCAACTCAGCGTCAGCGCATCTTATATAGCTCTGAACTGCGCACGCGTTGCTCTGCCATTTGACGCCGCAAGCCACATAGCCTCCATGCGAACCGAGCTTTATGAGCCATATCATTGTTTGGCTTCATCAGGACCGTTAACTCAATTAATGCGAGATCGGATGACATTCATTCATCGTCCCCAAGTGACCTATCACGTGAGTCGTTCACACTAATACCTTAAGATCTTCATCTAGACTCAACTAAAATTCATGGGGTTTGTTTCTAGACCTTCATCTACTCAAGATAAACCTATCTATATGGTTAATCAAGTATGAAATCAACCCATTACACATGGAGAGTAAAAATAAGCTCAGCTTATGGTTAGAATTCAAAACCATTACCTGAGAGGGGAGGCCTCAATCAGATGGTTGTGGTAACATTGATTGGGTCCAACAAACCTTCAAATGAATTTCCAAGCCTCGGCAAATTATCTAGGTTTGAATTCGATCAAGGTGGATTTCAGGTGTTGGTCTAGAGTTATGCTAGAGGCTTTTTCAGAGGGGGCTTTTGTGGGGAATTGGCTTCTTTCACTATGGGGATGGTGTGTATACGATTATTTGAAGTTTGGGGTACTATGGTGGAGTGGAGAGATCTGTCCTAGATTTAAGTAAGATTTTCGTGTAGAAATTTGCTCTAAGGGGGGCTATCAGTCGCTAAGACAAAGGGGATTGCACTTGGGATGTTTGGAGATGCTCTGGTGAGATTTTGGTAGATTTTCCTTAAGGTTCCACGCACTCTCTTCTTTGGCCATGGAGAGGTCCATTTAAAGCCATGGCTACCTAGTGGAGCTCAGGGCTTGGAGTTGGGAGCTAAATCTTGTTGAGGTGGAGGGAAGGAAGGCTCCAATGGCCAATGGGAGTGAGCCAAGTCAGGGACGTTTAATTTTGGGTTTTGGCTATTAGGGCCTCGCTTGGGGTGGCTGTTTCCAATGGTTATGGTGGTGGCTAGCCAGATTTTGGTCACTTCTAGGCTCAGGTAGGCCGGGGAGCTGCTAATGATGGTTAACTCCTAAGGGTAAGTGGTGATGAAGAAGATATTTGAGTTTAGGCCAAATATGGGGTTAAATCCCTTAAATCAAGGGAACATTGGTCCATATCTCAATATAGCTAGTTTAGGTGGGTCTAGCCTTGTCCATAGGNTGGAGCTCAGGGCTTGGAGTTGGGAGCTAAATCTTGTTGAGGTGGAGGGAAGGAAGGCTCCAATGGCCAATGTGAGTGAGCCAAGTTAGGGATGTTTAATTTTTGGTTTTGGCTATAAGGGCCTTGCTTGGGGTGGCTGTTTCCAATGGCTATGGTGGTGGCTAGCCAGATTTTGGTCACTTCTAGGCTCAGGTAGGCCGGGGAGCTGCTAATGACGGTTAACTCCTAAGGGTAAGTGATGATGAAGAAGATATTTGAGTTTAGGCCAAATATGGGGTGAAATCCCTTAAATCAAGGGAACATTGGTCCATATCTCAATATATCTAGTTTAGGTGGGTCTAGCCTGGTCCATAGAGTGTACTTGGTGGGTGTGGAGTCATCAATTTGGTGGCTTAGGCATGGCTAAGTCAATTTTGGTACATGGGTCCAATTTGGGTCAAAATGGCTGAAAGTTGGGTTTGAGTTAGCCTAGCCATGACTTTGAGACCAATTGATTGATCAAAATTGTGTAAATGATTATCATGAAGATAATTGGTGAAATATTGAAGTAATTTTAATTTCAATTGGAAGCTGAATTTAAAGGATGTTGGGATTTTGGTCAATTTGAGCATGTTGGATAAAGTTAGGATAATTCTAAATTTATGGTTTAAAATAGCCTATATGAATATTATAAAGAGTTTCGAACATGAATTGGGTGTCAATTTTGTGGTTAGGGCATTCAATTTGGTGGAATTTGGAGACAGCCAATTTGGGGCAAATTTTGGGATTTTGAACTTGGGTTAAAATTAAATGAAATTGAGGCTTACAAAAGTCTAATTAAAAGTTCAATTTGGTTTGTAGGAGTGTTATGAAGAGATTAGGTTTCAAATTTTGGCAAATTAAGTAGGATATGGGGTTTAATTAAGTGAGATTAAGTCATAAAACCAAAATTGGGGGTTTTGATTTGGATCAAAATTGATCTAAAAGCATGGGTCAATTTGGCTTCGATTTGGTTTGGATTGATCAAATAAAAGATGAATTTGAGTTTAGAATTGAAATTGAAGGGAATTGGGGCCAAATTGATGGACATTTGAGGTGAATATGGGAAATTGGGCCCTTAAAGAAAGTTGGGGGTTTTGATCAAAATGGTCAAATTGGCCAAATTCGGTTTAATTGAAGGGTCAAAATTGGTTTTTTAGAGAAATTTGAATATTTTAGGTTTCATCCATTCTGCGGAAGGTTACAGACACCCTACAGTGTCGTACTTCTGGGATGCAGTGCATGGCAACATCTGCACCGTTGCCCTTGAGAACAGGTATTGAACCAACTGGAAGAGGAATCTCCACAGACCCTCTGAATTCACCAGGGCCGACAACATCAATCTCTTTCCCAAACAAAATATTGCTCTTACTCATGAATGAGACCGTGTAGAAAGGTCTCACAAATTCATGATGGTCAATGTGTGGGGGAATGCGGTCACCTTCTTCATAAATATTGATGATACAACTGTTAGGAATGCAAGTATCGGGTAAAATATTCCACTTAACCATTCTCTTGATCATCCATTTTATCATTAGTGGTAACGGATCCACTTGATCATATCTAAGGATCCCAGGAGAATTTCCCTTTCTTTCGTTCGTAAAATTATAGCAACAGCCGCATTGGATGGTGATTCTTCCCTTTCCATGCATCCATTTCTTCGGCTCGGAATATGTTCTCTCCATTGGAAGGACCGCTCGACCTCTATCTCTTAAATCAAAGATGTAGTCCAGGATGCTTCTTTCGTCAGTTTTAGAGAAAACCCTGGTATATAGCTCCAGGCCCTCCAATATGTTGATAAACTTTCCCTGAACCTCTTCGTACAACTCAAATTCTCTTTTGTTTACTTTGCTTATTTTAAAGTATTCTACCATACCGGGAGTTTGCAGCTGCCTGGGGCATTCCTTCCTCTGGGCCTCAGAGGGAACCCAAACTGGTGCTGGTGGATCCAGAATATGAGATTCAGCCTCAAGTGGGATGTATAATCCTGGGCTTCATGGTGCGCGTTGATCCATCCCCAGTGGGACATACGGTTCATTTGCCACAAAATCTAGAGTCTGTAACTCGTTGATGCTTTAAGTGTATTATTATAAGGCACTAAAATGTTGTAGATGTAGAACGTTGCAGTCCAGGCATTCTACAAATGCGCTTGTGACTGACGTCCTGACTGGTATCTCAACGTTGCATGTTGGGCAACCTCTGCACAAGATATCTGGGACCGGGGGCACATATGATCCTGTCACAAATCCTAACTCTTCATCTGTAGTGGGCAGGCTGGCAGAAATTTCTCTCAGATCTGGATCGTAAATATTTCCCTCAAGAATGGGGGTAAGAAAGCTGCTCACCTTTCTTTAGCGTTTGCGCTCCTATCGCAGAAAGGCTCTCTGTTTCTTTCGGATTGAATTTCTGTGTTGCCTCCTCCGGAGTGGAGTATTTGGTAGTTGTTCACTATGGGCGGCTATTAAGCCCCTTGCTAGAGTAGCTATCATAGAGGGCAGTCGGCTGGGCTCCTCCATCGGATCTTGTTGCGCTATCACGTTTTTACCTTTATGTGACACTTCGTCTTGAGTGATCACTCTCAACAGTGAAGGCAGTCCCTTCTTTTCTTCATTGCTGACTACGTCCATTAAAGGACCATCGTAGTCCATATCAATCTGGCTGAAATCCATGTTGAAATCTATGACACCTCCTTGTGGCGCCATCTCTTCAATCAGTGCAAGGTTCCAGCCGTCCTCGAAGGCAAAGATCAGCCTCTATCCTGACATTTTTCTGCAGACAATAAGAAAAACGTCAGTGGGTCGAAGCTTGGCATGAACAAGAACAAAACAAAATATTTATTAAAGTAATTTTAGTTTGTTTTGGTGAAAAGGATTACTCATTTTATGTGTGAGTTTTGTTTAATTTAGTAGGGTATTTAAATTTCAAAGTAGAAAAGAGAACGTGTAAAGTTCAAAAATCTTCTCAAAATTTTCATTATATTGAGGTTAATTACAAAATTTAGACCCGGTAATAGACATATGGCCATATTGATAACCCTAAAACAATCAAAGTTTCAAAGTTTCAAAGCAAGCGGAGGCAGGCAGCATCAGGCTGAGTAATAAGTTTTCAGGTATCGTCCATCTATCGATAACATGGGTCTTTCGCCCCAAAAGTCCTCTAACTGGTAGGCTCCTCTTGTATAAACTTTCTCAACGACAAACGTTCCCTTCCAAGTTGGCTCAAATTTTCCACCTATTTTCTGGCAAGCTAGAATAAGTCTTTTGTGCACGAGTACGAGGTCACCAATTTTGAATGTCCTTGGGCGAACCAATTTGTCATGAGCTTGTACCATCTTTGCTTGGTAGAGCTCCAAATGTTGCTGTGCTTCCAATTATTTTTGCTCGAGACTCTCCAGTTCTTCAAGTCTAAGTTTTGCGCTTTCTTCCATTGTGAGTTGGTTGGCAACGACGACCCTGAGAGATGGTGTCTGGATTTCTAGCGGTAGCACAGCCTCGGTCCCATAAACGAGCATATAAGGTGTACACCGAGTGGGAGTCCTGAAAGTCGTACGGTAGGACCATAAGGCTTCTAACAGTTTGTTATGCCAATCCCTTTTATTTTCATCCAGTATTTTCTTCAAAATCTATACCAGTGTCTTGTTGAAAGCTTTAGCCAGGCCATTTTCTCTGGGATAGTAAATTGTAGAGTATCTCTAATCTATCCCATGTCTTCTGACAAAACTATTGATCTTTGTACTTTTAAAAGCTGTCCCATTGTCAAAGATTATTCTTCATGGTATTTCAAAACGGTAGATGATTTGGCTTTTGAAAAATTGAAGGAAGTGTTATACCATAACCTCACGTAACGGTACTGCCTCTGCCCATTTGGAGAAGTAATCTGTAGCGGCAAGTATAAACCCGTGTCCTTTAGAAGATGGAGGGTCTACCAAACCTATTATGTCTGTGCCCCAACACTGAAATGGCCACGTGACAACGATTGGGTGCAGCACATTTGGAGGCTAGTGTAAGACCATCCCATGAACTTGGCATTGGTGACGTCTTCTGGCTATATCCATGAAATCGGCATCATTGCTGACCAATAATATCCGAGTCTTTTAATCTTCATTTTCATTTTTGGTCCCGACTTGTGAGTGCCACACAATCCGGCATGTACTTCTTTGACAATACTTTGTGCCTCAACTCTGCTCAAACACCGTAGCCACATTTGGTCGAATGATCATCTGTAGAGAACATTTCCCACCAAGGCATAAGACATGGCCCTTCTTGTGATGTGGTGCACCTCAAACATGTCCTCCGGCAGCTTTCCAGTATGCAAATATTCTATTAATGGCTTGCGCCAATCTTCATTGATGTCTGTAACTTTATTTATTGTTTCTTCTTTTTCAAGCTTGTGTAGAGTTTCAAAGTCGTTTCAAGACAAGACTCATCATCCTTGCACCGTGACTTTGATGGAATTCTCCGGGGGACACGCCATTTCCTTAATGAGTTTTTATGGGCGTCGGACATGAGCATTATCAACATGTCCCCCGGAGGTGGCATAAGACATGGCTTCTAACAGTTTGTTATGCCAATCCGGTAGAAAGTCACCTCCGGAACCTACTCCAGGAGCTTCATCATGTACTGGTGGTATTCTGCTAGTCTTGGTTTTAGAATTCTATATTGTCCGGCGACTTTCTGGATGACGAGTTGAGAGTCATCATAAATGGCAATGTTTGTTATAACCATTGAAATTACCAATTCCAATCTGGTGATTAAGGCTTCATATTCTACTTCATTGTTGGTGCACGGCTCTGTCAGGTGGTATGAGAACCTCAACATACCCTTATGTGGCGTAATAAAGATCAAACCGATCTCTGCCTTGCCTGGTATAACTATGCCTGATCCCTTGTCTTTCCTGGATGACGAAGCACCATCGAATTACATTTCCTTACGTTGCGCACTAGAAAATTCCATTTGTAGTATCTGCTCGTCTGGTAACTCGTCGTTGAGAGAGGACTCAGCTGGCAGTTGGTGTGCAGCGAGAAAGTCTGCTAAAATCTATCCATTGATAGCACTGAGGGGCACAAAAGTTATATCAAATTGCAATAAGATCATTCACCATCTCGCTAAACGTCCGGAGAGTTTTGGTCGGGTCATCAAATATTGCAATGGATTAACTTCTAAAATTAGAGTGATCTTATGAGAAAGCATGTAATGTCTAAGCTTTTAAGCGACAAAAATTAGTGTCAGATAATGCTTCTCAATAGGTAAATACCTTATCGCTTCGGTATTAGATGACCACTCAAGTAGTAGAGCGCATTTTCTTTTCCCTCCTCATTGATTTGGGCTAAGAGGGCTCCAAGAAAGTCATCTAAAGCCGTAGTATAAAGTATGAATGGTTTCCTTGGGATAGGGGCTGCAAAAGCAGTAGGTGTTATTAAATATTGTTTAACATCCTCAAAGGCTCACTGACATTTGTCTTCCCAAATAAATCTGGCGTCCTTTTTAATTAATGCCAAGAAAGGCTGACACCTACCTAATAGATTAGAAATAAAGCGACTTAGATATGCCAACTTCCCCTGGAAGGAACGTAGTTGTTTCAAGGTTTTAGGGGGAGGCATTCTAAGATAGCTTTAATCTTATCCGGGTCAATCTCAATTCCCCAATGACGGACAACGAATCCTAGAAACTTCTCGGAGGTAACGCCAAAGGCACACTTTAAGGGATTCATTTTAAGTTCATATCGTCGTAACTGTTCAAACACAATCCTCAAACCGTATAAATGGTCTATTTTCCGTTTACTTTTGATGACCAGATCATCCACGTAGCATTCTACTTGATTGTGAATGAGGTCGTAAAAAATCTTCGTCATTGCACGCTGATATGTTGCTCCGGCATTCTTTAGGCCGAACGACATCAATGTGTAGCAAAAAATTCCAATTGGTGTTCTGAAAACTGTACGTACTGCATCCTCGGGAGCCATCTTAATTTGGTTATATCCCGATGATCCATCCATGAAGGAGAAAATTTCATGTGTTGAAGCGATGTCCGCGATTATTTCCGGTATAGGTAGTGGAAACTCATCTTTTGGACATGCTTTGTTCAAATCTCTGAAGTGTCTGTCCATTTTTCTTTTTAACTGGTACAATATTGGCTAACCACGTGGGGTACTACTCTTCTCTAACAAAGTTGGCATCTATCAATTTCTTTACCTCGGCGAAGACTTATTGTTCTATCTTGAGGCGTATTCTCCTTGGAGCTTGTTTTACTCGGGTTACATTCTTGTCCGCCCCAAGTTTATAAACTGCAACCTCTGCTGAAAGTCCTGGCATTTCATCATAGCTCCATGCGAAGCAATCTTTGAATTCCACTAATAGTTTGACCAGTTCTGCAGATTCTTTGTCATTAAGTAGAGAACTGATAAATGTAGGTCGGGGTCGTTCTTCAGTCCCGAGGTTAATCTCCTTCAATTCATTGACAGTGGATTTAATTTCTTCCTCAAATTTTGGAAGATCATCTTCTATTGGTTGATCAGCAGAGTCATCCTCTACATCGATACAATCATCTTCTGACTCATTAGTAACATCCATGCAAAGTTCAGTATCATCGACTGGTCCAACTGTACCAAATCCGAGAACTTCTTTTGAATTGGGAGTTTGACATTTAGTATTCCATAGATTTTCAAAAAAGTTAAAATTTATCTTTTGGCATTTGTTTTGGTAAATGTCCCTGTTGAATTAACTTTTGAGCACAAGGCGAGAAGTAACCAAAAAATAATTCCATTCATTAATTAGAATCAACATCCAAATTTACATATTTTTCAAGCTCAGTAGAGGTAGAAGCACGGTAAAATTTGATCAGTTTTGAACCAACTCTACAGGCTTCCTTGAACTCTAAACTCTCAAACTTTTGCGGAAGAATCAGAGTAAGGACCCAATCATACATTGTTTCATATTCATTCCTCTCTATATCTTCCAGGGATATCTCATACTGAGGTCTCTTCTGCTTTGTCATCATTATTTCATCTTCAGAACTGTCTTCATCACCAATGTTGATAGTTGGCCTAGTCCGTTCAACAATTAAATTGATCTTTCCTCGTCTGCGTCCCCGGCCTCGACCTCGGGTGCGTGAACTAGAAGAACCTCCACCAACTCGTTGTAGGGGAGTGGTAAAAGGTTGTTGAAGTGGAGTTGTATGGCCTTCTTTTTGTGATTCTCCTAAATCTTCATCTTTGTTTGTCAAAATCTTACGCGAGAAGACAACCTTCTTTTGAGGCGCGTAGTAGGCAGCATCTTCAAGGATACCAACTTCATGCACTGAAAATGGTTGTAGGTCCCACTTGATGCAATTTTCTTGACCATCTTTGCAATATTTAATGCACTGGTGTAGGGATGATGGAACCATATTATGCTCATGAATCCATGTTCAATCCAATAAAGCATTAAAAGCAGTCTTGGCGGATGATATGAAATTTAACGGTTGTTACGAGTTCTCCAACCTTCATAAGTAATGTAATTGATCTAAGGGCTCTTTCTCCCTCTTGGTTGAATCCTCTTAACATCATCTTATCGGGGATGAGCTCTTGAACGTCAAAGTCCAAATATGTTAATGTCAGTAGACTCATCAAGTTAAGAGATGCTCCAGGATCCACTAAAACTCTGCATAACACAAATCTAACAATATTGATGGAGATGTAGAGCGGATGGTTGTGGTCGGTGGTACCAAGCAGCAATAGAAACCACGATTGGGGCTTTCTCGAGTATAACCTCGAGGTCTTCAAATCCAGCTCCAAACTTGA
Source organism: Phalaenopsis hybrid cultivar (assembly GCA_002079205.1). NCBI lineage: Eukaryota > Viridiplantae > Streptophyta > Magnoliopsida > Asparagales > Orchidaceae > Phalaenopsis > Phalaenopsis hybrid cultivar. Next base: position 62,587 of record JXCR01146911.1, on the reverse strand, counting down.
TGGTGGGAGCGACTTTACGGGAGCTGTGGTCCGTTGGCAGGTTGCAGGAAAAGGTCAGCGTTGGGTAGGCCATCACACCGGGCTTTAAAACAGAAAGTTTTAGGTTAGCTATTTAGGCAAAAACCTCGTAATCTTTAGTGCAAGCACTGAAAATAGAGGTTAATCTGTAGACCGGGTGGGTCTTAATTTATAGGTAATTTTAACATCTTTGTTCAAAAATGTATAAAATTTAATTAATATATGAAAGTGCGCGCAGCACAACACAATTTGGTTTAATTTACGAAATAACAAATCAAATTTGGAAGGGAGATGTGAAAAATTTTAGGAAATAGTGCGGGGCCCAATTAGTGACAGAAAATGCCCCGGTGGAATTAGTCCACCGACACACCTATTGGGGGTCCGACCCCACATAAAAATTTAAAAAGTCCTTAATGGCCTTCTGAACCCCTCTGTTTAAAGATTGTTGAACAGTTAGTCCTGAAGTCCAAGGAGTTAGTTGTACTTTCCCAAGATAGAAATGGGTAAAGTATGAAAACAGAAGAAAGGTAATTTGGTCCAATAGGGACATGGACACATTACCGATGTGTAAAGATAATATTTCTTGATTTATATGGAGAGAAAAGCATGTCCCCAGCAGATTCGCCAGAAGCTGTTGGCGTCATTTCGGGTTGGTTTGTGTGGTTGCCCGTAAGAAGCTGTCGGTTGCCGAAATGAAAATCCCGTCGCCCGCTTCGGAAGGACGTTGAAGTATGAAATCAAACTGACCTCATATTTTTCATAGTTTAAACTGAAAGAGCATTGTACCTTAAATCTTGTTTCTATCCCGAAGAATAAACAAAGACTTGAGGATGAGGCTCGATCAAATAAACTAAGGAAAGTATGACGTCCATTTGGTCTGCAAAACCATCGTATATGCCGACAAGTTCCCCTATTTAATATAAAGGATTAAATAGGGTTTATATTAAGCTGGGTTCGGACATGCTTCCTGTAAGGGAAAGCCCTTATAGTTAATTAAATCTTAAATGACCAAAGCCACCTAAGAATTCTCTCGATAAAAATCAAGAAACATTATCTTCAAGGAATTTCAAGGGGTAGGACTCTTCAACAAAATCGGACATAGAGGCGTGAAATGGGATTGGCTCAAATTTGGAATATTTTATTGTAGAATCCAAAGAAAGAAGAACTAGGGGAAATCATGGATCTAGAGGAGAACCTCANACTTAAGAATCATTTGATCATTATTGAGTTCCAAGTCATGAAGGTTAGGAGGATTATGATTTTGTTAATGTTGTGCAAGGGTGGTTAATGAGTTTCTACATTTTAATCCCATTGTATATCAATCATCCAAACACGTTCATTAAGAACAAAATTACCCATTTTCCCTTAGTTAATCCTAAATTTTGATTAAGGCACCAAAGTCTAAAATGACTATTTTGCCCTTGGGACACTTCACCTCATAACTCATTAACCACAACCCAAATGACTTTAAGGGTTTAGATTGTCATATCCAAGAGGTAATTACAATGTTAGAGGAGAATATGTTGGCTTCTCAAAATTTAGTTTAAATTAATTATACATTTAAATTCTGAAAAGAGGATTTTCAAAAATTGATTTACTTAACTTTCCAAAATAAAGTTTTTATTTATGAGAAAATTATTAGAGATTTCCTAGGTCAAGGAAGTACTTCGAAAAAATTTCATGATTTCTTGAATTAAATTATTATAATTATTTTAATGGGAATAAGGAAAATTCATTTTTAAGCTTCTAAAAATAGATTTATAACTAAGTAAAATTGGAAAAAAAATTATAATGAGTATCAAGTGATCAGAGGACAGTTCGACACATTTTAAAATATTTTTCATATTTTTGGGATTTTTAATTTTTTAAATTATTTCAAATCCATAATGAAGCTAAAAGATCAAGTACTTTACCAAAAATAACTTTTATTTTTCTTAAGTGCCCCTGATCACAAGGAACTCAGAAAACCACTTTTCAAAATTTTTCCAGGTGGATAAAAATAATTTTTATGAACAATGTGGGATTGATTTTGTGAAATTTTGATATGTTTTTAATTTACATGAAATAATAAAACATATTTACATTTAATTAAATTTAAATATTCATAAGATAATTCAAAACATCATGATATTTTTCCTAGACTTCTCTAATTGTAAGAAACTTATCAAAATTATTCTCATAATTTTTCAAGTGATATTTTGATTTATATAATTATGATAAGCCAAAATTGTCACCCTAAATTTAAGATTAGGCCTAGAAGCATAAAGATGTTGTCTGCCTTGGAAAAACCAGAGGACATATCCACTATGATGATGAATGAACCCTAAAAGTTTCAAGTCATAGCCAACCTTCTTCAGTCATGGAGAATTTAAATACCACAGAGGGTATTTAGTTAATTAAAAATCATATGTTTGCTAAATAAATTTTTTTATCCACATTATTCTCCTTTGTTCAATGAGTAAGAGGGTATTTTTCTTTTAGTTTTATGATTTTTCTATGTAAAGATATATATTTTTAAATCTCTGACATTTAAATATATCAAAAAATCAAGATTTATTTACTTATCCAACTCAGCGTCAGCGCATCTTAGATAGCTCTGAACTGCGCACGCATTGCTCTGCCATTTGATGCCGCAAGCCACATAGCCTCCATGCAAACCGCGCTTTATGATCCATATCATTGTTTGGCTTCATCAGGACCGTTCACTCAATAAATGCGAGATTGGATGACATCCATTCATCGTCCCCAAGTGACCTATCATGTGAGTCGTTCACACTAATACCTTAAAATCTTCATTTATACTCAACTAAAATGCATGGGGTTTGTTTCTAGACCTTCTTCTACTCAAGATAAACCTATCTATATGGTTAATCAAGTATGAAATCAAGTCATTACACATGGAGAGTAAAAATAAGCTTAGATTATGGTTAGAATTCAAAACCTTTGTCTGAGAGGGGAGGCCTCAATCAGATGGTTGTGGTAACATTGATTGGGTCCAACAAACCTTCAAATGAATTTCCAAGCCTCGGCAAATTATCTAGGTTTGAATTCGATCAAGGTGGATTTCAGGTGTTGGTCTAGAGTTATGCTAGAGGCTTTTTCAGAGGGGGCTTTTGTGGGGAATTTGCTTCTTTCACTATGGGGATGGTGTGTATACAATTATTTGAAGTTTGGGGTACTATGGTGGAGTGGAGAGATTTGTCCTAGTTTTATGGCAAATTTTAGTTTAGAAATTTGCTCTAAAGGGGGCTATCAGTCGCTAAGACAAATGGGATTGCACTTGGGATGTTTGGAGATCCTCTGGTGAGATTTTGGTAGAGTTTCCTTAAGGTTCCACGCACTCTCTTCTTTGGCCATGGAGAGGTCCATTTAAAGCCATGGCTACCTAGTGGAGCTCAGGGCTTGGAGTTGGGAGCTAAATCTTGTTGAGGTGGAGGGAAGGAAGGCTCCAATGGCCAATGGGAGTGAGCCAAGTCAGGGACGTTTAATTTTGGGTTTTGGCTATTAGGGCCTCGCTTGGGGTGGCTGTTTCCAATGGTTATGGTGGTGGCTAGCCAGATTTTGGTCACTTCTAGGCTCAGGTAGGCCGGGGAGCTGCTAATGATGGTTAACTCCTAAGGGTAAGTGGTGATGAAGAAGATATTTGAGTTTAGGCCAAATATGGGGTTAAATCCCTTAAATCAAGGGAACATTGGTCCATATCTCAATATAGCTAGTTTAGGTGGGTCTAGCCTTGTCCATAGGGTGTACTTGGTGGGTGTGGAGTCATCAATTTGGTGGCTTAGGCATGGCTAAGTCAATTTTGGTACATGGGTCCAATTTGGGTCAAAATGGCTGAAAGTTGGGTTTGAGTTAGCCTAGCCATGACTTTGAGACCAATTGATTGATCAAAATTGTGTAAATGATTATCATGAAGATAATTGGTGAAATATTGAAGTAATTTTAATTTCAATTGGAAGCTGAATTTAAAGGATGTTGGGATTTTGGTCAATTTGGGCATGTTGGATAAAGTTAGGATAATTCTAAATTGATGGTTTAAAATATCCTATAGGAATATTATAAAGAGTTTCCAACATGAATTGGGTGTCAATTTTGTGATTAGGGCATTCAATTTGGTGGAATTTGGAGACAGCCAATTTGGGGCAAATTTTGGGATTTTGAACTTGGGTTAAAATTAAATGAAATTGAGGCTTACACAAGGCCAATTAAGAGTTCAAATTGGTTTGTAGGAGTGTTATGAAGAGTTTAGGTTTCAAATTTTGGCAAATTGAGTAGGATATGGGGTTCAATTAAGTGAGATTAGGTCATAAAACCAAAATTAGGGGTTTTGATTTGGATCAAAATTGATCTCAAAGCATTGGCCAATTTGGCTTGGATTTGGTTTGGATTGATCAAATAAAAGATAAATTTGAGTTTAGAATTGAAATTGAGGGGAATTGGGGCCAAATTGATGGACATTTGAGGTGAATATGGGAAATTGGGCCTTTAAAGCTAGTTGGGGGTTTTGATTAAAATGGTCAAATTGGCCAAATTGGGTTTAATTGAAGGGTCCAAATTGGTTTTTTATAGACATTTGAAGTGATATTTGAGGTTTCATCCATTCTGCGGAAGGTTACAGACACCCTAAAGTGTCGTACTTATGGGATGCAGTGCTTGGCAACATCTGCATCGTTGCCCTTGAGAACAAGTACTGAACCAACTGGAAGAGGAATCTCCACAGACCCTTTGAATTCACCAGGGCCGACAACATCGATTTCTTTCCCAAACAAAATATTGCTCTTACTCATGAATGAGAAGGTCTCACAAAGTCATGATGGTCAATGTGTGGGGGAATGCGGTCACCTTCTTCATAAATGTTGATGATACAGCCGTTAGGAATGAAAGTAGCTGGTAGAATATTCCACTTAACCATTCTCTTGATCATCCATTTTATCATCAGTGGTAACAGATCCACTTGTTCATATATGAGGATCCCAGGAGGATTTCCCTTTCTGTGGTTTGTAAAATTATAGCAACAGCCGCATTGGATGGTGATTCTTCCCTTTCTCTTCATCCATTTCTTCGGCTCGAAATATGTTCTCTCCATGAGAAGGCCCGCTCGACCTCTATCTCTTAAATCAAAGATGCAGTCCAGGATGCTTCTTTCATCAGTTTTAGAGAAAACCCTGGTATATAGCTCCAGTCCCTCCAATATGTTGATAAACTTTCCCTAAACCTCTTTGTAGAACTCAAATTCTCTTTTGTTTACTATGCTTATTTTGAAGTATTGTACCATACCGGGAGTTGGCAGCTGCCTGGGGCATTCCTTCCTCCGGGCCTCGGCGGGAACCCAAACTGGTGCTGGTGGATCCAGAATATGAGATTCAGCCTCAAGTGGGATGTATGATTTTGGGCTTCATGGTGCGCGTTGATCCATCCCCAGTGGGACATACGGTTCATTTGCCACGAAATCTAGAGTCTGAGACTCGTTGATGCTTGAAGTGTATTCTTATAAGGTACTAAAAAGCTGTAGATGTAGAACATTACAGTTCGGGCATTCTACAAATGCGCCCGTGACTGACATCCTGGCTGTATCTCAACGTTGCATGTTGGGCAACCTCTGCACAAGATATCTAGGACCGGGGGCACATCTGATCCTGTCACAAATCCTGACTCTTCATCTGTAGTGGGAAGGCTAGCAGAAATTTCACTCAGATCTGGATCGTAAATATGTCCCTCAGGAATGGGGGTAAGAAAGCTGCTCACGTCTCTTTAGTGCTTGCGCTCCTATCGCAGAAAGGCTCTCAGTTTCTTTCGGCTTGAATTTCTGCGTTGCGTCCTCCGGAGTGGAGTATTTGGTAGTTGTTCACTATGGGTGGCTATTAAGCCCCTTGCTAGAGTAGCTATCATAGAGGGCAGTCAGCTGGGCCCCTCCATCGGATCTTGTTGCGCTATCACGTTTTTACCTTTATGTGACACATCGTCTTGAGTGGTCACTCTCAAAAGTGAAGATAGTCCCTTCTTTTATTCATTGCTGACTACATCCATTAAAGGACCGTCATAGTCTATATCAATCTGGTTGAAATCCATGTTGAAATCTATGACACCTCCTTGTGGCGCCATCTCTTCATTCAGTGCAAGGCTCCAGCCGTCCTGGAAGGCAAAGATTAGCCTCTGTCCTGACATTTTTCTGCAGACGACAAGAAAAATGTCAGTGGGTCGAAGCTTGGCATGAACAAGAACAAAACAAAGTATTTATTAAAGTAAATTTTAGTTTGTTTTGGTGAAAATGATTACTCATTTTATGTGTGAGTTTTGTTTAATTTAGTAGGGTATTTAAATTTCAAAGTAGAAAAGAGAACGTGTAAAGTTCAAAAATCTTCTCAAAATTTTCATTATATTGAGGTTAATTACAAAATTTAGACCTGGTCATAGACATATGGCCATATTGATAACCCTAAAACAATCAAAGTTTCAAAGTTTCAAAGCAAGCAGATGCAAGCGGAGGCAGGCAGCATCAGGCTGAGTAATAAGTTTTCAGGTATCGTCCATTTATCGATAACATGGGTCTTTCGCCCTGGAAGTCCACTAACTGGTAGGCTCCTCTTGTATAAACTTTCTCCACGACAAATGTTCCCTCCCAAGTTGGCTCAAATTTTCCACCTATTTTCCGGCGAGCTAGAATAGGTCTTTTGTGCACGAGTATGAGGTCACCAATTTTGAATGTCCTTGGGCGGACCAATTTGTCATGAGCTTGTACCATCTTTGCTTGGTAGAGCTCCAAATGTTGCTGTGCTTCCAATCATTTTCCCTCGAGACTCTCCAGTTCTTCAATTTTGAGTTTTGCGCTTTCTTCTGTTGTGAGTTGGTTGGCAACGGCGACTCTGAGAGATGGTGTCTGGATTTCTAGCGGTAGCACAACCTCGGTCCCATAAACGAGCATATAAGGTGTACACTGAGTGGGAGTCCTGAAAGTCATCCGGTAGGCCCATAAGGCTTCTAATAGTTTGTTATGCCAACCCCTTTTAATTTCATCCAGGATTTTCTTAAAAATATGTACTTGTGTCTTGTTCAAAGCTTCAGCCATTCCATTTGCTCTGGGATAGTAAATTGTAGAGTATCTCCAATCTATCCCATGTCTTCTGACAAAATTATTGATCTTTGTACTTTTAAAAGCTGTCCCATTGTCAGAGATTATTCTTCACGGTACTCTGAAATGGTAGACCATTTGGCTTTTGAAAAATTGAAGGACGTGCTGTACCGTAACCTCACGTAAAATTTGGAGATGTAATCTATAGCGTAAGTATGTTCTTTAGAAGATGGAGGGTCTATCGGACCTATTATGTCTGTGCCCCAACACTCGAATGGCTACGAGATTTAGAAGATGGAGGGTCTATCAGACCTATTATGTCTGTGCCCCAACACTCAAATGGCCACGTGGCAACGGTTGGGTGCAGCACATTCGGAGGCTGATGTAAGACCATCCCATGCACTTGGCATTGGTGACAACTTCTGGCTGTATCCATGAAATCGGACATCATTGCTAACCAATAATATCCGAGTCTTTTAATCTTCATTTTCATTTTTGGTCCCAACTGGTGAGCGCCACACAATCCGACATGTACTTCTTTGACAATATTTTGTGCCTCGACTCTGCTCAAACACCGTAGCCACATTTGGTCGAACGATCTTCTATAGAGAACATTTCCCACCAGGGCGTAAGACATTGCCCTTCTTGTGATGTGGTGCGCCTCAGACATGTCCTCCGACAGCTTTCCAGTATGCAAATATTCTATTAATGGCTTGTGCCAATCTTCATTGATGTCTGCAACTGTATTTATTGTTTTTTCTTTTCCAAGCTTGTGTAGAGTTTCAAAGTTGTTTTGAGACAAGACTCATCTCCCTTGCACCGTGACTTCGATGGAATCCTTCGGGGGACACGCCATTTCCTTAGTAAGTTTTGCTAGAGCGTCGGCATGAGCATTATCTCCCCGAGGAATCCAGTAGAAAGTCACCTCCAGAACCTGCTCCAGGAGCTTCATCATGTACTGGTGGTATTCTACTAGTCTTGGTTTTAGAATTCTATATTGTCCGGCGACTTTCTGGATGATGAGTTGAGAGTCACCATAAATGACAATGTTTGTTATATCCATTGAAATTGCCAATTCCAATCCGGTGATTAAGGCTTCATATTCTACTTCATTGTTGGTGCACGGCTCTGTCAGGAGGTATGAGAACCTCAACATACCCTTATCTGGCGTAATAAAGATCAAACCGATCCCTGCCTTGTCTGGTATAACTATGTCTGATCCCTTGTCTTTCCTGGCTGACAAAGCACCATCGAAGTACATTTCCTTGTGTTGCGCACTAGAAAATTCCATTTGTAGTATCTGCTCGTCTGGTAACTCGTTGTTGAGAGAGGACTCAGCTGGCAGTTTGTGTGCAGCGAGAAAGTCTGCTAAAATCTGTTCCTTGATAGCACTGAGGGGCACAAAAGTTATATCAAATTGCAATAAGATCATTGACCATCCCGCTAAACGTCCGCAGAGTTTTGGTCGGGTCATCAAATATTGCAATGGATTAACTTTTAAAATTAGAGTGATCTTATGAGAACACATGTAATGTCTAAGCTTTTAAGCGGAAAAAATTAGTGTCAGACAATGCTTCTCAATAGGTAAATACCTTATCTTTGTCGGTATTAGACGACGACTCAAGTAGTAGAGCACATTTTCTTTTCCCTCCTCATTGATTTAGGCTAAGAGGGCTCCAAGAGAGTCCTCTAAAGCCGCGGTATAAAGTATGAACGGTTTCCCTGGGATAGGGGCTGCCAAAGCAGGAGGTGTTATTAAATATTGTTTAACATCCTCAAAGGCTCACTGACATTTATCTTCCCAAATAAATCTGGCATCCTTTTTAATTAATGCCGAGAAAGGCTGACACCTACCTAATAGATTAGAAATAAAGCATCTCAGATATGCCAACTTCCCCTGGAAGGAACGTAGTTGTTTCAAGATTTTAGGGGGAGGCATTCTAAGATAGCTTTAATCTTATCAGGGTCAATCTTGATTCCCCAATGAAGGACAACAAATCCTAAAAATTTCTCAGAGGTGACGCCGAAGGCGCACTTTAAGGGATTCATTTTAAGGTCATATCGTCGTAACTGTTCAAACACAATCCTCAAACCGTACAAATGGTCTATTTTCCGTTTACTTTTGATGACCAGATCATCCACGTAGCATTCTACTTAATTTTGAATGAGGTCGTCAAAAATCTTCGTCATTGCACGCTGATTTGTTGCTCCGGCATTCTTTAGGCCAAACGACATCACTATGTAGTAGAAGATTCCAATTGGTGTTCTAAAAACTATAAGCGCTTCATCCTCGGGAGCCATCTTAATTTGGTTATATCTCGATGATCCATCCATGAAGGAAAAAATCTCATGTGTTGAAGCGATGTCCACCATCATTTCCGGTATAGGTAGTGGAAACTCGTCTTTTGGACAAGCTTTGTTCAAATCTCTGAAGTGGACACAAATGCGGATCTGTCCATTTTTCTTTTTAACTGGTACAATATTGGCTAACCACATGGGGTACTACTCTTCTCTAATAAAGTTGGCATCTATCAATTTCTTTACCTCGGCGATGACTTATTGTTCTTTCTTGAGGCGCATACTCCTTGGAGCTTGTTTTACTTGGGTTACATTCTTGTCCACCCCAAGTTTATAGACTGCAACCTCTGCTGACAGTCCTGGCATTTCATCGTAGCTCCATGCGAAGCAATCTTTGAATTTCGCTAATAGTTTGACCAGTTCTGCAGATTCTTTGTCATTAAGCAGAGAACTGATAAATATAGGTCGGGGTCGTTCTTCAGTCCCGAGGTTAATCTCCTTCAATTCATTGACAGTGGATTTAATTTCTTCCTCAAATTTTGGCGGAGCATCTTCTATTGGTTGATCAGCAGAGTCATCCTCTACATCGAGATAATCATCTTCTGACTCGTTAGTAACAACCATGTAAAGTTCAGAATCATCGAGTGGTCCAACTATACCAAATCCGAGACCTTCTTTTGAATTGGGAGTTCGACTTTTAGTATTCCATAGTTTTTCAAAAAGTTGAAATTTATCTTTTGGCATTTGTTTCGGTAAATGTCCCTGTTGAATTAACTTTTGAACACAAGGCGAGAAGTAACCAAAAAATAAGTCCATTAATTCATTAGAATCAACATCCAAATTTACATGTTTTTCAAGGTCAGTAGAGGTAGAAGCACGGTAAAATTTGATTGGTTTTGAACCAACTCTACAGACTTCCTTGAACTCTAAACTCTCGACCTTTTGCGGAAGAATCAGAGTAAGGACCCGATCATACATTGTTTCATATTCATTCCTCTCTGTATCTTCCAGGGATATCTCATAATGAGGTCTCTTCTGCTTTGTCATCATTATTTCATCTTCAGAACTGTCTTCATCACCAATGTTGATAGTTGGCCTAGTCCGTTCAACAATTAAATTGATCTTTCCTCGTCCGCGTCCCCGGCCTCAACCTCGGGTGCGTGAACTAGAAGAACCTCCACCAACTCGTTGTAGGGGAGTGGTAGAAGGTTGTTGAAGTGGAGTTGTATGGCCTTCTTTTTGTGATTCTCCTGAATCTTCATCATTATTTGTCAAAATCTTACGCGAGAAGATAGTCTTCTTTTGAGGCACGTAGTACGCAGCATCTTCAAGGATACCAACTTCATGCACTGAAAATGGCTGTAGGTCCCCCTTGATGCAATTTTCTTGACCATCTTTGTGATATTTAATGTACTGGTGTAGGGATGATGGAACCATATTATGCTCATGAATCCATGGTCGATCCAATAAAGCATTAAAAGAGGTCTCGGTGTTGATGATATGAAATTTAACGGTTGTTACGAATTCTCCAACCTTCATAAGTAATGTAATTGATCTAAGGGCTCTTTCTCCCTCCTCTTAACATCATCTTACCAGGGATGAGCTCTTGAATGTCAAAGTCCAAAAATGCTAACGTCAGTAGACTCATCAAGTTAAGAGATGCTCCAGGATCCACTAAAACTCTGCAAAACACAAATCTGCCAATGTTGACGAAGATGTAGAGCGGACGGTTGTGGTCGGTGGTACCGAGCAGCAAGAGAAACCACGAACGGGGATTTCTCGAGTATATCCTCGAGGTCTTCAAATCCAGCTCTAAACTTGATGGGGGGAGCAACGTTACGGACGCTGCGGTCCGTTGGCAGGTTGCAAGAAAAGGTCAGCGTTGGGTAGGCCATTGCAGCGGGCTTTAAAACAGAATGTTTTAGGGTTAGCTATTTAGCCAAAAAACTCGTAATCTTTAGTGCAAGCACTGAAAATAGAGGTTAATCTTTAGATCGGGCGGGTCTTAATTTACAGGTAATTTTAACATCTTTGTTCAAAAAGGTGTAAAATTTAATTTATATTTCAAAGTGCGCGCAACACAACACGATTTGGTTTAATTTACGAAATAACAAGTCAAATTTGGAAGGGAGATGTGAAAAATTTTAGGACCCAGTGCGGGACCCAATTAGTGGCAGAAAATGCCTAGGTGGAATTAGTCCACCGACACACCTATTGGGGGTCTGACCCCACATAAAAATTTAAAAAGTCCTTAATGGCCTTCTAAACCCCTCTGTTCAAAGATGGTTGACCAGTTAGTCCTGAAGTCCAAGGAGTTAGCTGTACTTTCCCAAGATAGAAATGGGTAAAGTTTGACAACAGAAGAAAGGTAATTTGGTCCAAGAGGGACATGGACACATTACCGATGTGTAAAGATAATATTTCTTGATTTATATGGAGAGAAAAGCATGTCCCCAGCGGAGTCGCCAGAAGCTGTTGGCGTTATTTCGGGTTGGTTTGTGTGGTTGCCCGTAAGAAGCTGTTGGTTGCCGGAATCAAAATCCCGTCGCCCGCATCGGAAGGACGTTGAAGTATGAAATCAAACTGACCCATATTTTTCATACCTTAAATTGAAAGAGCACTGTAACTTAAATCTTGTTTCTATTCTGAAGAATAAACACAAGACTTGAGGATGAGGCTCGATCAAATAAACTAAGGTAAGTATGACGTCCATTTGGTCTGCGAAACCTTCTTATTTTCCGACAAGTTTCCCTATTTAATATAGAGGATTAAATAGGGTTTATATTAAACTGGGTTCGGACATGCTTCCTGTAAGGGCAAGCCCTTAGTTAATTACATCTTAAATGACCAAAGCCACCTAAGAAGACTCTCGATAAAAATCAAGAAACATTATCTTCAAGGAATTTCAAGGGGTAGGACTCTTCAACGAAATCGGACATAGAGGTGTGAAATGGGATTATGTCAAATTTGGAACATTTTATTGTAGAATCCAAAGAAAGAAGAACTAGGGGAAATCATGGATCTAAAGGAGAACCTCAGTGACTTCCCAAGCTATCCTAATGTTTGGCTTCAGTTTTGAAGAGAAATATTTAGGTGTTTCATCCTGCCAATTTTATTAGTTAGGGCTTACATTCGTGTGAAATGATTGCATAAATAGCCTGGAAGATATGAGGGTTTAGGTTGTGACAAACGACAAACTCAGAATCCTAAAACGAGTTAGGGCTTATATTGTATAGCAGGGCTATGCAAAGGCCTAAAGATAAGGTGAAGATTTACGTTGCCTAAGCAAGCAACCTCGAAGTCCTATAGCTTTGTTGTTTAAGTCTAGGGAGGTAAGATTGGTTTAGCTGGGGAAGACAGGTTTTGCTGTTGAAGATGGTCGTGATGCCCACCATGCTAGCTCCAAGCTCCTTACCGCGACAAGTTTTAGTTGTCTAATGTGTCAAGTTGTAATGTCAAATCAGGTGGCCCTATGGTTGAAGTTGTTTAAATTTTATGAGGACATATTAAAGTTTATTAGAGCGATACCAGTTAGGATCCTACGGTTCCCTCGTTCCGGCATCACTTTTTTCTATTGGATTCACTTAGTCCAAATGAACTTACTAAACCCAACTTAATGAGTTCCATAATTTCATTTAAATCGTGGGAAGCCTCGTTAGCAACCGTAGGTTACCTCCTCTGAGGGATTCCCAATCATCCGATAGAGATGTCTTAATTTAGTTGAAGTTGTAGTTTTGTGTGATGTTTGTGATTAAATTTTGAGTTGTTTTATATTCTGAATGTTGTGGCGGTGAATTTTATTTTGGTTGATTTTAGTTTT
>JXCR01146911.1:25082-40428 GCA_002079205.1 Phalaenopsis hybrid cultivar | reverse complement strand
AGATTTAAGCCAAAATCAAATGGATTTGAGACTTCACCAATGCCAATTTATGGTTGATTTTGATGTATAGGAATGTTATAAAGATTTTACAACATTAATTGAGGCCAATTAACTAGGCTATGGTTTCAATTTGGTGAGATTAGGTCATATGGTCAAAATTGTGGTTTTGACCCAAATCAAAATTGGGCTCAAATAATGGACTAATTCAGCTCGGATTTGATTTATTTTGGTCATATAAAAGTGAATTTGAGTTTAGGATAGTAATTGGGGTTAATTGAGATCAAATTGACGAACATTTGAGTTGGATTTTGGGAAATTTGAGTCTTTAAAGGACAATTTGGGTGTTTTAGTTAAAGATGAAATTAGGAATATTTAAGATTTATTAGGATTTTTTGGGAATTTTTAGAAATTTTGGGATTTTGAGCTATGGATGGGTATTTTGGTAATTTGGGGGTGTTTTAGGGGTAAAAGGCTAAGATGGGTATTTTGGTAGAGTTGAGATACCAATCATCACCAAAAAGCCATGGACCAATGCAAACTCCATTTTGGGTCCTCTACATAGTGGCCTTTAGCTAAACCATAGCCCTAGGGCTAGTAGGTTTAAGGGACCATCTACATGAGTATCCCAAAAGATCAAGGGATCTAGGCTAGAAATTTGAGTTCAACGTTGTGAGTGATTGTGGGTACAGATAAGTGCAGTGAGTGCGTTAGCTCCAGACCAACACCCAGAGTCAGCCTTAAGGTCCAACAATCCTAAGGGTGACTCATCTTGAGTTTCCCCCACAGTGACCCCACCTACTAAGTATTTAGAGGTTTAGAGCAATATGTGGAACTTCAAGTTGAGCAGAGAAGAGTTTGGAATTTCTAGTGGTGAGGGTTCCATGTCTAGTTTTCTAGGAATAGCCAACAGGAAAAGTCATATGGCTAAACCCTAGGCTACTAAAGAGGAAAAACTAAACCTCAACCAAAAATGAGCTGAACAATGGGCTAAATTCTATCTCAATTTCTGTATTCTTCATGCTACCTCTCCCTTTTAGTTTTTTGCTTTTTAGGGTCCTTCTTGATGTCCCCCATTTCATAATTGTAAATTAAANTATATATATATATATATATATATATATATATATATATATATATATATATATGTATATATATCTTAGGCAAACGGGAAAATTATATTAATAAACTAAAGAGGTTACAACTCTTAGATATCGGGCCCCAAGAATAACTCCATGTAACAAAAAAGAGAGAGGAGGGGAAGGGGAGGATGAGACTAAGGCACCAAAAGAATTTGAGGCTAATCTAGTAAGCCAGTTGGCAGGCTTGCTCCCTTCTCTGTAGTTGAAGATGAATTGAAATGGCATTTTTCTTCATGGAGATTGATTGCTTTGAAACATTTCCTGACATGCCAAGGAGTAGGGGTAGCACCTGTAAACATTTGAATAAGGATTTTGGAATCTATTTCCACAAGGAGATACTCCTATTTCAGGTGAGTAACAATCATGATAGCCCAAAAGGCAGCAGCTGCTTTTGTCTCCAAGGCATTTTGTGCAAGCATAGGGTAGTAGAAAAACAGTTTACATAATCCATTAATGTCTCTAAACATTTCACCAAAACCAACAGTTGAGTTAATATAATGATCAAGAAGTGACTTTTAACTTTGCAAAATCTATGAAATACCCTGTTGTTGAAAGAGATAATGAATGTTTTCGCATGGAGATTAGTGAACATCTATTGAACAAGCATTTTAAAGAACATTTTGAAGAGAAATAACAGTTTGAAGACGAAGTTATTTTGGATGAAATAGAAAATGAAGAATTAGATTATGTTCAGAAAAGATTTGAGATCTTTGATATTACAAGAAATGCTGATAGGAATCTAGCTTCGTCAATTATAAAACCACCTAAACTTGAGTTGAAAATATTGCCTAACCACTTAAAATATGTGTTTCTAGGAAACTCATCTACACTACAAGTTATTATATCTTCAAAATTAAATGATGTGCACGAGCAAAGACTTTTGGATACATTAAAAGATATAAGAAAGCTTTTGTTGGACCTTAGCTGATATTAAGGGAATCATTCCTTCTATTTGTATGCACAGAATTATATTAGATGAACAATATAAACTAAGAGTTGATCCATAAAGGAGATTAAACCCAATGATGAAAGAAAAAGTCAAGAAGGAAATTTTGAAATGGTTGGACACTAGAATTATATATCTTATTTCAAACTGTGCTTGGGTAAGTCCAATTCATTTTGTTCCTAAGAAAGGAGGAGTGACAGTTGAAATAAAAGATAAACAACGAATTAATACCCTATCAGACAAGTTATTGGGTGGTGTATTTGCATTGATTATAGAAAATTAAACACTGCCACTAAAAAATATTACTTCCCTTTACCATTTTTAGACCAAATAGTAGATAGACTTGCTGGACACAGATATTTTTGTTTTTTAGATGGATATACTGGTTATCATAAAATTCCTATTGCTCCTAAGGATCAAGAAAAGACAACATTTTCTAGTCCCCTTACCATAAAATTCCTATTGCTCATGAGGATCAAGAAAAGACAACATTTACTAGTCCTTTCGACTTTTCGAAGAATGCCTTTCAGATTATGTAATGCACCTGCAACATTCCAGAGATGTATGATGATTTCGAAGAATGCCTTTCGGATTATGTAATGCACCTGCAACATTTGAGATGTATGATGTCCATATTTAGTAAGTTAATTGATGATGGATTGGAAGTATTTATGGATGGTGTTGATGTCTATATTTAGTAAATTAATTGATGATGGATTGGAAGTATTTATGGATGATTTCTCTATATTTGGAACATCATTTGGGTTAATTGATGATGGATTGGAAGTATTAATGGATGATTTCTCTGTATTTGGAACATCATTTGACATGCTGATGGATTGGAAGTATTTATGGATGATTTTTCTGTATTTTGAACATCATTTGACGCATGCTTAGATCTTGAAAAAGTTTTGGAGTTATGCGAAAGAACTAATTTAGTTCTAAATTGAGAGAAATGTAAATTTATGGTTGCAGGAGGAATTGTGTTAGGGCATAAAATTTCAGAAAATGATATGGAAGCATAACCTGCAAAAATTCAAGTTATATCTAAATTAAGACCTCTTATTAATGTAAGAGAGGTTAGGAGTTTTCTTGGACATGTTGGATTTTATAGGCGTTTTATTAAAGATTTTTCAAAAGTTACTAAACGTTTTCTTGGACATGTTGATTTTTACAGGTGTTTTATTAAAGATTTTTCAAAAATTACTAAATCTCTATGCCAACATTTAGAAAAGGACAAGAAATTTGAATTTACTAAAAATTGTTTAAATGCCTTTGAGTTATTAAAAGAAAAACTAGTCATAACCCTTATTATAGTTTCACTTACGTGATGCTAGCGATTATGCTATTGAAGTTGTTCTTGGATAAAGGTATGAGAAGATTTTTAAAATTACATACTACGGTAATAAAACTCTTAATGATGCTCAAATTAATCATTCTATTATGGAAAAAGAGTTACTGGTCATTGTGTATGTTTTAGATAAATTTAAATCTTATTTAATTGGAACTAAATGTGTTGAGCACACTGATCACTCTGCTTTTAAATATCTGATGCAAAAGAAGGATGCCAAAGCAATGTTAATTTGATGGATACTTTTGATGCAAGAATTTGATCTTGTGGTTATTAACATAAAGGGAACTGATAATCAAATTGTTGATCATTTATCGAGATTAGAAAATCATGAATTATCTGACACCGACAATGAAATTACAGATAGTTTCCCTAATGAACAACTCTATAATATTAATGAGTGGAAAATACCATGGTATGTTGATATTGTTAACTATATTGTAAGTGATATTTTGCCACCTATGCTGGAATTGCAACAACAAAGAAAATTCATTCACGATGCGAAAGCATATTTTTAGGATGAACCTAATTTATATAAACAATGCAAGAATCTTATTATGAGAAGATGTGCACCTTATGAAGAAACTGAATTAATCATTCAGAAATGTCATGACTCTAAATTTGGAGGACATTTTGGGATTGATAAAACTGCTTATAACATTTTACAAGCTGGATTCTATTTGCCTACTCTCTTTAGAGATGTTTACAAATACATAAAAACTTGTGATCGATGCAAACAAGTAGACAATATATCTAGAAGAAATCAAATGCCTCTGAATTTCATGTTAGAAGTTAAGATCATTGATGTTTGGGGATTAGATTTCATGGGATCATTTATTTTTTTCATTTGGAAACTTATACATATTAGTTGTGGTAGACTACGTTTCAAAGTGGATTAAAGCACAAGCTTTACCTCGTTGTGACGCTACAATTGTTTCAATATTTTTAATGAAAAATATTTTCATTAGATATTGAATGCCGAGAATGATTATCACTGACGAAGGTTCCCATTTTACGAATAAATACATTCAAATATTGGTAGAAATGTTTAATATTATTCATAGAATCTCTACTTCCGATCACCCTCAAACCATTGGGTTAGCTGAAGTTTCTAATAGAGTGATTATACAAATACTTGAGAAGACTGTAAACCCTAGTAGAGTAGATTTGTCTACTAGACTGGACACCGCATTATGAGCAAACGTTATAAAACTCCTATTGGAATGACTCCTTACAGGCTAATTTTTGGAAAGACTTGTCACTTACTAGTAAAATTGGAGCATAAAACATATTGGGCGATTAAGGAATTCAATTATAATTTGAAAGATGTTGGTGAGAAGAGATTGTTACAATTGAATGAATTGGAAGAATTAATAAATGAATCTTATGATAATGATAGAATTTATAAGGAGAAACTAAAGTTATGGCATGATCAGAAGATTAACCAAAAGAAAATTAAACCAAGACAAGAAGTTTTGCTTTATAATACAAGCCTGAAGTGATTTCCTGTGAAATTGAAGTCTCGTTGGTTAGGACCCTTTACTGTGACTCAAGTTTACACTTACGGAGCTGTTGAAATTGAAGATCAAAATACTGAGAATAGATTTAAAATAAATGGACACAGATTAAAGCTGTATTTTGAGGGTAAAAGACGAAATTTTAAAGATGTTCTAATGATCAGTCAACCTGAATAATATCTGAATAGGTCGGGTTGATGACGTTAAACCAAGTGCTTTATGGGAGGCAACCCATAGTTATCTTTATTTCTATTACGATTATGGTATTTTTACTTAAAATTATCATTAGTTTGTTGTAGTATTGAACACTACTACTCATATTTATCCTTAAATGATCATAAAAATTGGATTCATAGAAAAAATTGGAACGCATTCAGACCAAAGTGAAACTGTAAAATTTTTGCCTTGGGCGCCGACAGTGCCATCGACACCGCTGACGAAGGGTTTTTCCCGATAGTCCAGGCAATTATATATAAAGTCTCACTAACGGCGCCATCGACGCCGACGTGGTAAGAACGGCGGTATAACGGTTTTTGGAGTTTGAAATGACGATTTTTGGCGATTTTAAGTGGGAGTTACTCCTATAAACTTCCAAATTCGGTTTCTAAGTTCGTATTTCCCCAAACATGAATTAGAACTCTACTAAATTAATCCCTATGGCTTCCAATTCCCCTAAAAACCATAGATTGCGAGTGTTCAACCAGAGAAAGTTCATTAGTTCTGAGGCAGAGCAAATCTTCAAAAAATTGCTGACAAAGAGGAGATTAATCAAAGAAAGAGTATTCGTGAATCGAGGATTGAATAATCCTTTGACAGTAATTGAAGAGTTGATTGTGCGACGAAGATGGGAAGTGTTGTGCTACACTACAGCCGCCGTAGTTGTTCCCGTGGTGAAGGAGATTTATGCTAATTTGCATGGAATCAACCAGAGAGTCGTCTATGTGCGAGGTAGATGGATAAATTTTACTCCTATACGGATTAATGAGTTATATATGATTGAGAATGTTCTTGTCTGCCATTATTCCCACTTTGTCCCGATAAGAAACTTGATGAATGAGATCTACCAATATTTGACGGACGAAACTGAAGACTGGGAAATGAGAGAAAATAGGTATGTTAGTTTTTCTGTGACACTTCTAAACCCCATTTCTAAACACTTACTCTTCTTCATTTTTGTAAAATTATTGCCGATGATGAAGATTGGTAAAGTTACTAAGGAAAGTGCTATTCTGAATTACTGCATCCAAATGGGACTACCAAGCAAAATTGGATTGATAATTGTGATGTATGTTTTAGGTATGATCGTTCATGGATCATCTTATGGGCTTGGGACATCCTTCAACAATTTTCTTACTTTGTAGTCAGTTCCAAGTATCTTATGAGAATTGGGAAAAGGTACCTCTACCTTGGAAGCTTTTGGACCCAACCAAGAAATTCCCAGCCACGGAAGATGAGAATGATATGATTATTATGGTGGATCAATCATCTCAAAATTACAAGACACCAGTAATCCTGCAGAGAATCAAGAAATTGGAGAAAGAGGTACAAAATTTTATGAATGCAATTAACAATATCTCTGATTTTTTCGATCATCTAGACTGAAGGATGAAAGAATAATTTGTTCACTCTTGATATATCGAAGATAGTTTGATACGATTGATGAGAAAGATGAGATTGATAGAAGAGGGCTCTACTAAAAAAATTTCCATACCGACCCTTCTATAACCTCTTCGTTCATGTTCAATCAATGGGTGATCTCAGAGGAGAAACAAGCAGTGAATTAGAAAAGTAGTAGATTTATCTTGCTACTTGTATGACTATGTGTGTAATTTGATTTGAACTTGTGTTTTTTTTGCTTTTGAATTTTGCTTTTAGATCTTAGTATAGTTGATATTGAGCATAAGATGTTTGTTTTCAACATTTAGAGTGTTTTGGCTTCAATTACGACGCTGAATTGATGTATCAAGGTTGAGAAAATACCAAACTTATGTGTGTCGTGTAACGTGTATTGTACCCTTGGAATTTATATATAATTGTAATATTTTGTGGTGTGAATGTTTATTTGTGTTAGTACATCATTTAATCACTTAAAATTTATGTCTATGATGATTGAACGGATGTCGTCGGGGCTTGAAATTGATCGAAATTACAAAAATCTAGAAATTGACCAAATTTTGAAAATCTCGCCGACGGTGCCATCGACATCGCCCGCATTAACTCCTTTTATGAAGTCCCAGACTCCTATAGCTGCCATTATGAAACCTTCAGTACAATGGAAGGCCCGCTGAATGATGTCATCAACTTTCTCACTGATGGGAAAGGGACATGGAAGATAAAGTAACGAGAACGGGTATATTTTTCTGCTTCCATGTTGAATGCCACATCTAAAGTGTGACACTATTTTATTTCCTCTACTCTCTTACCTATCTATTACCATAGTGAGGTAATAAGAGATAGAGCTATTCTAGATTTATGTATTCAGAATAATCAAACTATAAATGTGGGGAGAATTATTTTTAAGAATATATTGACCACGACAAAGAGTGAAACAAGTGGAGGTCTGGGACATACTAGCCTCATTTATACACTTTGCCAACTTTAGTTGAAGCTGGAGATGATGAAGAATGGGTTTACCCTATGAAACCTCAATTTGTAAACTTTTTGGAGTAGAATTTAAAGATGAAGAATGGGTTTATCCTATGAAATCCCACAATTTGCAAACTTTCTAGAGTGGAAAGTGGAGACGAAGAATGGGTTTATCCTATGAAACCCATTAGTAAGCTATTTGAAGACATATGAATCCCATGAAAAATGGAGATCTGGGAGTAGGAGTCAAGAACCTTCTATTAGTATAAATATCCTCTCTACTAGTTATGAAATTCCTTCTTCTAGTTCCTCTACCTTGAATGATTTAATGAATGAGTTGACCTTGCAGCGAAAGAGTATAAAGCTAATAAATGAAAGAATTGTGGGATTAGATCATATACATGATTATGATAGTGAGTAACTACAAAGACATTCTGATTTTGAGATAGCTGACTACGAAGCTCAGGCCCAGCACTACAGAGGTGAGTCTGATGTTACTTTTCCTGAATGCCCCCATTATACTCAATATCAGCCCAATCCGCCTGTTGACTAGGGAGACGAAGATATAGCCTAAGTTTTTTATATATAATAGTAATTTATGTACTTTTATTTTTGTATTTGTGTAATAGAGATAGATGTTTTTTTGTTTGTACTTCCATTTTAATTTTTATGTTGTAATTGGATAATTTTTAATTATTGTTATAATTGTTTAGTGTGGTATTTGAAATTTGTATGTGTAGTTATAATAGATGTTGATTAGCACTTTGTAAAATTGTAATGTGATGTTATTATTATTTGCATTTTAATATCTTTGTAATGATTTTTATTTAGTATTGTGGATGTGTTAGTGAAATAATGGTTTTGTATAATGTTTAGTTTTGTACTTATTTCAAAATTTCATTACCCAGTGAATTCTCTAATGATTTATATGTATAGAAAGCTCCTAATATTATAGACCAGTTAAAGTAAAAATTCTTAGAAGGACTGCAAAATTTCAAAATGATGAAAATGCCTAAAGTACTGTGGTATGATTTATATTTAGAATTTTTCTTTCCACTTGTATCATTCCATACTGAAAATTTTAAATTTGGGGGAGGGAAGAGAAAAATTAACTATTAGATGTTCTCAATTTAAATATTTTCAAAAATTATTAATATGATTTTATGTGGTGAATTAATTTCAGAGAACTATATTTTTTATATAATTAAATATTATGGTAGATTTAAAGGAATATTTTTTGTAAGGAAAATTAATCTTGTAGATTAAGATATTTAGTATAAAAGAATAAGACTATAATTAATTATTTAAAGTAAAGGAAACTATATTTTGAAGTGTTATGAATCTTGGAAATTCATTTAAGAAGAAAAGATTGGGGCTCAAAGATGTAAAAACTATGAAATATTTGTAAGGTAAAAGAATGCTTTGAGTTTAAAATTTTGGGAAAGAAAGGTAATGTTCAAAATCATTAAAGGCTATCCAGATATAGTAATCTTCACTTGAAAAAGAAAAAAGAAAGGATTGATAACAATCCCTAAAAAAAAAAGAAAAAAATATAGGATTGAAAGCAATCCAAATGAAAAAAAAAAGAAAAAGTATAAAAGTGAGGAGAAGCTTGAGGTAGATGCCTAATCAAAATTGGCTTCACTTGGACCTACCTAAAGGGAAAACCTAAATACATTCCTGAACTTATATTTATAGAATATCATCTTTTAAGGCTTCACTTGGACCTACCTAAAGGGAAAACCTAAATACATTCATGAACTTATATTTATGGATTAACATCTTTTAGTAGTTGTGCTCTTCACTGGACCTACCTAAAGGGAAAACCTAAATAAATTCCTGAACTTATATTTATGGAATAGATCTTTTACTAGTAGTGTTCTCATGAATTCTTATCATTTGAATATTCTAAGTGACTTGATATTACAACATATAGTCATTCTTGAAATGAATAGAGAACTAGAACTCTTAAACTTGATGACTAGATAATCTTATACCTATAGAGTTAATTTAATTACTTGAATTTTTTCTAAAAATCACACTATGGTATTTAATTAAAGCAAACTTATAGTATTTGTGAATTAAAACTTTACTACAATAGATCATAACTTTTATGTAGTACTAAAATTACTTCAGGATAAGTAATAGTTAAGTTTGGGGGATTTTGACCAAAGGAAAATATGTTGAGATTTTCATACATATTTTACACTGATTTGATGACATTGCACTTTAAAGAAAGATATTTTTTATTTTTTATTGTAGTTATGTTGAATTATGGTCATTGAAGCAAAAAGATGCAAAAAAGACTGAATTTGTAGCAAAAAGGATTGAATTTGGAGATTTGAACTAGGGCACCGACGGCGAGCCCAACGGCGTCGACGACGGATTTCTCTAGGGGATGCTTTGGCAACTCATAGAAAAACTCTTCTATAACTTGAAGAGAAGCTTTTGACCAAAAATTAGAGAGGGGGGAGAGGAAGTTGAAGAGAAGTGGAGAGTGTGTAGAGTGTATAGAGTTTAATTTAGGGTTAGATTGTGAGGAATTCTTTGAGATATTGTAAGAGTGGAGGGAAAGTGAGAGATTTCTTCCTCGTTGCCACTTCGAAGAAGAATTCTGTGTACTGTAAAGACAAGAAGAGATTCAGAGGGACTTCAAGGAGTATGCTTGGGGTGGAATTAAAGATAAGTGCTATTTACTTATTGTAGTTTTATGATTTTGCTTTTATATATAAATTCCAAGTTTTGTTGTATCTTTCCCAAGAGTTCTGAGTAGTTTTCTTTGTCCTTTTCCTTGTCTTGAGATTTTTGTGAAATGGTGATTTTAATTGGTTGAGCCTTGAGAATGTTAAAGAAGTTGTGATGATCTATTCACTTCGATCTTAATTTACTTTCAATCTGACCAATTGATTTGTTAAAATATGTTGAGTTTCACCGAAATGGTAATTTGAATTGGTGAAGCCATAAAAATGTTTAATAAATTGTGATGATCTTTTCACTTCAATATTAATTACTTTCAATCTGGCCCAATTGATTTGTTAAAATATGTTGAGTTTTACAACTAAAGTGAATTTACTTTCAATCTGGCCAATTGAATTGTTAAAATATGTTGAGTTTTACAACTAAAGTGAAGACTACATCCAAGGTTCAGGGAGGTCAAATTCCCTGAAAGTTGGGTGCAAATAAATAGGGAAATAAAATTATTGGGCGTAGAATTTGAGATTTTAGAGTGACAGACTAAAATCCTCAATTTGGTCCTATTGTTTGGGTGTTAAAGTGTAGATGTTAGCCCTCAGGTGAGGGGAATGTGGGAGCTCCGAAGTAAGAGATGGAATCCTCCCAGCCTAGCTGCATATTCAATAAACAAGCATAGGATTAGTCAATGTTTTTTATGCATAGACCAAAGGGTAATGAATAGGTATGCTCCTATTTGGCACAATCCAATTTGAACTAATTCACTTTAATTTCTTGATAAGGAGAAGGATGCTTTCTTATATATTGAACTTCACATTAAAAACTTTATCAGTAGAATTAGTTATTATAGAGTTATTAAAATTATACATTTATTTCAATTGCCTATTAGAGACAGATAAGCAATTTGAAATATATTGTTGTGATTAAGTATTTATTTTCTAAAATCTTACTTCGTAGCCTCTAATATTACTCCCCGTGGTATCGATATCTAGGACTCCATTAGAGCCATGTATTACTTGAGTGATACGTATACTTGCGTTGATAAGTGTGACTTTGCAATTATTGAATATTTTATAAACTTCTTTATCGAATCTATAACCACTGTCAAGTTTTTGGCGCCGTTGCCGGAGAATAAAATCTTCTAGGAGCAGCATAATATTCTTGTATTTTTAAGCATATATAAAGTCGTTATCTTATACCCATTTGGCCCAGCTACTTTATCACTGTCAATATCTTGTAAAGCTTCCCAGACTTCAGTTTCAGAAGGCGAACCAGTGATTTGGAGGATTGCAGTTTAATTTAGATCTTCCTGGAAAAACTGCAAATCAAGAGGATTAATGTCCTAGAAAGAGGCAGCGAGGAGCTCCTTAAAGTAACTAACAGTACTGTCAGCAATGCTCCCTAACTTAGTGAGCCATTTTCCATCCTTATCTTTGATTCTGTGAATGGTATTGCATTGTCTCCTATATTTTATACACGAATTATAGTACTTAGTATTTCTGTCTCCTCCCATAAATCTACTCAAAACAGCTTCTGCCTTAGAAACTGCTCCAATCTTTCAATCTCCATAAGAAATTTCTCATCTCCTGCCAACAGGGATGCTCCATATGATACATCAGTTTCCAAACTAGCTTCCAAAAGTACCAGTTGTTTCTCATCTACCTCCACATTCTCAAACACATTACCAAATTTATTCTAGTTCCACTGCTTAAGAGCTTTGACTAGCTTCTTCTACAAATGCCAATGATTAGTAAGGGGATTAGTAGGGTTTAGACCTCCCTAATTCTCTTTAGCAAGATTGAGAGAGTTAGGATGATCCACCCACATATTTTGAAACTTAAAGGGAGGTCTGTCAGTGGGTGGACTACCAGTTATGCTAAGCAATAGAGGCCTGTGATCAGATCCCACTAAACTCAGGTGTGTAACATGTGTATGCATAAAGTATTGATACCAAAGGGTGTTCACTAGAAAGCTATCCAATCTCTCCCAAATTTTCCCCCTTCCCCAAGTGAAAGTTGGACCCTAAAAATCAAGGTTAGAAAGGCTAGTAGAGAGTACATTATCAGAGAATTCAGTTAACTTGTTAATATTAGGAGTTCTGCCCCCCCTTTTTAAGAGACATCAACTACATTGTTGAAGTCACCTCCCACCAGCCAAAGGGATGACATAGACTAACCTATATTTAATAGGCTACTCCAAACTTCAATTCTGGCAGACTTAGTACACCCAACATAAAAAATAGCAGCAAAACCTCTCTTTTCCTCTATATTAAATTGGAAGTGAACATAGTATGGGTCATTAATAAGAACTGTCCAACCAATTTCTTTTTTGCAAAGTAGCCAAATTTTGTTATTAACATTAGAGTAATGTGAGAAATTTTGAAATTGGGAGAGAGTTTTTTGAGGATATTTGTGAACCTTAAATCCAAGAAGAGTTAAAAAGCAAAGTTTATGTTTCCTATTGAGATGCAAAATTATTTTTAAGGAGAGGGGGTGGGCCACCCCGCTAATGTTCTAGCACAATAGATTAATCATGGTGGGAAGTTTTAGCTTTCCCTCTAGTGAGCCTGCTGAGGGAGTTCCTTCTAGAATAGTAGGAATTGCTTGCTTCAATGAATAAGTCATCTGTAGGAGGGTCAACCGTGACATTTTTTTTTCTTCTTTGTAGTTTTTTGTAGTTGCCATCCTTCTTCTAACTCAGCTTGTATTTTCTCAATTGTATTGGCACTTAAGGGATTCATATTGGGAAAAATAGGAAGTGGGTCAAAAGGGGCTCTAGCCAATTGTGGGTGAACAACAATATGTTTCACTGCCTCTTCTACCAATGTAATATTATTAGTATCAGGAAGAGAGGGTGAGGAACACTCCCTAAGAGGATGAATTTCAAGTTGTATAGAGAGAGTTCTTTCTGCTTGTACCTCATGAATGATTAGTTATTGTTGGTGTTGCGTAGAAGGAACTACATTTGGATTTGTAGAATGAGAATTGGCTTCCAACAACTGTTCAGAGATAACTAATATAAGATGATGAGGAGCTTTGCTTAAGGAGGGGGCATCCATTCTCTTATATATATATATATAAGATATATGATGGAGCTGTTAAGGGTGGCGGCTGGTGCTCTGCTAGGGTATTGTGGGAGATAAGGCTCCTGGGTTTTTGAAGGATTGGGGGAACTGGGATTGTCAAGTATTCTGTTGTCTAGCTATCTGGTTACTTTTCAGAGGTCAGTTGTTATGTTTGTTGTGTTTCTTTGCTTCCCGAGATTTAAGTTTTTCAAAAGAGTATTGTTCCATTGGAAGCTGACCTTCGGGTCCCCTGTTGAGGTGAAGGGTTTTTACAATGGCCTTTCTCATTAATCTTGAAACTAATGTGCAATGGACTCAGGCCACCTATGCTGGGGGGTAGACAATAGTAGGGATTCCCTTAGTGACCATAACTTACTTGTGTTTCCCCAAGCCTTCCATGACACAGTGGCTGACAAGGGGTCTTCTCGTTGCATCCATCCTGTAGGACTGAGGGAGGGGGAACCCACCGCTTTCTTTTCTACAGAAGAGCTAAATGATCTGAACAAGGAAGTTCAATTTACTCTCATTAGGAAATTTAACATGGGCCACCCAAAAATGGATTTAGTGAGAAACTATTTTGATTCACTGCACTTTATTGGCAATTGGAAGTTGGGTTACTTGTTGGCATACATTTGTTAATCCACTCTCAACTGAAGAGGATTATGCATGGGTGCTTGCCAAGCAGTCCATAACTATGTGGGGGACAAACATGAAGATTATAAAATGGACTCCTGAGTTTGATGCTAGTAAGGAACCACCTGTGGTTCCCATATGGTTCAAATTTTTAGGATTGTCATTGCATCTATTTAAGCTAAATGCCCTGTTCAATATTGGGTGTGCTATTGGAACCCCATTGAAGGTTGATGCTCATACTTACAATAAGGCCAGGCCTTCTAGTGCAATAGTCCTCGTTGAAAGGGATATAACTCTCCCTGAAATGAAAAGGATATGGATTGGGAATGATAATCAAGGATTTTGGCAAGAGGTGGTTATGGAATAAAGGCCATACTATTGTCAACATTGTAGGATGTTTGGACATACAAATGAAAGGTACTACAAACTTCATCCCCCACAAAAAAGTTTCCTAAGGATTCCACCTAAGGAAGTTGCTAAGAAAGTAAACCATAATAATCCAGAAGGAGGAAATGAGATGGAAAGACATGAATCAACTTAAGTAATAGTTGCTGAAAACTTAACTTCACATGAGAACAATATGAAAAAGCAAAATGAAATTGAACAGAGCCCACAAAACTCAAGAAAACAAATTGAAGAGAAGGAAACCCCCCCTCAGACACAACAACATGCTAGAGGAGAAAAAAGCAAGATTGTTCTCAATATGGATTCTGATTCAGGGGCAGAAATGCAGGAGGAGGAGAGTACAACACCAACTGAAAGGTTAATGACATACATAAACAAAATTTTGAAAATAGATTGGCAAAAACATAAAAAAAGAAAAAGATGTGGTCAAAGATGGAAGAGCAGAATACAATGGTGGTTCAAGACAAACATACAAAGGCAAATGGATCTATCTAAACAAAACACATTTCTCATCCTTTGAGAGGAAGGACCAGATCTAGATTCCAACCCTCAAGTCAAACATCTCATTTACATGATAAATTTTTTATGTTGGAACATAAGAGGGATAGCTAACACTCCTTCTTTTAAAAGACTAAAATATCTCAACAAGAAATATAAATTTTGGTGCATGGCCATTTCAGAACCTATGGTTCATAGTAATAAGCAAAAATATGAAAAAGTTTTACCAGGTTCTTACCTTATTCAGAACTTAAATAATAAAATTTGGATATTTTGCGGAAAGAAGATGCAATGCCAAGTCCAACTTAACCATTCTCGGTTCATACATCTTTCATTTAACTTGGCAAGAAGGGCTGGGCATGCAACTTTTATTTATGTTGGTTGTTCTAGTTCAGCAAGACAGGCTCTGTGGGATGAATTGCATAAAATCCAGGACCAAACAGACACTGCTTGGATAGTGGGAAAAGATTTCAACTGCTTGGCTTCTCCTGCTGAAAAGAGGGGGGGGGGGGGGGG
>JXCR01146911.1:3118-21040 GCA_002079205.1 Phalaenopsis hybrid cultivar | reverse complement strand
TATATATATATATATGTATATATCATATGTTAATAAGCTGGCAGCATCTAGGGTTCAAGGCGGGGGCATCCTGGGCAATTTCGTGCAC
This sequence comes from Phalaenopsis hybrid cultivar, assembly GCA_002079205.1. Taxonomy (NCBI): domain Eukaryota; kingdom Viridiplantae; phylum Streptophyta; class Magnoliopsida; order Asparagales; family Orchidaceae; genus Phalaenopsis; species Phalaenopsis hybrid cultivar. The sequence goes on along the minus strand of JXCR01146911.1, from coordinate 20,952 downwards.
CCTTCTTTGCTCCATGGCTGGTGAGATCCCTCCACTATTTGGTTTCCATTTTTCATGCTTTGATAATTTTTGCAATGCCACCATCTCGTTCCTTTGTCGATGTGATTTTGGAGGGAGGCGGGGAGACATCCGGGTCTTCCATTTATGTTATGTTTCCTAAAGGTTTTTATGATTCCCTTAATGTTGGGGGAGACTACCCTTTTTTTAAGAAGCTTGGGAAAATAATGGAAAATTTTTTATGTTTATTTCGGATGTAGAACCCAACATTTTGGCTTTGTCTTGCCGCCTGGCATAGGTTGGAAAGTTCTCTTACTGACACCCAAAATTGGAACTTATAAGGAAAGAAATTGACTTGCTTCATTTGAAGGTTTGGTGGAAAATTGGTGTGTTGGATGAAAAACATATCCTTATATAGCTTGAGAATGATGAGGATTACACTTTGCTCTTTGCGAAAAGCTTTATGAGAATCAGTACTGGAGTAATAAAATTCCAGAAATAGTGCATCTATTTTGATGTGAAACATGAATTACCTATTTTACTTGTTTGGATTCATTTTCCAGGGTTAAAGCTACACTTATTTAATCATGAAGTTTTATTTTACCTTGCTAGTGCTTACAGGAAACCGTTAAAAATGGATAGTGGTACTTATTATCTTACTATACTCTCTGAGGCTCGTATTCTAATGAAAAGAGACATAACTCAACCCATTTGTGATGAGATTTGGATCATATCTCAACATCATGGCTATTTTCAACCAATTGAAACTTAAAGGCATTCCCCATGTTGCACTCATTGCTCTATGTTTGGTCACCATGCCTCTAATTGTTTTCATCTCAATCGTCATCTTAAAGCAACCAATGGCTTGAATCCTCCTACTAGCAACAATACTATAGTGCCACCCATTCTTCCTGTCATAAAAGAAAAAGAAAAAGAACAAGAGAAAATCAGGTTGTTACAAATTAATGATTCAACCATTGAAAGAATACTAATATCCCTTTAAATGATGTTATCAGGTGCACCCCCTACCTATTGGTAGCGATAAGGCTATCCATGTGCAATCCCTAGCTAATGCGAATGATGACTTTGTTGAAACAACTGTTAAACATCATCTGAGCAGGCTCCATCTCACTTAGTATCTCATGATAATGTTCTAACTACTTCTTTCAATGCCAAAATTATTAGGGAAAACATCATTGACAAGCATGGACAACATCATGAGTAGGGCCACCCTTTTGTACCCAATGATGCTTCCGAAGACCCTCTTCAGCTTGCCCATTCCTTTTTAGAGGGTGAGTGGAAGGTGCAAAAACATGCAAAAAGAAAGGCCAAAAGAAACAATGAACTCTCAAGCTTGAATGTTGTAAAGTTTATTCAGGAAGGTACTTATTATTCGGACGGAGAACAATTAGGCAACCCTTCTAGATCTTCTAGAATGGCAGGCCTAAAACATAATGTTTAACATTATGATTTGTAATGTTAGGGGAGTGGCATACCCATCCTCCCTTAATAGGCTTAAATATCATTGTAGGGTCCACAAAATTTTTAATTTTGCCATCTTGGAGCCCCTTGTCCATGTTAATAAGAGAAGGATCTTGCATGGCTTTAAAGGCTTTTAGTCTTACTATAACAAGAAAAACAAGATTTAGGTTTTTTAGAAACATAAAGTTACTTTATCCATCATCGATGATGAGGAAAAATTTGTTCTCACCCACTTCCGGTTGGAGAATTTTCATGGTTGGGGCACCTTTGTTTATGCTAGCTCTCTTTTACCTGACAAATTCTTCCTTTGGCAGAAACTACAGATCTTGGGTGGTTCCATTACTAATAGCTTGTTTGTAGACGATGATTTTAATATGATCATGAAGCCTTCCGAGAAAAAAGGTGGCGGAAGATGTGATATATCTCTTCTTAATCATTTTTCTAACTCTTTGGCTAGAGCTGGATTATTTTATCTGGGGCACTCTGGGTCTCCCTTCACATGGAGGCAAGGTTTTCTCCAACAAAAGCTTAATTGTTTCCTGGGAAACTCTGCTTTTCTCACTTATTTCCCTATATCTAAAGTCCAACATTTGAGCTCTTCAGATCATAATCCTATTCTTCTTACTTATGCTTTTATTGATAAATCCACTCTGCAGATTTAAATTTCTTAATATTTGGACTTTTAATGATACATTCCTTAGTACTCTGCAATAGGTTTGGAAGTTTTATGGCGCTGGGTCATCCTGGTAAATTCCTTGGAAATTACCTAAAAAATTGGCTACTCATCTTCAAACATGGAATCGCCAAGTATTTGGCAATGTACACCTTAAATTCTTGGAGGCTCAGAATGCGATTGATATTTTGGAATCTTATGATATTTGTACCCCAAATATGGTGAACTCTACTGCGCAGGCTCACTTGACTATACTTGAAGCAAATAACATGGAGGAAGCTCTTCTTCAACAAAAAGCTAATGACCTCCATTTCACTGTTGGTGATCGAAACACTAACTACTTCTATGCCTCTTTAAAGCTTAGAAGGAACATGAATTGCATCCTAAAAAATAAAAATGTAGAAGGTCAAATGTTAACTAATTGGGATGAGATTGGGGATAGCGATGTGTTATACTTTACTGAGCTTTTTTAGCATAACCCTATCATAACTTCTGCTGATGCTAATGTGCTTCTTAATGAGTTTGACTATGTCAATAGTCTTTCTTTAGCCCAGGTTCCTGATGAAAAAGAAATTCTTTCTGCTTTCAAGTCCATAACAACAAGCCCCTTGGTCCTGATGGTTTCTCCTCTGCCTTTTATGTCAGGTGTTGGGACATCATTAAAAACGAGGTGGTTAATGTTATTCGAAGTTTCTTTTTGGTAGAAGATCCTAGTAATGATTTTAGTTCTGCCTGTATTGTTCTCATTACTAAAGGACATGACAAAATTACTTGGGATAATTTTCATCCTATCTCACTCACTAATACTATCTCCAAAGTGTTGAGTAAGATTGTTGTTAAAAGGCTGCAACCTCATCTCTCTCATTCTATATCCCCTCAGCAATTGATATTTATAAAAGGAAGAGATATTACAGATAATATCTTGCTTGCTCAGGAATTGATTGAAGACCTTGATAAGAATTGTAGAGGAGGTAACATGGTATTTAAACTTGATATAACAAAAAGATTTTGATACTATAAGATGGGATTTCATTCTTAACATCCTTCCAGCTAAGGGTTTCAAATGGGATTTTTCTTACCTCATGAAAAGATGGTTAGCTAACAACCACTATAGCATTCTCATTAATGGAAAATCTCAAGGTTTTTTCTCTACTTCTATAGGCATCAAACAAGTAGATCCCTTCTCACCTACAAGTTTTATTACTGCTTCTGATTACCTCTCGAGGCTTATAAAAAGGTTGCATCAAACTCATCCTCATTTTCAATACTCTCATAAATTGAGAATTGTTATTAGCCACCTTGCCTAAGTAGATGATGCCATTTTATTTTGAAATGCTAATAAGCATACTATCAAAGCAATGATGAAGTTGCCTAAAGAGTTTCAGGATGCTTCTGGCATTCTTTTTAATTTAGCTAAGTGCTCTATTTACTTTGGCAACAAGGTGAACAACAACATTGAAAATAGGGCCTCTGATTACACCTATTGTAAGATTACAAAGCTTCCTCTTAAATAACTTGGGGTTAACCTGCTAAGAGGTAGAAAGAAACAAACTCAAATGGATGATGTTGTGGTCACAATTAAATCCAAAATCAAAGACTAGAGAAATACCATTTTGTTTAATGGTGGTAGGCTCACTCTTCTGAAAAGTGTTTTATGCAGCATTACTTTATATTCTATGTAGGTGCTAAAAATTATGAAGAGTACCCAGTCCACTCTTGAAGTTCTCTTTAACAAATTCCTTTGGCTATGGAATAGAACTTCTATGATTTGGGCTAATTGGAAGAAGGGGTGTAAGCCTTGTACTTTTGAGGTGCTCGGGTTTAAAACCTTTACGGAAATTATTGATATAAATATGTGGAAACTTTGGAACAAAGTCAGACCTTAAGATTCACTATGGTTTCAATTTCTTCATCATAAATATTGCACATATACTCACCCTTCCATTGTTTCCTAGAAAGTTGGAAACTCTACAATTTGAAAAGTAATCTCCCTTGCTTGTGAGGTGGCTTCTCATTTCATTTTTTGGGATGGGGGAGAGGGGAATATTTCCTTTTGGAATGATCACGGGGGTTCTTCCCCTTCGTCGCACTTGCCTCATTATACTACTGATGATGATCTACTTATCAGGGGCTGCTGGACTGGAGGAGATTGGAACATACCCAAATTGTGGTCCTTAATAGGTGACGAGGCTCCCTTAGTCGCTAATATTCCACTTAAAACTGTTTCTAGAGATGCTCCTATGTGGAAATTCCACTCTACTATTTCCATTACTAAAATGCTTTACTCTAATTTATACACTTACCCTCAGTGAATTTGGAGTAAATACATTTGACACCAATTCATCTCCCCGTCTATCTCTTTCTTTATTTGGAGAATGTTCTATAATTTACTCCCCCTTGATGATATTCTAAAAATGAAAGACTTGAAGATGGCTTTTTGCTACATTTGTAAGAAGGAGGTTGAATCCCCAACTCATCTTTTTTATGAATGTGATTTTGGTAGAGAAGATTGGCATCATTTTGGGTGTTATTTAGGCATACGATATCCTCCTAATTTCCACCTTAAAAGTATTCTTCAAACCTGGAAGAACTCTAAATACTATCACAAAAAGCTTTTCTACTTGCTTATGATTGTTCTTTGGTTTGTTTGGGTGGGTAGAAATAGCCATAAGTATAAGGATTCTCCTTATAAACTTTAAGACCTTCTTGCTCTCATTATTGCTAACTTTCTTAAAGCCTCTAAAGCCTTGGGTTGTTCCTATAATACTCCTCAACTTGGGAATGTTCGTACACCAATTTTGATTATATGGACTCTACCTTCCCATGGTTGGACCAAAGTTAACATTGAGGGTAGCTTTAATGGTGAAAATGCTAAGATTGGTGGCTTCTTCAAGGACGCTTATAGGAATGCCTGGCTTACTTTGCTTCACCTTGCTTCACTTTTTCTCCTCTTGAGGTGGAAGCGAGGGTTATCTTAGGTGCTTTACAGATTGCAATTTATTATGGTTTTCTCATATCATTCTTGAAATTGGTTCTCAAGTTTTATTTCACATCTTAATGGGCTTGCTCAAACCTAAATGTAATATTACAATCTTGCTCAATCGGATTAAAAATATGGTGATCAACTCTAATCCTTCTATTTTGTATACCTTCATTAACCAAGAGGAGAATATGCCTGCTGATTGGTTAGCCAAAATGGGGCATCATGGTATCCTTATTGGAGACACCCCTTCTCGTCCTCTCTATAATCATATTCATGGTGATGTTCTAGATGCACCCTATATATGTGCTTAACATTTTTCTTAGCAGTCTTTTGTTTGAGGCTGCATCTAGTTGGTTCACTAGAATGTTTAAATGTTTGTGGGCTTTCATGTTATGATGGATTAATGATTATCTTGCCTGGATTGGTATTGTGCTTCATATCAGGTTACGACACCTTCTCCATGAGATCAACTGGCATCTAATTTTTACCCATACTGTTAGTATGGTCTCCTGCTTACGTAGATGCTATAACTCCTTTTCCTTTTCTACTCTTGACATTTGGAGGCCAATGGCTCCAATTTTTTGTGGTATATATTGTGTTTTCATTTGGAGCCATTGACTCCACATTTTGGTGTATTACAATTGCGGTTGGAGGCCCAAGGATCCAGCTTTTGTTATTGGTTAGGCAGTGGATTAAGGTTCATATGCCCCTTTTTTCTTACTGTTTCAGCGCCTTACCGGTTCGGGGGAGTTGGTTGATATTTCTAATGATTCAAATGTTTAGAGCAGGCTTATTTGAGCTTCATTTATCTATTTACATTGGGTGCACTGTGGAAAAGTTTATGTGTTTCTGGATGAGCCTTGAGAAGGCTAACTTTGCTTTAAGTAGGTGTAATTATGGGGATTTTGCTGGATGCTTGGAGAGAAGATTTCATATCTTTCACTTTCTGTTTTCCACTAGTTTAATCTTATTTCACATGATAAGCAACCTTGTTTCGAGTAGGAATATTGGGGGAGTTCTTTCATTCTATATCTCTTATAAGCTACTGTATTGTCTTTTTACGGGGCACATATTTTGGTGTTTTTATTTGATGCTAGATGTGGAATATTTCTTGTTATTAGCTAAGCATATTGAGGTTAATTATGATGGTTTACTTGTTATTGATTCCCTGTCACTACTCTTCATTTTCTATTTCTTTGGCAAGTGCAGTTTTCAATTTAGATATTAATATACTCTTTGTAATTTTGAATGTGTTCAGTGGTTCAAGCTTTTACCACTAATTCCCTAGCATTATTTGGAGGCCAATGGCTCCATTTTTCCAAATATATTACCTTCTTCTTTTATTGGAGGCCCATGGCTCCTCTTTCATATTTTTCCTTCCAAGAGATTCTACAGGAGGCCCATGGCTCCTTCTACTTGTAGCAGTTATGACACTTATTTTATATGGATTACCACTCATTTGCTCTGCCACCATGTTTTTTCTATCTTTCCTTACAGGTTATACTCACTGGCAGTATGCGGTACTTATTTTGCTACTCGAATGGCTCCTATTGCCTCGAGCGATGAATTTTTGGCTTTACAATTCTCACAACCAATTTTCCACTGTTTTGTACATGTTAAGTTGGGGTATTTACATGTATTTTTGGAGTTATTTCTTCTTTTTCTTTCTATTTTTTTGTGTGGAGTTGTAATGCAAGAAAAAGAACCCCTAGGACGCCATCTTTTCTTTTTGTTTTTAGTGGCGATCCTCTTTTCCCCCAATTTTTGTAACCTACNATAAATACAATAGTTTAATTAAACCAGAACAACACCACAAATGATGTACCTATCCCAAGGTAGGACTGAGTTAAATAAACTACGAAAATTAAGACATCCATTTTTTTCTATGAAACCTTTACGTTGACCAAAAAATTCTCTTATATTAATTAATAGATTAGATGTGGTTTATTTTAAACTGGTTTCTAAACTTTCCCATAAGGACAAGCCCCTATAGTTAATTATATCTTAAATGACCGATGTCACCTAAGAAAATTGTCAATTTAGATCAGAGAAGATTGTCTTCAAGAATTCCAAAGTCTAGGGCTTTCAAGATCAGACGAAGGAGTGTCAAATGGGAAATATCAAATAGGAGTAGTTATTTTTTGAATCTAAAGAGAGAAAACTAGGGAATGTCACAAATTCTGAGGCAAACCTTGGAGGCTTCTCAAGTTATCCTATAATTTATCTTCAATTTCAACGAAATATTATTAAATGTTTCATCCTATCACTTTTATTATGTAAGATTTAAACTTGCATGAATCTGTCATACAGATAGCCTAGAAGATAGGAAGCTTTATATCGTAACTAATGATAAACTAAAACCCTAAAGCGAGTTAGTGATTAAATTGCACAACCTGACCGTAAAAATTTCTAAAGATAAGCTGATAATTTAAGTCATGCTAGATAAACTACCTCAAAGTTCTATGACTGATTATTTAATTTTAAGGAAGTGTTTATTATTATAGATATATTTACTCTATCAAATTTATTCATCTGTACATCCTTATTGTGCTGCCCATTGTGTTAGCTCCAAACTTCATGTTGAAGTCACAGCTCCAGGTTCTAGGTGTTATAGTTTTGCAATTTAAGTGAAAGGTTTTTTTGTTTTTGTTTTTCAAGTGTCTTGGGGGGAGTTAAAGTTAATAAGAGCGAAACCAGTTAGAATCCAACTGTAACCTCATTTTGGTACCACTAATTTCTTTTGAATTTACTTAGTCTAAATGTGTTGTTAAGCTCATTTAAATTGGGAAGATCTCGTTAACAACCATAAATGACCTCATCTGAGGTACTCCCGTAAATTTAAAAGAATGTAATATAATGTTTGTTGTTTTTGAAAATGTAACTTTAATTTTGAAAATATTTTTTTGTTTTTTTTAGTTTTGGTTTAGTTTTGCATACAAAGTAAATAAATGTAGGTAGAAAAAGTTGTAAGCTAAATAAATAAAATTGCAATGAATAAAATGTAAAAGCATGGTTGGGCCTCTGCTACCACTGCATGGTTAGCATCGTAAAGCATAATATATTTGCAGGGATTTTAAATAAATTGCAGGAAAGTAAACAGGAGCATCTGTACATAAATATTTAGAAAACAAGCGAGCAAGTAAGAGAAAGGTAGGGGCTCAGAGCTGGACTGTGTGCTTCCTAACCTTGAGTGAGAGATACCAACCTGATAACCTACAGAGCCAGTCCTAACCTCGATCCAAGCGAATTAACCTTGGACCTTTATAAATTTTTATTTTTTTTAATTTAATTTTCATGCATGCAGAATTTGCTTTAACAAGCAAAAAAATTTGTTTCTTGTAAATACTTTTTAAGGTAGAATAGTCTACACGTTAATTACTTTGATCAAGCTAGAAATACAAATTACTTAAGAGTATCAGAGGAAACAATCTCATCAAGAGTTGGAAAATAGTATCATCGGTAACTATCCTCTTCTTTTATTGAAGGTCTTTAAGGCAGGAGAAACTATTTTAAATCCTAAATTGTATCCCTCGTTTAGCACACATTAACGTTATTGTCAATGCCCTAATCACCTAGACCCCAGAATTACACGAGCATGATGAACCATATGTGGAAAAAATAAATATTTACAGTTTCTTACAAGAATTTAAACACCTTACCAAAGAGTCAAATCCTTGAGCATTGGGTCTATTAATATATAATAAGTAGTGTGGGGCATTTCTATTCATTTATGTGAATTATTTGGTCCTAAAGTATAATTTGGTGAGTATCTAAAAGTTTTAAAGGATGATTTTTTTGAACAAAGGATAATAAGTATAGTTGTCCTTCAAAGTATCCAAAAGATCATAAATATGTTTGGGATAAAGCTCTAAACAACTTTTGGAACCCTTTAAACCATTTCAAGCTCATTTGTACTTATTATATTGCTCAATTAAACATCTAAAGTTAAATTTAGATTTAGTGAGAATTAATCTACCCTTCGCTCATTGAAAGTTGATGTTTTAATTATCACAAGAGCGATGTACTTAGACATTCACTTAATGTTTTATGTAAGAGTTATGTAAATGCATGTCCTTAGGGGAAAGCTTAAATCATTATGGATCTTAGAATCACAATTAAAGTTTGTCTTGTAGTATTTCAAATGTATTCATGATTAATTATGTTTCTCTTTTCTAAATCTCATTATATAAATTTAAATCAGGCCTAATTCACTACTAAGCCCATAAATCAAGTTTTCAGAGTAACGTTGAAATATTCAAAATGTTGAATTCGAGGTACTTAATTCTTATTTAATGATCATGCTTATCATCTAATAACTAATGGAAGGGCTTAAAATGTAAAAGTTGTGATTTTCCTAGCTCAAGTCCACTGCCTCAGGATCATCCAATTAGGTTAACTTCAAAGTAACAAAAAATTTGGAAAATTACAATTTATTCTTATTATAGAAAGGTGACAACTTGGTTTTTACCTCTTAACCCTTATGTTTCAGTCGTCCAAAAGAGTTCATCATGATCAATATTACCCATTCACCCTTTAAATTAAGCTAAAATTTAATTAGGGCCTTATAATTCCATAATTACCATTTTGCCCTTAAGGCTTTCCACTTCATAAAACATTAAATTTAACTCATATGACTTTAAAACTTTCTTGGTACACCACTCATGGGTCAATTAAAATATATAATGTGAAATTATGATTTTCTAACTTTTATTTAGTTCTTATAAATATTTTTATGAAAAAATTAAGAATTTTCAATGTTAATTTATATAATTAATGAAAGTAAAATTTCTAATCTTAGAAAAACTATTGGAGATTTACCTAGGTCAAACAACCATTTGGACCAAATTTCATGATTTTTTGAGTTATATTTTAATTATTAAAATTATCTATTGATTGTAGTGATTAATTTAATAGAAAATATAATTTAATTTTAAAATTACTTTTTATAATTTTCCTTAGTCCCTCTAAGTTTAGAGAACTTAGAGAAACAAAATTTCCTTTTTTATGATTTTTATTTTATTTATTGTAATTATTTTATCACAAAATTATGAAAGTTACATCTTTAACATTTAAAAATACACAACTTTATTAACAAAATTAGCAAAAATATTTTAAGTGTTCCGAAGTGATCAAGAGACCATTTGTGATATTTTAGTATATTTTTTATTTCTGCAATTTTTATCTATTTTCAATTATGTTTAAATTAAAAACTAGCTAAAAATGAACTATTTGTTTTAACAACCAATATATTTTTCTTGGGTTACCCTGACCACAGGGATCACTCCAAACCAATTTTCATAATTTTTTTAATTATAATTTATTTAATATAATTATTTTAGTGTAAGAATCTCATTTACCATGAAAATTAAGTTTTAATATGAAATACATTTCAATTTGATTTTAAGTATTTACAAAGGCTTAAAGTGATCAACTTCACAATGAATAAAAAAAAAATTTCTTATTGAATTATAGTTTATTTTCTTTAATTTTTAAGAATTTTAAGGACTTAATTAACTAAGATAATACACCTATTTATTTAAACTCATTTTATATTTTTTCAAGGGTCCTCTAACCATGGTAAACCTATCAAACCAAGTCCTATATTTTTCTTATTTTCATTTTAATTTATATAATTATTTTAATCAAATGGGGAAACTTAACTTTGAAAATTGGGGATTTTTAGGTTAGGTGTGCTCTCTAACATTGAAAAAATTAGAGAACACTGCCAATAACATGAAAAATAAACTCTCCAAATTTAGAATTAAAACAAGTTGTGATATATTTAAATAAATAAAAATAAAATACATGACATAGTTTTAATTTTTTCATAATTTTCCCTTTTGTTCTCTGAGGAACAAGATAATTTTATTTTATTTTAATGGATTTTCCACACTAAGTTATGATTTTTCAAAGTCTAAGTTTTTAATTAAATCAAAAAAATGCCATTTTCTTACTTATCAATGCAGCAGCCAACTCATTCTCGGTAGCTCTGAAAACGCATGAGATGGCTCCTCTTTTATTGTGCTTTACACCTCAGCTTGCCACGTTGCGACGCGGCTAAAAAATAGATTCTTCATCCAAAGTGAATCAAGTCGTCCAACTGATAAACATGCGATCATATGGTTATCGGTCATCATCTCCAACTGACCTAAATCGAGAACCATCAAACTTCTAGGCCAAATATCTTAGTTGATACTCAACCAAATCAAATAAGGTTTATTCCTATAGCTTCAGCTAGTCAAGGGGAACCTATCTATATGGTTGATTAAGCATGAAAAATAAGTTCACTGCACAATTGATGAAACCAAGCCAAAATTTAAGAATTTGGAGTTATCCCTTTGTCCAAGAGGTGTGGCCTTAATTGGATGCTTGCAAAAGGTTTTCTGGAGTCTCATTAATGTACTTAAAGCATCACCTTCCTCCATTATGGGTTTAGGTAAGATTTTGGTCGGAGTGTGGTGAGGCCGTAGTTAAAGTCTGGTGTAGAGGGATCAAAGGATGGGAGTTTCAGTGGGGAACTTCTTCTCTTTCTCTGCTAAGACTCAATAGAAATTTAATTTGAAAATTTGTGGAGTTTTGTGAGATGGCCAAAAGAAATTTCTATTTTTGAGCTATAAAATTGAGCTCAAGCAAAGAAAATGAGCCGCCGAAGCTTGTGGGATTGAACTCAAGTGGGTTTGGAGTAGATCTAAAAAATTTTTGACAGTCTCCCCAAGGATTTAGATCATCTCTATGCTTGGCTATGAGGGGATGGTGTTTATGTAGCCATGGCCAAGGTGGCCAACATTGTAAACTAGGGTGTGGAAAAGGTGTACATCTGATCCTGTCAAAAATCCTGATTCTTCTACTATAGTAGGCAGGCTGGCAGAAGTCTCTCTTAGCTCTGGATCGTAGATATGTCCCTCAGGAATGGGGGTAAGAAAACCGCTTGTGTTTCTTTGGCGCTTGCGCTCTTGCGCAGAAAGGCTCTTTGTTTCTTCCGGCTTGAATTTCTGCGTTGTGTTCTGCGGAGTGGTGTTTTTGGAAGTTGTTCACTGTGGGCAGCTATTAAGTCCCTCGCCGGAGTAGCTATCATGGAGGGGAGCCGGTTGGGCTCCTCCATCGAATCTTGTTCTGTCATCACTTTTTTACCCTTACGTGACGCGTCATCCTGAGTAGTCACCCTCAACAGTGAGGGTANGATTACTCATTTTATGTGTGAGTTTTGTTTTAATTTAATGGAATTTTAAATCCAAAAGTATAAAAGAGAACGTGTGAAGTTCAAAAATTTTTTGAAAATTTTCATTAAATATGAGATTAATTACAAAATTTGGACCCGGTCATAAACATACGGCCATATAGATAACCCTAAAACAATTAAGGTTTCAAAATTTCAAAGCAAGCAAAGGCAAGCAGAGGTAAGCGGCATTAACCGGCATCAAGTCGTGTAATAGGTCTTCAAGTATCGTCCATTTATTGGTAACATGGGTCTTTCACCCCCGAAGTCCACTAACAAGTAGGCTCCTCCTGTATAAGCCTTCTCAACGATATATGGTCTCTCCCAAGTTGGATATAGGCTCCTTCTGTATAAACCTTCTCAACGACAAATAGTCCCTCCCAAGTTGGCTCAAATTTTCACCTATTTTGCGGCGAGCAAGAATAGGTCTTTTGAGCACGAGTACGAGGTCACCAATTTTGGATGTCCTTGGGTGGACCACTTTGTCATGGGCTTGTACCATGTTTGCCTGGTAGAGCTCCAAATGTTGTTGTGCTTCCAATCGCTTTCCCTCGAGGCTCTTCAATTCTTCAAGCCTGAGTTTTGTGCTTTCTTCTATTGTAAGTTTGTTCGCAACAGCGACTTTGAGATATGGTGTCTGGATCTCTTACGGTAGCACAGCCTCGGTCCCGTACACGAGCATATAAGGTGTACATTGAGTGGGAGTCCTGAAAGTCGTCCGGGAGGCCCATAAGGCTTCTAACAGTTTTTTATGCCAATCCCTTTTATTTTCATCCAGTGTTTTCTTCAAAATCTGTATCAGTGTCTTATTGAAGGCTTCAGCCAGACCACTTGCTCTGGGATAGTAAATTGCGGAGTATCTCCAATCTATCCCATGTCTTTTGACAAAATTATTGATCTTCGTACTTCTGAAAGCTGTCCCATTGTCAGAGATTATTCTTCGAGGTACTCCGAAATGGTATACAATTTAGCTCTTGAAAAATTGAAGGACGTGCTGTGCCTTAACCTCACGTAACGATACTGCCTCTGCCCATTTGGAGAAGTAATCTGTAGCGGCAAGTATGAATCTGTGTTCTTTAGGGGATGGAGGGGCTATCGGACCTATTATGTCTGTGTCCCAACACTCGAATGGCCACGAGGCAACAGTTGGGTGCACCACATTTGGAGGCTGGTGTAAGACCACCCCATGCACCTGGCATTGGTGACATCTTCTGGCTGTATCCATGCAATTGAACATTATTGCTGGCCAATAATATCCGAGTCTTTTCATCTTTATTTTCATTTTTTGTCCCGACTGGTGAGCGCCACACAACCCGGCATGTACTTCTTTCACAATATTCTGTGCTTTGACTCTGCTCAAACACCGTAGCCACATTTGGTCGAACAATCTTTTGTAGAGAACATTTCTCATCGGTGCGTAAGACATGGCCCTTCTTGTGATGTGGTGCGCCTCAGACTTGTCTTCTAACAGCTTTCGAGTATGCAAATATTCTATTAATGGCTTGCGCCAATCTTTGCTGATGTCTGCAACTGTATTCACGATTTCTTCTTTTTCAAGTTTGTGAAAGGTTTCGAAGTCGCTTCAAGACAAGACTCGTCTTCCTTGCACCGTGACTTTGATAGAATCCTCCGGGGGACACGCCATTTCCTTAGCGAGTTTTGCTAAGGCGTCAGCATGAGCATTATCTCCCCGAGGAATTCGATAGAAAGTCACCTCAGGAATCTGCTCTAGGAGTTTCATCGCGTATAGATGGTATTCTGTCCGGTAGAAAGTCACCTCAGGAACCTGCTCCAGGAGCTTCATCACGTACTGATGGTATTCTGTTAAGCGGCCTTGCTGGATGACAAGTTGAGAGTCACCATAAATGACAATGTTTGTTATATCCATCAAAATTACTAACTCCAATCCGATAGTTGAGAGGCACCATAAATGACAATGTTCGTTATATCCATTGAAATCGCCAACTCCAATCCGGTGATTAAGACAATGTTCTTTATATCCATCGAAATTGCCAATTCCAATCCGGTGATTAAGGCTTCATATTCTTGTCATTGTTGGTACATGGCTCCGTCAGGTGGTACGAAAACCTCAACATACTCTTATCTGGCGTAACAAAGATCAAACCCTCCGTCAGGTGGTACGAAAACCTCAACATACCCTTATCCGGCGTGATAAAGATCAAACCGACCCCTGCCTTGCCTGGTAAAACTGTGCCTGATCCCTTGTTTTTCTTGGCTGATGAAGCACCGTCGAAGTACATTTCCCAGCGCTACGCACTAGAAAATTCCATTTATAGTATCTGCTCATCTGGTTGCTCGTCGTTGAGAGAGGACCCAGCTGGCAGTGGGTGTGAAGCGAGAGAGTCTGCTAAAATATGTTCCTTGATAGCACAGAGGGGCACAAAAGTTATATCAAATTGCAATAAGATCATTGACCATCTCGCTAAATGTCCGGAGAGTGTTCGTCGGGTCATCAAATATTGTAATGGATTAACTTTCGAAATTAGGGTGACCTTATGAGAAAGCATGTAATGTCTAAGCTTTTGAGCGGCAAAAATTAATGTCAAACAATGCAACTCAATAGGTGGATACCTTACCTCCGTCGATATTAGAGGATGAATCAAATAGTAGAGTGCATTTTCTTTTCCCTCTTCATTGACTTGGGCTAAGAGGGCTCCAAGAGAGTCATCTAAAGTCGCAGTATAAAGTATCAACGGTTTCCATGAGATAGGGGCTGCCAAAATAGGAGGTGTCATTAAATATTGTTTAACTCCTCAAAGGCCCGCTGGCATTTTTCTTCCCAAATAAATTTGACATCCTTTTTAATTAATGCCGAGAAAGACAACGGTTTCCCTGGGATAGGGCCTGCCAAAATAGGAGGTGTCATTAAATATTGTTTAACATGCAACGGTTTCCCTGGGATAGGGGCTGCCAAAATAGGTGGTGTCATTAAATACTGTTTAACGTCCTCAAAGGCCTCCTGGGATAGGGGCTGCCAAGACAGGAGGTGTCATTAAATATTGTTTAACATCCTCAAAGGCCCAGGGATAGGGGCTGCCAAAACAGGAGGTGTCATTAAATATTGTTTAACGTCCTCAAAGGTCCGCTGAAAATTTGGCGTCCTTTTTAATTAATGTCAAGAAAGGCTGACACCTACCTGAGAGATTAGAAACAAAGCGTCTCAGATATGCCAACTTCCCCTGGAAGGAACGTAACTGCTTCAAGGTTTTAGGGGGGGAGGCATTTTCAAGATAGCTTTAATCTTATCCGGGTCGATCTCGATTCCCCGATGACGAACAACGAATCTTTGAAATTTCCCGGAGGTGACGCCGAAGGCGCACCTTAAGGGATTCATTTTAAGGTCATATCGTTGTAACCGTTCAAACACAATCCTCAAATCGTACAAACCTTCTATTTTTCATTTACTTTTGATGACCAGATCATTCACGTAGCATTCTACTTGATTATGAATGAGGTCGTCAAAAATCTTCGTCATTACACGCTGATATGTTGCTCTGGCGTTCCTTAAGCCGAACGTCATCAATGTGTAGCAGAAGATTTCAATCGGTGTTCTGAAAGCTGTAAGCGCTGCATGCTCGGGAGCCATCTTGATTTGGTTATACCCCAACGATCCGTCCATGAAGGAAAAAATCTCATGTGTTGAAACGATATCCACCATCATTTCTAGTATAGGTAGTGGAAACCCATCTTTTAGACATGCCTTGTTCAAATCTCTGAAGTCGACACATACGCGGATCTGTCCATTTTTCTTTTTAACAAATACAACATTGGCTAACCACGTGGGGTACTGCTCTTCTTTAACAAAGTTGGCATCTATCAATTTCATTACCTCGGCGATGACTTGTTGTTTTATTTCGAGGCGCATTCTCCTGGGAGCTTGTTTTACTGGGGTTACATTCTTGTCCACCCCAAGTTTATGGATTGAAACCTCTGCTGACAGTCCTAGCATTTCGTCGTAGCTCCACGCGAAGCAGTCTTTGAATTCTGCTAGTAGTTTGACTAGTTCTGCAGATTCTTTGTCATCAAGTAGAGAACTTATAAATGTAGGTCGGGGTCGTTCTTCAGTCCCGAGGTTAATCTCTTTCAATTCATCCTCTTCAGTCCCGAGGTTAATCTCTTTCAATTCATCGATAGTGGATTTAATTTCTTCCTCAAACTCTGGCGGAGCATCTTCTATTGGTTGATCAGTATCAATAGTGGATTTAATTTCTTCCTCAAATTCGTCAGTTCCGAGGTTAATCTCTTTCAATTCATTGATAGTAGATTTAATTTCCTCCTCAAATTTTGGGGCGGAGCATCTTCTATTGGTTCATCAGTAGAGTCATCCTCTATATCGAGACAATCCTCTTCTGACTTACTAGTAACAACCATGCAAAATTCAGAATCATTGACTGGTCCCACTATACCAAATCTGAGACCTTCTTTTGAATTGAGAGTTCATCTTTTAGTATTCCACAATTTTTTAAAGAGTTGAAATTTATCTTTTGGCATTTGTTTTGTTAAATGTCCCTGTTGAATTAACTTTTGAACACAAGGCGAAAAGTAACCAAAAGGCAATTCCATTAATTCATTAGAATCAACATCCAAATTTACATGTTTTCCAAGCTCGGTAGAGGTAGAAGCACGGTAAAATTTGATCGGTTTTGAACCAACACTACGAACTTCCTTGACCTCCAAACTCTCGACTTTTTGAGGGAGAATCGGAGTGAGGGTCATAGTATTCACATAGTGGTTTATTCGAACATACATTATTTCATATTCATTTCTCTCTGTATCTTCTAGGGATATCTTGTGCTAGTGGTTTATCCGATCATACATTGTTTTATATTCATTCTTCTCTATATCTTCTAGGGATATCTCATACTGAGGTTCTTCTATTTTGTCATCATTACCTCATCTTCAGAACTGTCTTCATCACCAATGTTGATAGTTTTCCTAGTGCGTTCAACAATTAAATTGATCTTTCCTCGTCAGCGTCCCCGGCCTCGACCTCGAGTGCGTGAACTAGAAGAACCTCCACCAACTCGTTGTAAGGGAGTGGTAGAAGGTTGTGGAAGCGGAGTTGTATGGCCTTCTTTTTGTGATCCCTCTGAATCTTTATCTTTTTTTGTCAAAATTTTGTGCGAGAAGACAGTCTTCTTTGGAGGCGCGTAGTAGGCAATATCTTCATGGATACCAACTTCATGCACTGAATACGATTGTAGGTCTCCTTTGATGCAATTTTCTTAGCCATCTTTCTGGTTATTTAATGCACTGGTGTAGGGATGATGGAACCATATTATGCTCATGAATCCATGGTCGACCTAATAGAGCGTTAAAGATGCACTGAAAATGGTTGTAGATCTCCCTTGATGCAATTTTCTTGACCATCTTTGCGGTACTTGCATTGATGTAGGGATGATGGAACCATGTTATGCTCATGAATCCACGGTCGACCCAACAGAGCGTAAAAAGAGGTCTCG
>JXCR01146909.1:482278-524184 GCA_002079205.1 Phalaenopsis hybrid cultivar | reverse complement strand
ATATGTTGCAATATTAAGTCACTTAGAATATTCAAATGATAGGAACTTCATGAGAACTCTACTAGTAAAAGATCTTTTCTATAAATATACGTTCAGGAATGTATTTAGGTTTTCTCTTTAGGAGGGTCCCAGTGAAGCCAATTTTTGATTAGGCATATCCTCAAGCTTCTCCTCACTTCCATAATTTTTTTCTTTATTTTCTCTTTTTCATTTGGATTGTTTTCAATCCTAAATATTTTTCTTTTCTTTTCAGGGATTATTTTTAATCTTTTTTTTTTCCTTTTTCAAGTGAAGATTACATATCTGGATAGTCTTTAATGATTTTGAACTTCACTTTTCTTTCCCTAAATTTGAAACTCAAAAATCTGGATAGCCTTTAATGATTTTGAACTTCACTTTTCTTTCCCTAAATTTGAAACTCAAAACATTGGATAGCCTTTAATGATTTTGAACTTCACTTTTCTTTCCCTAAATTTGAAACTCAAAGCATTTTCAAAGCATTCCACCTTTAATGATTTTGAACATCACCTTTCTTTCCCTAAATTTGAAACTCAAAGCATTCCTTTAACTTATTTAATGATTTTGAACTTCACTTTTCTTTCCCTAAATTTGAAACTCAAAGCATTCATTTACCTCATAAATATTTCATAGTTTTTACATCATTGAGCCCCAACGATTTTAAACATCACCTTTCTTTCCCTAAATTTGAAACTCAAAGCATTCCTTTATCTTATAAAAATTTCATAGCTTTTACATCATTGAGCCCCAATCTTTTTCTTTTCAAATAATTTCTAAGATTCTTAATATTTCAAAATATAGTTTTCTTTACTTTAAATAGTTAACTATAGTCTAATACTTCAAAATATAGTTTCCTTTACTTTAAATAGTTAACTATAATCTTATTCTTTTATAGTAAATATCTTAAGTTTCTTTTATAGTAAATATCTTAAGTTACAAAATTAATTTTCATTACAAAAATATTTCTTTAAATCTACTATCATATTTAAATAGTTACAAAAATATAGTTACTTGAATTAAATTCACTACATAAAATCATATTAATAATTTTTGAAAATATTGAAATAGATGACATCTAATAGCTAATCTTTTTCTTCCCTCCCCCAAACTTAAATTTTTCAATATGAAATAATACAGGTCAAAAGAAAAACTATAAATATAAATCATACCTCAGTATTGTAGGCATTTTCATCATTCTGAAATTTATGCAGGTAATCTTTTTTCTTCCCTCCCCCAAACTTAAATTTTTCAATATAGGAATGATAGAGGTGGAAAGAAAGACTCTAAATATAAATCATACCTTAGTATTTTAGGCATTTTCATCATTCTAAAATTTTTGCAGGCCTTCTCAACCTTTCTACTTCACCTGGTTTGTAATATTAGGAGCTTTCTACACATATAAATCATTAGAGGAATTTCTAGGTAATTAAATTTTGAAATAAGTATAAAACTAAAACATTAAACTAGCACAATATTTCCTAACACAACCACAATACTAAACAAAACAATTATAATTAAAATACAAAAATAAAGATCACATTACATTACAATCCACAAAATACTACTCAACATCTATTAAATTACACACGCACATTTAACTATAACACTAACTTTATAACAAAAATTAAAAATCATCCAAATACAATGTAATACTAAAAAAGAAAGTCCAACTACACAAACATCCATTTCTATTACAAACATAATCACAGAAATAAAAGTACAAATATAATTACATCAATTACATTCAAATATCAAAATCCCACACTATGTCTTCATCTCCTTGATCATCAGGTGGATCGGGCTGATACTGAGTATGCTGGGGGTACTCAGAAAAAGTAACATTAGGCTCACCTCTGTAGTGTCGGGACTGAGCTTCATAATAAGCTATCTCAAAATCTGAATGCCTCTGAAGGTACTCACTATCGTAATTGTGTCGACATTCTAAAACTCCAATCCTTTCATTTATCAATTCTATGCTCTTTCACTGTAAGGTCAACTCATTCATCAAGTCAGAGAGGGTAGGGGAACTAGAAGGTGGAAGGTCATAACTTGTAGAGGGGACATCTCTCCTAGTAGAAGGTTCTTGACTTCTACTCCCAGTTCTCCATTTCTCATGGGATTCATAAGTCTTTAAATTGACTTTACTAATGAATATCATAGGGTAAACCCATTCTTTATCATCTCTAGCTTCCACTCCGCAAACTTTACAAAAAGTTTGCAAATTGCATAAATAAGGTCAGGATGTCCTAGACCTCCACTAGTCTCACTCCTCGCCATAGTCAATATAATCTTAAGAATTATTCTCCTTGCATTTATAGTACTATTATTCTAAATACAGAAATTCAAAATAGCTCTATCTCTAGTTACCTCACTATGGTAAAAGGTTGGTAATGGAGTTGAAAAAATAAAATAGTGTCACGCCTTAGAGGTGGCATTCAACATGGAACCAGAAAATTTTACTCGTTCTCGTTGTTTTATCTTCCATGTTCCTTTCCCATCAGTGAGAAAGTTGATCACATCATTAAGGGGACCTTCCATCGTACTAAAGGATTCATATTGGCAGCTACAAGAGTCTGGGACTTTGTAAAAAGTGTTGATGCGGGTGGCAGTAAACTCAACAGGAAATCCAAGCACTTAAACGATTCCATCCTCAGAATAGGTTACATTGGCGTAGAACTCCTTTACAACGTTTGCATCAGCTTTATTATTGGTGTAACTAAAGTTTTCCCACCTTCGCTTAGCAATAACTCGTTCAATTTCTCCTCCCGAACTTTCAAAAACTCGATCTTGTATACACTTTTTTCCTTTAAATATGAAAGTAAATTTTGTTTGAGTCATCACATTGACGAAGCGAGACTCGTCTAACTCAACCCGTCTCTTTTGACGTGGAGCCATTTCAATCTAATCAAATTATAGAAAAATTCCAAAAATTACTTTAAATATGCAAATCATGGCTTCCAATGGTAAATTATAGAAAAATTCCAAAAATTACTTCAAATATGCAAATCATGGCTTCCAATAGTAGTTTTAAGAGTTCAACACTAAGGTCCATGAATTTCTTCCCAAATTTTCTTCACATTCTCAAATTTTTTGAATCTCCTTAATGTGGAATAAATCCATGGTGAAAATCAAATATTTTTAGTTTGGAGTG
The DNA here is from genome assembly GCA_002079205.1 of Phalaenopsis hybrid cultivar. Classification (NCBI taxonomy): domain Eukaryota; kingdom Viridiplantae; phylum Streptophyta; class Magnoliopsida; order Asparagales; family Orchidaceae; genus Phalaenopsis; species Phalaenopsis hybrid cultivar. The sequence continues at coordinate 521,015 of JXCR01146909.1, read as the reverse complement.
AAACTCTTACCTAGAGATGATCAAATCTGTTGTCAATAAGCCTTGAAATCACCTCCCAATCCAAGATATTTCAAGCCATAAGTTGGAAATGATATTTTTAGGAGGAAGGGGGTGATGAATAGTGGCAATTGACTGGTCAAAATTGCGGTTAAAGGTGTTTTTTCATGAGCTCGCCGTCAGTGGGATTGATGGCGCTGTTGACGCGCACTTATTGGAATTAAATCTCAAGTCTCGGGAAAAATACGCCGTCGGCGGGCTCTACTGATTTTGGTTCAAATCCTCGATTTTTGCGATCTCGATCAATTTCAAGCCTTAACGACATCTTTTCAATCATTATAGATATAATTTTAAGCGACTAAATGATGTACTTAGCACATATAAACTTTCACAACACAAAACATCACATTTATATATAAATTCCAAGGGGTACAATATAGTTACATAACACACCTAGGTTTAGTATTTTCTAACCTCAATACATTAATTTAGTGTCGCAATCCAAGCCACAACACTCAAAATGCTGAAAACAAAACATCTTATGCTTAGTCTCAACTATACAGAGATCTAAAAGCATAATTCTAAAGAAAAGCAAATACAAAGTTCAAATCAAAATACATAGATAGACAGATAGATAGTAATATAAATCTACTAATCTTCAGACTCAGTACTAGATTCTCCTCTGAGATCACCCATTGATTGCACATGAACAAAGAGGTTGTAGAAGGGTCGAAATGGAAACTCTTAAGTGGAATCCTCTTCTATTAACTTCATCCTCCTCATCAATCATATCAAGCTATCTTCTAAATGTCCAGAGTGATCAAAATATTCTTTCATCCTCCACTCTATCAATTTCAGCCTCCTCATCAGTCGTATCAAGCTATCTTCTAAATGTTCAGAGTGCTCGAAATGTTCCTTCATCCTCCAGTCTAGATGATAAAAGAAATCGAACATAATATTAATCGCATTCATGACATTTTGTACCTCCTTTTCTAATTTCTTGATTCGGCGCAGGATCACCAGAGACTTATCAGGAATTAAGTGTTGAACTGGCAGTGAATTCTGAGATGATAGATCAACTATAATGGTCATATCATTTTCATCTTCAGAAACTGGGAATCTTTCAGTTGGGTCCAAAAGCTTCCAAGGTAGGAGTAACTTTTCTCAATTTTCGTAAGACACTTGAAACTGACTGAAAAGTTGAGAAAATTATGGAGGGGTGTCCAAGCCCATAAGTTGATCCGTGAACGATCAGGCCCAAAACTGACTTCACAATTGTTGATCCAATGTCGATCGGCAGTCCCTTTTGGATGCAGTAATTCAAAATAGCACTTTCTTTAGAAACCTTACCGATCTTCATTATCGGTAACAGTTTTGCAGAAATGAAAAAGTGCCAATGTTTCGAAACGGGATTTAGGAGTTTTGCAGAAAAACTAACATACCAAATTTCTCTTGTTTCCCAGTCATCAGTTTCGTCCGTTAAATATTGATAAATTTCATTCATCTGGTTTCTCGTTGGGATGAAATTGGAATAGTGGAAGACAGGAACATTTTCGATCATGTATAATTCGTTGATCCGTGCAGGAGTGAAAGTGATCCATTTTCCTCGCACATAAACAACTCCCTGTTGATTCCATGTAAATTTGCATAAAAGTCTTTTACCACAGGAACCACCACGGCGGCGGTAGTGGAGCACAGCACTTCCCATCTTTGCCGCACTATTGTTTCTTCAATTGCCGTCATGGGATTATTCAATCCGCGATTTACAAATCCTCGTTCCTTGATCAATCTTTTCTTCGTCAGTAACTTGTTAAAGATTCGCTGCGCTTCCGTACTAATAAACTTTCGCCGATTGACAACTCGCATTCTAGGATTATCAGAGGAATTGAACTCCATAGGAATAACATTAGTGGAGTTTCACTTCATTTTGGGGGAAAAATATGAACTAGAATTGAATTTCAGAGTTTAAAAGGATAATTACCGCCCAAAAACCGCCAAAAACTGCCATTTAAACCCAAGTAACCTCCATCTCACCGGTCTCGCCGTCGGCGAGGTCGAGGGTGCCATTGGAGAGCCTCTGTATTAATTTTGCAATGACTCTCGGGAAAAACCTACCGTCGGCGCCCAAGGCCAAATTTTGACAGTTTTGCTCAGGTATGAATGCGTTCCAATTTTTCTCTATAGATCCAATTCTTATGATGATTCGAGGGTAAATAAGAGTAGTAGAGCTTAATACTACCACAAACTAATGACAATTTCAAATACAAACTACTATAATCGTGATAAAAGTAAAGATAAATATGGGTTGCCTCCCAATAAGCGCTTGGTTTAACGTTGTCGGCCTGACTTATTCAGGTGTCATTCGGGTTGACTGATCATTAAAACCTATTTAAAATTTGGTCTTTTACCCTCATAATATGGTTTTAATCTATGTCTATTTACTTTAAATCTATTTCCAGTCTTTTGATCTTCAATCTCAACAGCTCTGTAAGTATAAACTTGAGTCACAGTCTTAACCAACGAGACTTCAATTTCCCAGAAAATAACTTCAGCCTAGTGTTGTAAAGTAAAACTTCTTGTCCTGCTTCAAAGTCCTTTTGGTTAATCTTCTGATCATGCCATAACTTTAGTTTTTCCTTATAAATTCTGTCATTATCATAAGACTCGTTTCTTAATTCTTCCTATTCATTTATTTGTAACAATCTCTTCTTACTACCATCTGTCAAATTATAATTGAATTCTTTAATCGCTCAATATGCTTTATGCTACAATTCTACTGGTGAGTGGCAAGTCTTTCCAAAAATTAGTCTGTAAGGAGTCATTCCAATAGGAGTCTTATAAGCAGTCCTGTAAGCCCATAATGGGGTACCCAGTCTAGTGGACCAATCTACTCTACTAGGGTTTACAGTCTTTTCAAGTATTTGTTTAATATCTCTATTAGAAACTTCAGCTAACCCACTCGTTTGAGGATGATAGGCAGTAGAGATTCAATGAAAAATATTAAATTTTTCTGCCAATCTCTGAATAAATCTATTTCTAAAATGGGATCCTCTGTCAGTGATAATCATTCTGGCATTCCGTATCTAGTAAAAATATTTTTCATTAAAAATTTTGAAACAATTTTAGCGTCACAACGAGGAAAAGCTTGTGCTTCAATCCACTTAGAAATATAGTCTACAGCAATTAATATATATAAGTTCCCAAATGAAGGAATAAATGGTCCCATAAAATCTAATCCCCAAACATCAAAGATCTCAACTTCTAACATGAAATTCAGAGGCATTTCATTTCTTCTAGATATATTGCCTACTCGTTGACATCGATCACAAGTTTTTATGTATCTATAAACATCTCTAAAGATAGTAGGTCAATAAAATCCAGCTTATAAAATTTTATAAGTAGTTTTATCGATCCTAAAATGTCCTCCAAATTCAGAATCATGACATTTCTGAATGATTAGCTCAGTTTCTTCATAAAGTACACGTCTTCTCATAATCAGATCTTTACATTGTTTATATAAATAAGGCTCATCCCAAAAATATGCTTTCTCATCATGAATAAATTTCCTTTGTTGCTGCAATGTCAGCATAGGTGGCAAAATATCACTTACAATATAATTAACAATATCAGCATACCATGATATTTTCTACTCATTAATGTTATAAAGTTGTTCATTAAGGAAACTGTCTATAATTTCATTGTCAGTGTCAGATGATTCATGGCAAATGATCAGCAATTTGATTATCAGTTCTTTTTCTATCAATAACCACAAGATCAAATTCTTACATCAAAAGTATCCATCTAATCAACCTTGGTTTCGCGTCCTTCTTTTACATCAGATATTTAATAGCAGGGTGATCACTATGCACAACACAATTAGCTCCAATTAAATAAGATCTAAATTTATCTAAAGCATACACAATAGCTAGTAACTCTTTTTCAGTAACAGTATAATTACTTTGTACATCATTAAGATTTTGACTAGCGTAGTATATAACTTTAAAAATCTTTTCAACTTTGTCCAAGGACAGCTCCAATAGCATAATCACTAGCATCACACATCAATTCAAATGGTTTTTTGTCCAAGAACAGCTCCAATAGCATAATCACTAGCATCACACATCAGTTCAAATGATTTCTTGAATAGCTCCAATAGCATAATCACTAGCATCACACATCAGTTCAAATGATTTCTCCCAGTTAGGACAGCTCCAATAGCATAATCACTAGCATCACACATCAGTTCAAATGGTTTCTCCCAGTTAGGCACTATAATAGGGGTTGTGATTAATTTTTCCTTTAATAACTCAAAGGCATTTAAACAGCTTTCAATAAGTGCAAAATCTTGTCCTTTTCTAAAAGTTACATAGAGGTTTAGTAACTTTTGAGAAATCTTTAATAAAATGCCTGTAAAAACCAACATGTCCCTGTAGAGGTTTAGTAATTTTTGAAAAATCTTTAATAAAACGCCTGTAAAATCTAACATGTCCAAGGGTTTAGTAATTTTTGAAAAATCTTTAATAAAACGCCTGTAAAATCCAACATGTCCAAGAAATCTTTGGTAAATTTTTTTCAGTAAATTCAAATTTCTTGTCCTTTTCTAAAAGTTGGCATAGAGGTTTGGTAATTTTCAAAAATATTCTTTAATAAAACGCATGTAAAATCCAACATGTCCAAGAAAACTCCTAACCTCTCTTACATTCCACAGTATCAACATGTCCAAGAAAACTTCTAACCTCTCTTACATTAGTAGGAGGTGTTAGTTTAGATATATCTTGAATTGTTGCAGGGTCTGCTTCCATACCATCTTCCGAAATTTTATGCCTTAAGACAATTCCTCCTGCAACCATAAATTGACATTTCTCCTAATTCATAACTAAATTAGTTCTTTCGCATAACTATAAAACTTTTTCCTGGCAATTTAAGCATGCGTCAAATGATGTTCCAAATACAGAGAAATCATCCATAAATACTTCCAATCCATCATCAATTAACTTACTAAATATGGACATCATACTTCTCTGGAATGTTGCAGATGCATTACATAATCCGAAAGACATTCTTTGAAAAGCAAAAGTTCCAAAAGAACTAGTAAATGTTGTCTTTTCTTGATCTTCAGGAGCAATAGGAATTTGATGGTAACCGGTATATCCATCTAAAAAACAAAAATATTTGTGCCCAACAAGTCTATTGACTATTTGATCTAGAAAGGGTAAAGGAAAGTGATCTTTCTTGGTGGCAGTGTTTAATTTTCTATAATCAATGCAAATACACAACCCAGTAACTTGTCTGATAGGTATTAATTCATTATTTTCTTTTGTTTCAATAGTCACTCCTCTTTTCTTAGAAACACAATGAATTGGACTTATCCACGCACTATCTGAAATAGGATATATAATTCCAGTGTCTAACCATTTCAAAATTTCCTTCTTAACTACTTCTTTTATCATCAAATTTAATCTCCTTTGTGGATCAACTCTTGGTTTATATTGTTCATCTAATATAATTCTGTGCATACAGATTGAAGGACTGATTCCCTTAATATTAGCTAAGGTCCAACCAAAAGCTTTCTTATATCTTTTCAATGTATCTAACAGTCTTTGCTCTTGCAAATCATTTAATTCTAAAGATATAATAACAGGTAATATAGATGAGTCTCCCAGAAACACATACTTCAAGTGGCTCGGCAGTATTTTCAACTCAAGTTTAGGTGGTTTTATAATTTACGGAAATAGATTCTTATCGACATTTTCCGTAATATCCAACATCTCAAATGTTTCCTGAACATAATCTAATTCTTCATTTTCCAATTCATCTAGAATAACTTCATCACTCTCTTCAAATTGTTCTTTCTCTTCAAAATATTCTTTAAAATGTTCTTTCAATAGTTGTTCACTAATTTCCATGCAAAAACATTCATTATCTCTTTCAACCGTAGGGTATTTTATAGATTTTGCAATGTTAAAAGTTACCTCTTGATCGTTAACCCTCATAGTTAATTCTTCTTTTTGAACATCTATCACAGCTTTTCCAGTAGCTAGAAATGGTCTCCCTAAAATACTAGGTATTTCTTTATCTTCCTCCATATCTAAAATAATGAAATTCATAGGAAAGATAAATTTATCCACTTTTACTAACACATCTTCTATAACTCCCTTAGGATATGTAACTGAATGATCCGCTAATTGAAGAGTTACAAAAGTAGGTGAGACTTCTCCTAATCCTGTTAGAGGCATAAGATTAATGCTGGATCCCAAATCACATAAAGCTCTTCCATAAAATTTTTCACCGATAGCACACGGTATGGTGAAATTGCCAGGATCTTTTAATTTTTCAGGAAGCTTTTTTTGAATAATTGCACTACACTCTTTGCTAAGTGCAACAGTTTCATTATCCATGAACTTCATTTTCTTGTTCAGAATATCTTTCATAAATTTCACATAATTGGGCATTTGCTCTAAAGCTTCTACGAAGGGAATATTTACCGTTAACTTCTTAAGAATTTCTAAAAGTTTGGAAAATTGTTTATTCTGTTTGTTTTGCTTCAATCTTTGAGGAAACGGTGGTGGAGGTTTCTTTACAGTAATTTTCATTGATGTAAATGGATACTTTAAATCTGGGTACTCATGATCCTTTTATTTTTCAGTATCCACTTTCTCTTTTTCAAATTTTGTTTTTTTTTTTGCACTCTTGTCTCCAATTCTTTTCCACTTCGTAATTGTATCACTTTGATTTGTTCTTTTCTTTGATCTTTAGGATTTGGTTCCACAGTATTAGGAAAAGTTCCTAATGTTCGGTTACTAAGCGCAGTAGCGATATGTCCCAATTGGTTTTCAATATTCTTAATAACAGCTCCATGATTTTGTAATTGATTTCCTTGAAATTGTAATTAATTTCCTTGATTCTGTAATTGTTGACCCATGTTTAATATCAGCTCTTTAATAGACAACTTCTTCTCCTTAATTTGAGTGTTGCTGTTAAATCCTGGAGGATAAGAAGGTCTATAGTTTATATTTCCTTGGTTGGATGAATTTCCTAATGGGTTCACTGAGTTGTTTGCCCATTGTTGATTTGTAGAAGAATTGTTATTCTAATTAAAATTTGGATGATTCTTCCAACCTGGGTTATAATAGTTTGAATAAGGGTTGTTGGGTCTATTAATAGCATTTAAAGTCTCATATGAAGGTTGAACATCCATAAATTACCCAGATGAATTCTCTTTCATCATACGAGGTGTTGTAGAATAATTCATTCCATAATGATCTAATTTCTTTGATATTGCAGCAATCTATGAAGCCAACATAGATATCGCATCAGAATCATTGATACTAGCTACTCTTTTAGGATTTACCATTGAAAATTCGCCATCTCTTCTATTAACAAATAAGCCTCATCAAAAGGTTTTGATATTAAAGAACCACCAGCAGCATCATCTACAATCGACAAGAGATCCCACTAATCCATTATAAAAGGTTTGAATTATTAACCAGTATGGTAACGAATGATGGGAGATCCCACTAATCCATTATAAAAAGTTTGAATTATCAACCAATCTAGTAATGAATGATGAGAACATATCCCACTAATCCATTATAAAAGGTTTGAATTATTAACCAGTCTGGTAACGAATGATGAGGGTATCAAAAGGTTTTGACATTAAAGAACCACGAGCCGCAGCATCTATAATCGATCTAAGAGATCTTAATCCATTATAAAAAGTTTGAATTATCAACCAATCTGGTAACGAATGATGAAGGCACTTCCTAAGATTATAAAAAGTTTGAATTATCAACCAATCTGGTAACGAATGATGAGGGCATTTCCTAAGAAAATCTTTAAATCTCTCCCAAGCTTCATCTATTGACTCTCCATCCATTGGGCATTTCCTAAGAAGATATTTAAATCTCTCCCAAGCTTCGTATATTGACTCTCCATCAATTTGATAGTTCCTAAGAAGATCTTTAAATCTCTCCCAAGCTTCATACGACTCTCCATCAATCTGACAAAATGTCATTTCTAAGTTTAGCAGTTTTGGATGGAGGAAAATATTTGGATAGAAATTTCAGTGAAAGTTCTCCCCAAATGTTATGTCATTTCTAAGTTTAGTAGTTTTAGATGGAGGGAAATATTTGGATAGAAATTTCTATCTAAGAAGATCTTTAAATCTCTTTCAAGCTTCATATATTGACTCTCCATCAATCTGACAAAATGATGTTATACTAAGTTTAGCAGTTTTGGATGGAGGGAAATATTTGGATAGAAATTTCTGTGAAAGTTCTCTGTCTAATAGATCCAGGTGCTAACAAGTTTAACCACATCTTAGCCTTATCCCTCAGTGAAAAAGATGGAGGGAAATATTTGGATAGAAATTTCTATGAAAGTTCTCCTGATGGAGGGAAATATTTGGATAGAAATTTCTGTGAAAGTTCGCCCCAAGTTCTAATAGATCCTAGATAGAGGGAAATATTTGGATAGAAATTTCTGTGACAGTTCTCCCCAAGTTCTAATAGATCCAGGATGGAGGGAAATATTTGGATAGAAATTTCTGTGAAAGTTCTCCCCAAGTTCTAATAGATCCTGTTGAGGGAAATATTTGGATAGAAATTTCTGTGACAGTTCTCCCCAAGTTCTAATAGATCCAGGTAGATGGAGGGAAATATTTGAATAGAAATTTCTGTGAAAGTTCTCCCCAAGTTCTAATAGATCTAGGTGTGGAGGGAAATATTTGGATAGAAATTTCTGTGAAAGGTCTCCCCAAGTTCTAATAGATCCAGGTGCTAATGTTGGATAGAAATTTCTGTGAAAATTCTCCCCAAGTTCTAATAGATCCTGGTGCTAACAAATTTAAGAAATATTTGGATAGAAATTTCTGTGAAAGTTCTCCCCAAGTTCTAATAGATTCTGATGCTAACAAATTTAACTTCTTAGCCTTATCCCTCAGTGAAAAAGGAAAAATTCTAAGTCTAACAGCATCGTTTGAGACTCTGGCATATTTAAAAGTAGCACACAGTTCTAAAAAACTAGCGAGGTATAAGTTAAGATCTTCATTTGTTGTACCTCCGAATTTATTGTGTACCATTTGGATAATAGCAGGTTTAAGCTTAAATGGATTAGCAGCTACATCAAGATTTTGGATAGATAAATGAATTTCATCTGCTGTAGGATTTGTATAATCTCGTAGGGGTCTAGGTTGGTGTTCATGCTCTATTCTTTGATTGTTCATGTTGTTTTCCATTGTATAAGAATTTCTAAGTTCTCTTCTCAATATTCTAATCTTTCTAACAGTGTGTTCTAATTCCGAATCGTAGGGTATAAGATTTTCAGGTCCAAATTTATGCATACAATTTGAAATCAATACACAGTAATATAATTAACTAAATATGAAAATAAGTTGCAATTCAAGTAAAAATTTTGTAATAATCCTAATATGTTCGTTACTCTAATTGTGATTTTTGTTTACTCACTCCTCGACAACGGTGCCAAAAAATTGACCGTGACTTTATATATGCTTAAAAATATAAGATAAATATAAACATAATAAGTATTCAATAATTATAAAGTCACACTTATCAACGCAAGTATACATATCGCTCAAGTAATATAAGGCTCTAATGGAGTCATAGATATCGATCCCACAGGGGTAAGATTAGAACAACGAACTAAGATTTTAGAAAAATCAATACTTGAATCACAACAACGAAGTTCAATTTGCTTATCTGTCACTAATATGCAATTGCAATAAATAAGTGATTTTAATAACTATTAAATAACGAATGATACTAATGAAGGTTTAAATTAGATATTCAATACATAAGAAAACATCCTTTTTCTTGTAAAGAAATTATAGTGAATGGATAAAGTGAATTAGTTCAAATTTTATTATGTCAAATAGGAGCGACCTATTCTTTACCCTTTGGTCCAGGCATAAAGAATATTGACTAATCCTACGCTTGTTTACTTGAATCTGCGGCTAGGTTGGGAGGATACCGGCTCTCACTTCAAAGCTCTCACGTTCACTTTGCCTGAGAGCTAATATCTACACTTCAGCACCCAAACGATAGGACCAAATTGGGGATTTTAGTCTGTCACTCTAAAATATCCAATTCTATGCCCGATAATATTATTTCACTATTTATTTGCACCCAACTTCCAAGGGTTCCAAATCTATGCCCGATAATATTATTTCCCTATTTATTTGCACCCAACTTCCAAGGGCTTAACCTCCCTAAATCTTGGATGTAATCTTCACTTTAGTTGTAAAACTCAACATATTTTAACAAATTACTCCCTGAATCTTGGATGTAATCTTCACTTTAGTTGTAAAACTCAACATATTTTAACAAATTTATCCCTGAATCTTGGATGTAATATTCACTTTAGTTGTAAAACTCAACATATTTTAACAAATCAAATATCTCCAATTCTACTCCCGATAATTTTATTTCCTTATTTATTTGCACCCAACTTCCAAGGGCTTTGACCTCCAAAATCTCCAATTCTATGCCCGATAATTTCATTTCCCTATTTATTTGCACCCAATTTCTAAGGGCTTTGACCTCCCATGCCCGATAATATTATTTCCCTATTTATTTGCACCCAACTTCCAAGGGCTTTGACCTCCCCAAATCTCCAATTCTATGCCCGATAATTTCATTTCCCTATTTATTTGCACCCAATTTCTAAGGGCTTTGACCTCCCAATTCTTGATGTAATCCTCACTTTAGTTGTAAAACTCAACATATTTTAACAAATCAATTGGCCAGATTGGAAAGTAAATTAAGATCGAAGTGAAAATATCGTCACAATTTCTTAAATATTTTCATGGCTTCATCAATTCAAATCACCATTTCACAAATCTCAAGTCAAGGAGAAGGACAGAGAAAACTACTCATATCTCATGGGGAAAACACAACAAAACTCGGAATTCATATATAAAATCAAAGTCATACAAAGTACAACAAGTAAATAACTTATCTCTAATTTCTCCCCAAGAACACTCCTCAAAGTTCCTCTGAATCTCTTATTTTCTTTACAGCACACAGAATTCTTCTTCGAAGCAACAAGGAGGAAGAAATCTCTCACTTTCCCTGCACTCTTACAATCTCTCGAAGAATTCCTCACAATTTTTACACACTATTGAAACATTTCTAACCTCCAAGAACTCTCTCTAGCACTTCCTCTCTCTCAAATTTTCAGTCAAAAATTCTTTTAAAGTTTTGGATGAGCTTTCCCAAGAGTTGCTTAAGCATCCCTTCAAAATTTGGCCTTATCCAAGGCCTGATTGGGCATAACCACCGAGCTCGCCGTCGGTGGCCTCGAGGGTAATGTCGACAGACCTTCTTAATGAATTAATTTTGGAGTCTCGGGAAAATCTTGCTGTCAGCGGGGTCGATGGCGCCGTCGGCACCCTAGTTCAATTTTGCACATTTTGGTCCTTTCCGCTCCAAATTCGCTCCTTTTTGCATCTTTTTGCTACAATGACCCTAATTCATCATTACTACAACAAAACATCAAAAATATCTTTCTTTAAAGTGCAATATCATCAAAAATAGTGTAAAATAGGTATGTAAATCTCAATATATTTTCCTTTGGTCACACACCAATCCAATTTATAAGAATTTACAACTTTTTATAGAATTCATTTAATTTTACAATTTGAAATCTTTGCTATACCACTAGTTTGAGGATGATAAGCAGTAGAGAATTTATGCATAATATCATATTTTCTAATCAACTTTTTGATTCTCTTATTCCTAAAATGAGATCCTCCATTAGTAATAATTACTCTTGACATTCCATATCTTGTAAAAATATTTTTAATTAAAAATTTAGAAACACTTCGAGCATCATATTTATGCACAACAATAGCTTCAATCCATATGGAAAACAAGTAATATATATAAGTTTCTAAATGAAGGCATAAATGGTCCCATAAAATCTAATCCCCGCACATCAAAAATTTCAACTTCTAATGTGTACTTTAGAGGTATTTTATTTCTTCTAGAAATATTTTCTACTATTTGACATTGATCGCATGTTTTAATATATTCTTAACATCTCTAGAAAGAGTAGACCAATAAAATCTAGCTTGCAAAATCGTATATGCAGTTCTATTTATTCCAAAATTTCCTCGAAATTCAAAATCATGACATCTTTCAATTATCTCTTGAGTTTCTTTATAAGGCACACACATTCTAATTATTAAATCTTTACATTATTTATATAAATATGGCTCATCCCAAAAATAGAATTTTGAATCATGTAAAATTTTTCTTAATTGTGGATTTTTGATATCTGGTGGTAGAATATAACTTACAATATAATTTACTATATCAGTATACCACGGTACATCCATTTCATCAATACTATATAATTGTTCATCAGGGAAATTTTTTAAAATTTTATTTACAAAATTAGTTAATATTTCCATTTCTATTCTAGACAAATGATCAGCAATTTGATTATCATTTCTCTTTCTATCAACTACGGTAAAATCAAACTCTTGCAATAGAAGTATACATCTAATTAATCTTGGTTTAACATCCTTCTTTTCATCAAGTATTTAATAGCAGAATGATCTGTATACAAAATACATTTAGTTCTAATTAAGTAAGGTCTAAATTTATCAAAGGCATAAACAATAGGTAATAACTCTCTTTCAGTAGTAATATAATTCATTTGAGCATCATTTAGAGTTTTACTAGAATAATATATCACTTTAAGAACTTTGTTGTGTTTTTGTCCTAAAACATCCCCAATAGCATAATCACTAGCATCAAACATAATTTCAAATGGTTTCTCACAATGAGGTGGAACTATTATAGGTGCAGTCATTAATTTTTCTTTCATTAATTCAAATGCCTTTATGCATTCTTCATTAAAATCAAATTTTGTATCTTTTTCTAAAAGTTGGTATAATGGCTTGGTTATTTTTGAAAATTTTTTTATGTAGCGCCTATAGAAACCAGCATGTCCTAAAAAACTTCTTACCCCTTTAATATTAGTAGAAGGTGGTAATTTTTTAATAACTTGAATTTTTGTATGAACTACTTTCATGGCATTTTCAGAAATCTTATGTCTAAGTAAAATACCTCCTGCAACCATAAATTGACATTTTTCCCAATTTAGTACTAGGTTGATTTTTTCACATATTTCCAGAATTTTTTCTAAATTATTTAAACATAATTCAAACGAAGTTCCAAATACAAAAAAATAATCCATAAACACTTCCATTCCATGTTCTATAAAATTGCTAAAAATTGACATCATACATCTTTAAAATGTTGTATGTGCATTGTATAGTCCAAAAGGCATTCTACAAAAAATAAATGTTCCATATGGGCTAGTAAATGTTGTTTTCTCTTGATCCTCTAGAGCAATTGAAATTTGGTGATAATCAGTATATCCATTTTAAAAGCAATAATATTTGTTCCTAGATAATCTAACTAATATTTGGTCTATAAATGGTAAAGGAAAGTAATCTTTCCTGGTAGCCATATTTAATTTTCTATAGTCAATACAAATTCATCAACCAGTAACTTGTCTTATTGGAATTAATTCATTTTTCTCATTTGTTTCAACAGTCACTCCTCCTTTCTCCGGAACACAGTGAATTGGACTTACCTAAGCACTGTCTGAAATAGGATGTATAATTCCAGCATCTAGCCATTTTAAAATTTTTTTTTAACAACTTCTTTCATTATTGGGTTTAATCTCCTATGAGGATTAGCTTTAGGTTTGTATTGTTCATCTAATAGAATTCTGTGCATACAAATAGAAGGAGTAATTCCTTTAATATCTGCTAAAGTCCATCCAAAAGCCTTTTTATATCTTTTCAACATCTCTATTAATTTTTTTTCTTATATTTCAGTTAACTTGGAAGATAAAATAACAAGAAATGTAGATGACTCTCCTAAAAATACACATTTTAATGGGGAAGGTAAGATCTCCAATTCAAGTTCAGGTGGTTTAATACTTGAAGGAATAAGATTTTTATTATCATTTTCCAACAAGTCTAAAGTTTCAAATTTTCCTTGAATATAATCCAAATATTATTCTTTTATTTTGTCCTTATTCTAAAAAAATTCTCCTTGCTTTAATTTGTCTTCAAACTCATTCTCAAACTGCTCATTACTCAGATAATCAGCTACTTCCATCTTGAAACATTCATTATCTTTTTCTATTGCACAATATTTCATAGCTTTTGTTATATTAAATTTTACTTCTTGATCATTAACTCTCAATATTAATTATCTTTTTAACACATCTTTCACAGCTCTCCTTGTTGCAAAAAATGGTCTCCCCAAAATAATGGGAATCTCTTTATCTTCCTCCATATCCAATACTATAAAGTCTACAGAGAAAATAAATTTATCCACCTTTACTAATACATCTTCTATAACTCCTTTTGTATAAGTTAATGATCGATTATCTAACTGAAGAGTCACAGTAGTAGGGGAAATTTCTCCCAAATCTAAATGTTTAAAGATCGATAAAGGCATAAGATTGATACTCGCTCCTAAATCACATAAAGCTTTTCCAAAAAACTTTTCACCAATAGCACAAGGTATAGTAAAACTACCAGGATCTTTTAATTTTTCAAGAAGTTTTTTCTAAATAATAGCACTACACTCTTCACTGAGTGCAATGGTCTCGTGATTCGTAAACTTCCTTTTCTTGTTTAGTAGATCCTTCATAAATTTCACATAACTTGACATTTGTTGCAAAGCTTCAACAAAAGGAATGTTTATCGTTAACTTCTTAAGGATTTCCAAAAATTTTGAAAATTATTTATATTTGTTCTTCTGCTTAAGTCTTTGAGGAAATGGAGGTAATGGTTTTTGTAAAGGACTTTGTGTTTTCTCATTTTCATTTTGGTCACTTTCCATTTCTTCCTTCTCTTCATCAACTCCAGTTTCTCTTTGGATCCTTATTTCAACTTCTTATTCACTTCGTAATTGAATATATTTAATTTTCTCCTTATTTTGATCTTTTGGATTAACTTCCACTGTTCTCGGAAGAATTCCAGAAAGTCTGTTACTAAGTGCAGTAGCAATATATCCTAATTGATTTTCAATATTTCTAGTAGCAGCCCCTTGATTTTGTATTTGATTTTCCATATTCAACATTACTTCTTCCATCATCAACTTCTTTTCCTTAACTTGTTAGTTAGGGTTAGAGTTTAATATAAGAAGATAATAAGGTTGATAATTAAGATTTCCTTGGTTGTTCATATTTTTGGATGGATTCACCAAATTGTTATAATTATTCCAACTAAAATTAGGGTAATTTTTCCATCCAAAGTTATAAAAGTTAGAATAGGGATTGTTATTTTGATTATTAATAACATTTAAGTTTTCATAAGATGATTGAGTATCAATGATCTTCCTAGTGAATTTTCCTCTAATAATGGGGGTATTTAAGAATAGGTCACTCCTATTTGATCAATCTTTTTTGAAATAGCAGCAATTTGATATGCTAAGACAAATATTGCATCAGAATCATGAATACTAGATACTCTCTTAGGATTTACCCTTTCAGAGGGCCATTGAAAATTCTTAGTAGTCATTTCGTCAATTAAAGAGTATGCTTCATCAAAAGGTTTCGACATTAGCGATCCACCCGCAACAGCATCTATAATAGATCTAAGTGATCATACTAATCCATTGTAAAATTTTTAAATTATTAACCAATCTGGTAAAGCATGGTGTGACATTTTCTAAGAAGATCTTTAAATCTTTCCCAGGCCTCATATATTGATTTCCCTCAAACTATGTAATATCATTTCTAAGCTTAGCAGTTTTTTAGGGTGGAAAATATTTAGCCAAGAATTTTTCTGATAGTTCTCCCCAAGTTCTGATAGATCCAGGTGATAATGAATTTAACCAAGCTTTGGCTTTATCCCATAGTGAAAAAGAAAAAAGTCTAAGCCTAACAGCATCATTAGATACTCCGCTTTATCCCTTAATGAAAAAGGAAAAATTCTAAGCCTAACAACATCATTAGACACTCCATCATGTTAAATGTAGCACAAATTTAAAGAAAACTAGCAAGATGTAAGTTAGATCTTCAGTAGGTGTTCTTCCAAACTGATTATTTTGTACCATTTGGATAATAACAGGTTTAAGCTCAAATGAATTAGCAGCAATATTAAGATTTTGAATAGTCAAGTGAAGTTCATCTGCTGTCGGATTCGCATAATCTTTTAAAGGTCTTTGTCGATTTTCATTTATTAGATTATCTAAGTTATTCGCCATTTTGTTCAAATTTTTTATTTCTTTTTGTTGTTTTCAATTTTTTTCTAATAGTACGTTCTAATTCTGAATCGTAAAGTACTATACCATCAAATCTAGTATTTTGCATAAACAAATATAATAAGAAAAGTAAAATTTCTTTTTGGATTTTTTATTTTTTAATTTTTTTTATAATTATCTATAAATTTTCTAATTTACCAAATCTATTTAATTTATTGTTACTTTCCCCAGCAACGATGCCAAAAACTTGATCCCGAATGAAATAAAATATAGTTGTGTAAACTTTATATAAGTATAGGCAATTAATAATGAGATTCTACGCAAGTATATGTATCGTTATCAAATAATAAAGAACTTTCTATTTAAGACCCAAATATCGATCCCACGGGGAAGTTTTAAATTTGAAATGATAATTTACTAGGAAATTCAAAGAAAATCAAAATGAAATTACTGTCACTAATTTTGAATATTGAAATATTAACAAAATTAAATTACTTAACTATTAGCAAAACTAAAATGTAAAGTTTAAATGGTAACTACTAAATTATTAAACTATGTTTATGTAAGGAAGATTTCTTATGTGGAAAAAGCATCTTTCCACTACAATGAGGTTTTGGTGAAATGAGATGAGATAAATGGTTATAATATATATTATGTTAAATAGGAGCAGTTTTAATTCTCTACCCGGATACAATGTTATAGAAAATCATTGGCTAAACCCAAGTTTAGTGTTCTCTACCCTGATGCAGTGTTATAGAAAATCATTGGCTAATCTCAGGTTTAGTCCCTAAATCCGTGGTTTAGGCCAGGAGGATACTGGCTCCCACTCCAGAGCTCCCACTTCCCTTCACTTGAAGGCTAACTCTCGCTTTAATTTTTAAAACCCTAAGACTGAATTGGGGATTTTAGTCTGTTACCCAAAAGATTCTCCAATTCTACACCCAACAAAGCATATTTCCCTATTTATTTGCACTTAATTCCATGAAGGAATTTCTCCTTCATGGAATCAAATGTGATCCTCACTCTGTTGTAGAGCTCATACTCCATTTCCTGAATCATATTTTTCACAACATATTTTAACAATTTAATTGGTCAGATCAAAAAGTAAATTAAGTTTGGATTTGAAAAATCATCACAATTTATTTTATATTTTAATTTTGGCATATCCATATTATCTCTTCATTTAACCATATCTCAGAGTAGGGAGAAAGATAAATGAAACAACTCAGACTTCATGAGAATGATACAATGAAACACAAATTTCATATATAAAAGAAAATTTATACAATACTAATAAACAAATAACACTCATCTGAAACTCTTTCTCAAAGTAAATCCCTTGTAGCATTTCCTAGGAATTGTAGGTAGAAGAAATCTCTCACTTTTCTCCTTCCCCAACACTATTAGAGAAAGATTTGCACTTAATCTCACCACAAAACTCTAAATTATAAGAACAATGGACTTTAAATGGTTGTGGAATGATGATGAAGAAAGATTCACACTTAATCTCACCACAAAACTATTAGAACTCAGTCGATTAGAGTCCAAGAGACCCCCTTTTCTGGTCAATTTTGGCCCCATATAGAGCCTAAAGTCGGTTATCCAATAGGTGCCTCCAAAATCTTTTCAAAAAGCATCCACATTCATCTAATCTTCTAGAAACTGTGGCTAAACCGACATTGGCCCTGTTGAAGTAATTTCTGCACCGTCAGCGCCAGTGCTCATTAAATTATTGCACTGCTCTCTGTCAAACGGAGCCGTCGGAGCTGAGTAAAATTCATCATCTGTTGTATTGTTCTGCACCATCGACATTGAGTATTTCTCAGAAACACCATTTTGACTCCAAATTCCTTTTTTTTTTTTTGCTTCTTTTTTGCTTTAAGTCCTAAAAATCAACAACTTGTAAGAAAAAAATAAAAATACATTCCATTAAAGTGCAATGTCACCAAAAATTAGTATAAAATATGAGTCTAAAAATCCATATATGTTTTGTGTATCAGTAATCAAACGATTAGCTAACTAAAGAGTTACAGTAGTAGGTGAAATTTATCCTAAGCTCAATCTATGAAAATCGATAGAGGCATGAGATTAATACTGGTTCCCAAATCACATAAACATTTTCCAAAAAATATTTCGCTAATAGCACAAGGAATAGTAAAACTACAAGGATCTTTAAGTTTTTCACAGAGTTTTTCCTGAGTTATTGCGCTACACTCTTCACTAACTGCAACAATCTCATTATCTGTAAACTTCTTTTTTTATTAAGTATATCCTTCATAGACTTCACTTAGCTTAACATTAGTTCCAGGGCTTTAATAAATGAAATGTTTATAATCAATTTCCTCAAAATTTCCAAAACTTTTGTAAGTTGGTTATCTCTATTTTTCGACTTCAATTTTTGAGAAAATGGAGATGGTTGTTTTTCTACAGTAATTTTCATTTGTTTGATAGGATATTTGACTCAAAATGAAAATCTTCATTAGATTTTTCATTTTCCACCCCTTATTTCTCAACTACAACTTCAACTTCTTTTTAAACTTCTCTTTCCAATTCTATTCCACTTCTTAGTTGAATAGCCTTAATTTGCTCCTTTTTCTGATCTTTAGGATTAACTTCAACATTACTAGGTAAAGTTCCTGGAGGTCTATTGCTAAGTGTAGTAGCAATACATCCTAATTGATTTTCCATGTTTCTAATTGCAGCTCCTTGACTTTGTAATTGGTTTCCCATTTGTAATATTAATTCTTCCATTGACAATTTTTTCTCCTTACTCTACAAATTATTATTAAAACCTGGAGGGTAATAAGGTTTATAAGTAGAATTTTCTTGATTGTTGGAGTTTCCCAATGGGTTCGCAGCATTGTTACCCCATTATGGATTTACAGCATTAGAAATATTGTTACTCCAACTAAAGTTTGGATAATTTTTCCAACCAAGATTATAATAATTGGAATAAGGATTATTAAACCAATTATTTATTACATTTAAAGTCTCATACAAAGATTGAGAATCTATATTTTGTCCCAATGAATTTTCCTCAAGCACAGGTGGTGCCTGAGAATAATTCATTTCATATTGATCTATTTTCTTTGATATTGCAGCAATTTAAGCAACCAACATAGATATTGCATCAGAATCATGAATATTAACTACACTTTTTGGATTCACCCTTTCAGAGGGCCATTGAAAATTATTAGTAGTCATCTCTTCAATTAAAGAATATGCTTCATTGAATGGTTTTAACATTAATGATCCACCAGCAGCAGCGTCAATTATTGATCTAAGAGATCCAACCAATCCATTATAAAAAGTTTGAATTATTAACCAATCTGGTAACACATGATGTAGACACTTCTTAAGGAGATCTTTAAATCTCTTCAAAGCTTCATAAATTGATTCTCCTTCAAACTGACAAAAAAATATAATACGATTTCTAAGCTTAGTAGTTTTCGATGGTGATAAATTTTTAAATAAAAATTTTTGTGATAAGTCTCCCCAAGTTCTAATAGATCCAGGTGCTAACGAGTTTAACCACATCTTGACTTTTATTTGTTAATGAAAAAGGAAAAATTTTAAGTCTGACGACATCATTCGACACTCCATCATATTTAAATATAGCACACAATTCTAGAAAACTAGCAAGGTGTAAGTTAGGATCTTCAGTTAGTATTCCTGCAAACTTATTATTTTGTACCATTTTGATAATAGCATGTTTAAGCTCAAATGAATTGACAGCTACAATAGGGTTTTGTATACTCAAATGAATTTCATCTGCTTTAAGGTTAGCATAGCCTCTTAAAGTTCTTTGATGATGTTCATTTTCATTTGCAGAATTATTTAAATTTCAAGCCATTTTGTTCAAATTATCTATCTCTTTTTTGTTGTTTTTAAATTTTTCTAACAGCTCTTTCTAACTCCAAATCGTAAGGTATTAAACTTACAGAACTTAAACTACTAATACACAAACACAATAAGCAATTAAAATAAACAAACACACTAAAATAAAAAATATTTAATTAAACTACAAATAGTTTTTCAGTTTAAATAAAATATTCTAAATTATATATTAATTTATCGTTATTCCCCAGCAACGGCACCAAAAACTTGGTGCAGTAGTTTTGTGGTGCGTTGTAAATATCTTTCAATACTACAATACACACGCGACAACACGAATAATAAATATGTAATTAAATCCCAATAAAAGTAAATTTAGTATAAATAATTTTATTTTTTAAAGTATTTAAGCAATCAAATGGTAATAATAATGCAAGTATACATATCACTCAAGTAATAAAGGGCTTTAATGGAGTCCTTAGTATCGATCACACATGGAGTTGGAAATTCTTATGGCTATAACGTCAAACACAATAGTCAAACTATAGAACTTAAGAGTGCAAAACAAATCTAAAGTAAATTTAATATACGTTAAATGAAATGTAGTTAAAAGAACTAAGTTAACTAAACTAATTGCTAAACTTCAAAAGTAAACTTATAAAGACTAAACAAAGTTTTGTAGAGAAGAGTTCAAATTTAAGAATGCATCATTCCCCTTTACAATGAGTTTATGGATTGTGAAGCAATTAAAATCATTTAAAATACATATAAAATAGTATTTTGTTAAATAGAAACAATCTTATTCTTTTCCCTCTAAGAGTGCATAACGAACCTTAACTGATCTAGAGTTTAGTCCCTAAATCCGTGGTTAGGTTGAGAGGATACTGACTGCCTCTCTAGAGCTCTTACTTCTCCCTCATATGAGGGCTAACAATCTCGCTTTAGTTTCCAATCAATTGGACCAAATTAAGGATTTTAATTTGTCACCTTAAAATCTCTATTTCTACGCCCAACAAAGTATATTTTCTTATTTATTTTCACTCAACCCCATGAATTACATTCACACCCATGAAATTGAATGTGACTCTTAAATTATTGTAAAAAGCATATCCCTTTTGGATCGTATGATTCCCGACAAATTTTAACCTTCCAGTTGGCCAGATCAAAAAATAAATGAAGATCAGAGTTCTAATCATCACAATTTATTGACATTTAAAACCTTACAAAGTAAAAAAAATTCTTTACAAAACCATATCTCATTATATAGAGAAGGATAAAGAAGACTACTCATAATTCATGAGAAGGATATGACAAAACACGAATTTCATATATAAAAATAAGTTTACAAAACTAAGAAAGAAAAGAACACAACTTATCTCACACTTCTTCCCAAGAAAATCCCTAAAATTTCCTTTTAAGCACTTTGTCTCTTTATAATCACACTCAATTCTCTCTTAGAAGTGTAATAAAGAAGAAATATCTCACATTCCCTCTCCTCTTACAACCCTAGAAGAAAAT
The DNA here is from genome assembly GCA_002079205.1 of Phalaenopsis hybrid cultivar. Taxonomy (NCBI): domain Eukaryota; kingdom Viridiplantae; phylum Streptophyta; class Magnoliopsida; order Asparagales; family Orchidaceae; genus Phalaenopsis; species Phalaenopsis hybrid cultivar. The sequence goes on along the minus strand of JXCR01146909.1, from coordinate 499,413 downwards.
CCTCTCTTCTCCAAGACTTTTCTCTACTTTTCTCTCAAGTTTAAACCTTCCTCTCAATCTCACGGCCCTCTCTCTTTCAAGTCTAAAATCCTCTCTTTTTTAATTAGGGCCAGCCTTGTTTAAAATGGAATTTAAAATTCCCTCCAATTTTCTCCTCAAAAGTCACATTTCTTAACACCAAGAGACAAGTCCCTTCATCCAAGAGACATATATCTTTGTTAAAGAGCATTTCCAAAGTGTCTAGATGCATTGAACCACTCCATGGGATGTTTGCATTGTTTGGAGCCTTCAAACACCACTCAAAAATAGTCACGAACCGCCTTACTCCGTTTTAATTCATCTCTAGTGTCAGCCTAATGAAGTTCGTGTTGTTCTCTGAATTTTGGCTCCTCTGATGCCAATTCTGGCACTTCTGGCACTGCTTCTCTATAAAATGGTGCCTCTGGCGCCAGCTCCTTGAAAAATGACGCATTTGGTGCCAGGAACATGAAAATCTTCATTTTGGCTCTAAATTTCCTCTTTTTTGCTACTTTTTTGCTCCAAATACCTAAAATTGATATACCTGGAATAAGAACATGAAAGTACTCTTCTTTAAAGTGCAATATCACCAAAATAAAATGTATACATAAAATAGTTTATTCTTTTTGTGTATCAAAAACACATGCTAAAAAGTGCACATCATGGTGCTGGTGTGATTGCGCTAATGCAGGAAATATGAAAAACATAAAACAATGTAGTATTCAAGTGAAATTGGTTGATCTATCGATACGGTCGGTAGCGACCAATTGATCAAGCCAACTGAAAGTGGTTGGTCAATCGATCGGGCAGGTGGTGGATGATTGTTCAAGGCGACGGAAAGTGATCAATCGATACAATTGGGTATGAGGTTTCTGATGCAGTATTATTTTTTATTTATGCTAGTAATGTTTTTCAACATACTAACACACGTGACATCTAAACTAGGAAATATGTAGGACAATCAAAATAAAAGTTTACTTTGGTATAATCAGTTTTTCTTTTAAATCTTTAAACTTGCCACTCCTAGTGAATTAATATATATAATTTTTCAATTTTAAAAGTCACTAGGTTGCAAACGCAAATATACGTATCACATAAGTAATAAATGAATCTAATGGTGTCTTAAGTATCGATCCCACAGGGAGGTGGAAATTTTTATAATACTAACATAAAGACATAATTTCAAAAATATAAAAAAACTTAAGTAAGAAAGCAGGTTGTTGTTTGTATTAAACATCTAAGAAACTATGTTTACTACACTAATCTCTAAACTTCAAAGTTAAATCTAATGTAACTAAGCTAAGTTTTATAACGATGGGTTCAAATTTTAGAAAGTATCATTCTCCTTTACAGTGAGGTTATAGTCAGTGAAGTATCCAAATTGTTATTAAATTGTATTGTACTGTATAGGAGAAATTATATTCTTAATTCACTTTACGATTGACAGAGAACATTGGCTAATCCACAGTTTAGTCCCTAAATCCACAGTTATGTTGGGAAGATACCAAGCTGTCACCTTAGAGTTCCCACGTTACCCTTGGCTGAGAGCTAACATCTCGCTTTAGTTTCCAAACACCTGGACCAAATTGGGGATTTTAGTCTGTCACCCACAAATCTCCATTTCTACGCCCAACAAAGTATATTTCCTTATTTATTTGCACTCAACCCGATGGACTATATTCTCATCCATGAAATCAAATGTGATTCTTACTTAGTTTTAGAAAGCATAGCCCTCTCAGGTCGTATGTTTTCACAACAAATTTTAATAAATCAATTAGCCAGATCGATAAGCAAATGAAGTTCAAAGGTTGAATCATCATAATTAAGAATTTAAAACATTTCCAAATAATTTAGACTCTTCACATAACTATATCTCATTGTAGGGAAAATGACAAATCAAACTACTCAGAATTCATGAGGAAGATATAACAAAACATGGATTTATATATATATATATATAGAAACAAGTGTACACAACAACTGAAAGTAAAGTAAAATAATTTATCTCAATCTTCTCCCCAAACAAATCCTCTAAAGTCCTTTTAATCACTTTCTCTCCTTACAATATCATTAAATTCTCTCTTAGAAATGTAATGAAGAAGAAATCTCTCACTTTCCCTTTCCTCTTACAACTCTTAGACAAAACCTTCCCTAAGTCTTTCTCACCCTTACACCTTATTCGCCCTCTTGTTTCTAATATAAAAACTCTATTTTATAATATAGGGACGAATTTTCATAAGTTTCCTCTGACATCCTTTCAAAAATCAGTCCAAATTCAATGCATTTACAAGAATAACCGTTACTGGCGCCTATGCGTCAAAATCAGGCGCCGCCTTCTGTGGATTCTGACCCTTAGGCGCCGAATTAGGTGCTTAGGCGCTAGTTCAATTATGGATTCTGGCACTTAGGAGTCGAATCAGGCACTTAGGCGCCAGTTCAACTCTTACAACAGGCCACCTTTTACCTCCAAATTCCTTCATATTTGCTTTCTTTAAGCTCCACATATCTAGACTTAATATACCTACAACAAAAACATGAAAATATTTTTTCCAATCTTTATTTTTATTCTCAAGACCCACCAAATAGATCTTGGGACCAGTGACAAACTGAACATAGTCGTCCCTGTTGATTCAAAAAGAGAAGAAATGGTTGAATAGTTTTACCGACCATGGGATTTTCATCCATCGACAAAAGAGGATGAAGGTCATTATGGAAGCCATGGAGTTAGGAAGAACATGAGTAGGAACAACCCCTTTACCTAAACTCTCATGTCCTCTAGGTCGCAGTGTCCGGCTCCACAGTGCTTTTCTCCATGGTTCCCTGCTCCGTAACAACCTTCCCCATAACATCCACTCGCCCCTATGCTGCTCAACCGATTGTGAATGCATCTCCCTAAGGGTCGGTGTTGGTATCTAATGAGATAGAAGCGATCGTCAGATCTCCAACAGATGCAAAAGAAATACTTAAATGCATGCATCAAGATATGTACCCAAAATTTGACACAATTTAGGTGTGGTATAAGAAACAAGATCCTTACCAGTCTCCTCTAATCCTTCACCCTCGGAGGAAAGGCCATTCTTTCGCAACTGAAGCTGCATCCCAGCTTCAACCAGTGCCTTCTTGAGCTTCTGGGGAGTCATAGTCCACACAACGGGCTGAACGATATTCTTCTCCTTTGGGCAAGTGTGACCCCTTCTGATGGATGCCCCAGAAGATGATCGGGACACCCTCTAATCTCCTCTACAGCTCTCCGCTGTGATGAGACTGTGAGAAAGTCTGAAGACCCAGTTCGATCTTTGTGTTCCCTCGCTCATGCCTCCTACATTATTCTCTTCGTGCTCAACTCTTCCGAGGAAACAAGCTCGCTTGTTTCAGCTTCACAATAGGTTTACGAGCCCCTGCCCGCATATCACATGGCATTGAGTAAGGCGCTCTTTTTGGCAAAACTCTTAACTAACACACACTAAACCAAAAAATAAGTCCTGCACATTCAAAATTAAAATTTGCCAGTGAGAACTGCAAGAGCAGCGCCGCCTATGTCCGGTAATGGTGATAGTCGTTTCGTTGCAGTCCTATTGGTCGAGTACGCCGCGTACCTCCTCCCAAATTTAATTTCAAAATCCATGGCGTCGCACTTAACCAACAACGCACTAAGCCGACATTTTAGTCCCGCGCATTCTCAAGTCTCCCGAGCGCAGCCGTAGATGAGTATGAATCTATTAATCCAAGTGGTTTTTGCCCCAAACCGTGCGGCCTGTCCACGTCCCAACCATACTCCCTCAAAATTCGTCTCCATCACAACTGACATAAGCCTCCATCCCACTAATATAATAGAGCCACAACCAAATACCCAATTCTTCACCTCAAAATAATAAAAAAAATTAATAATAATACTTCCGGAAAAACATTTTATACAATTTTAAAGGTTGGCTTTACAATGAGTTGCTCCTCCATACCGCCACCCCNGGACGGGAGCTTCGAGTCAGTGGCCGGCAGAGTGGGAATGTAGCGGCATGCCACGACCTGAGCCACTACTTGCAGCTTGTGAACCAGCTTAACGAAGCCCTTCCGACGGTTTTGGAAGAAGAAAGAGTGCAGAGAGGATTGCGGTGGCCGGGGATTTTGGCTGGTGATGTGTTGTGATTTTTTTGTTGTTCGGATTCGAGAACGGATGGTTGAAATCTACGGGTGTCCGCCGTTTTGTGTTTGTAGGTGTATAAATGATGAATAGGGGCTTGAAATTATTAGTTTAATTGAAAGAAATTCGAAAAAAGTCACAAAAACTGATCTTGTCAAGGTCTTAAATTTAGCAACGAATCTTTTTTAATCTAGTTTTTGTTGTGTGGTTTTAACGAAGAGAGAAGTATGAGGTAAAATTTTAAAAATAGTATTTTTTTTTTATTTGGAATTTGTATTTTAACAGTAAATAGTCATGGCAAAAGGTAATTTTGTCATGTCAACATGTGAAATTGTCTATCGACGTTGTGATTTTGTCACATGAGCAGTTGAAGCTATTTGTTGTCACTTTGTAAATAAAATTATTTTTGAAAAAAAAATCCAACTAATACTAAAAAAAATAGGATCATTTCTCATCATTTTAATTTCAATACTAATTTGACTATAAAAATTTAAAAGAAAGTTTAGCATGTTTATTTTTATCGCTTTCGTTAAGTTCAGAAATCTCAGAAGTGTATATAATGGAGACAATAGCAAATTGAGTGAAATTATTGAACGTAAAACAAATCTTGAAAAGTGCAAATAATTTTTGATTGACTGTCAATAACAATATTGTAACTCAGCTCGTAGAAGAAAGCAATTTTCGCTCACGTGGACAAATGCTCAGTTGTCTCTCTCTCTCTCTCTCACTCACAAAGGTCAATGAGTCGCGCGCTTATTGCGTACAGAGAGTTGTGTGCGCTCTCCGATCACAGCCGCACATCAACCCAAGCTTGTACACTGTCATACAGGCTTGGGTTATGTGCGGTTGTGATCGGCGTGCGCTCTTCGCACGTAATAATTTTTCCAATGAGTTGTGCTTTTTAAGTAATTATAACATTAATAAATTGATTANTCTCTTGATAAAATCATCCTTAATTGATCAAATAGGGACCCACCAAGATATGACCTAGGATTAGGTAGGTCGTTAAAATTTTACTTCCCTGTTTCATATAAACTGCCTTAACATGCCTTTTTGAGTTTCAGGTGGCGGAACGAGAAGACTCGCCAGATACGCTTTTATAGTTTTCAGCGTTGTCTTTCTTGTACTTTCATATTGTACTTTTATACCTGCAAACTTGCATGCTAAACAACGACGCCACCCTGCATGAAGACTAAAACTATCAGGATAGCCACAAAACCAAAACCAAAACCAAAACCAAAATTAAAATCGAAAAGATTAAAATTCACCGCCACAACATTCAAAATATAAGAAATTTGCATGCTAAACAACAATGTCACCCTGTATGAAAACTAAAACCATCAGGATAGCCACACAACCATAAGATTGCATTTACTTGCATGTATGAAAACAACATAAACTTGCATGTTAACTATAACCATAACCCAAAACCAAAACTAAAATCAACCAAGATAAAATTCACCGCCACAACATTCTTTCTCATACTGTACTTTTATATCTGCAAATTTTCTTGCTAAACAACGACATCACCCTGCATGCCTGCAAATTTACATGCTAAACAAAGATGTCACCCTGCATGAAAACTAAAACCATCAGGATAGCCACGAGCTTGCATGTTAAACAATGATGTCACCCTGCATGAAAACTAAAACTGCTAGGATAGCCATTGCTAAACAAAGATGTCACCCTACATGAAAACTAAAACCATCAGGATAGCCACATAACCATAATTTGCATGCTAAACAACAATGTCACCCTGTATGAAAACTAAAACCATCAGGATAGCCACACAACCATAAGATTGCATTTACTTGCATGTATGAAAACAACATAAACTTGCATGTTAACTATAACCATAACCCAAAACTACGAACTTGCATGCTAAACAACGATGTCACCCTCCATGAAAACTAAAACTACTAGGATAGCCGCAAAACAAAAATTAAAATCGAAAAGATTAAACTCACCGCCACAACATTCAAAATATAAAACAACTCAAAATTTAATCACAAACATCACACAAAAGTACAACTTCAACTAAATTAAGACGTCTCTATTCGGATGATCGGGAATCCCTCAGAGTAGGTAACCTACGGTTGCTAACGAGGCTTCCCACGGTCTAAATGAAATTATGGAACTCATTAATTAACCTACGGTTGCTAACGAGGCTTCCCACGGTCTAAATGAAATTATGGAACTCATTAAGTAACCTACGGTTGCTAACGAGGCTTCCCACGGTTTAAATGAAATTATGGAACTCATTAAGTTGGGTTTCGAGGCTTCCCACGGTTTAAATGAAATTATGGAACTCATTAAGTTGGGTTTGATAAATTCATTCAGGCTTCCCACGGTTTAAATGAAATTATGGAACTCATTAAGTTGGGTTTGATAAGTTCATTTTGCTCATTAAGTTGGACAACTTCAACTAAATTAATACGTCTCTATTGGAAGATCGGGAACCCCTCGGAGGAGGTAAATACGGTTGCTAACGAGGCTTCCCACGGTCTAAATGAAATTATGGAACTCATTAAGTTGAGTTTCGTAAGTTCATTTGCTAAATGAAAGTATGGAACTCATTAAGTTGAGTTTAGTAAATTCATTTGGACTAAGTGAATCCATGAAATTATGGAACTCATTAAGTTGAGTTTAGTACTTCAACCAAATTAAGACGTCTCTATCGGATGATCGGGAATCCCTCAGAGGAGGTAACCTACACTTCAACTAAATTAAAAGGTCTCTATTGGAAGATCGGGAACCCCTCGGAGGAGGTAACCTACGAGCTAACGAGGCTTCCCACGGTCTAAATGAAATTATGGAACTCATTAAGTTGAGTTTAGTAAACTCATTTGGACTAAGTGCATCCAATAGAAAATAGTGATGCCGGAACAAGGGAACCATAGCATCCTAACCGGTGTCGCTCTAATCAACTTTAACATGCCCCCATAAAATTTAAGGAACTTCAACCATAAGGCCACCTGATTTGACATCATAACTTGACACACTAAAAAACTCAAACTCATCACAGTAAGGAGCTTGGAGCTAGCATGGTGGGTAGCACGACCATCTTCAACAGCAAAACATGTCTTCCTCAGCTAAACCAATCTTCCTTCCTTAGATAATCTTCAACAGCAAAACCTTTCTTCCCCAGCTAAACCAATCTTCCTTCCTTAGACTTAAACAGTAAAGCCATAGGACTTCGAGGTTGCTTGCTTATGCAACATAAATCCTCACCTTATCTTTAGGCATTTTATATAGTCCTGCTATACAATATAAGTCTTAACTCGTCTTAAGATTTCGAGGTTGTCGCCCGTCACGACCTAAACTCTCACATCTTCCAAGCTATTTGTGTGACAGTTTCACACGAATATAAGCCCTAACTAATAAAATTGACAGGATGAAACACCTAAATATTTATCCTCAAAATTAAAGCCAAGCATTAGGATAGCTTGGGAAGTCACCAAGGTTCTCCTCTAGATCTATGACATCCCCTAGTTCTTCCTCCTTTGGACTCTACAAAATGTTCCAAATTTGAACCAATCCCCTTTCACACCTCTACGTCTGATCTCATTGAAAAGTCCCACCCTTTGAAATTTCTTGAAGATAATATTTCCTGATTTTTATCGAGAGTCTTCTTAAGTGACTTTGGTCATTTAAGATGTAAGTAACTATAGGGGCTTGCCCTTATAGGAAGCATGTCCGAACCCAGCTTAATATAACCCTATTTAATTCTTTATATTAAATAGGGGAACTTGTCGGCAAATACAAAGGTTTGGCAGACCAAACGGATGTCATATATTCCTTAGTTTATTTGATCGAGCCTCATCCTCAACTCTTATGTTTATCCCTCGGGATAGATACAGGATTTGAGGTACAACGCTCTTTCATTTAAACTATCAAAAATATGGGGTCAGTTTGATTTTATATTTTTCTAAAACTAAATATATATGTAAATTAATACGTCCTTCCGAAGCAAGCGACGAGATTTCGATTTCGGTGACCGACAGCTTCTTACGGGCAACTCCCTCCAACCAAAAATAGTGCCGACACTACCAGGATCTTTTAATTTTTCAAGAAGTTTTTTCTGAATAATAGCACTACACTCTTCACTGAGTACAACGGTCTCGTGATCTGTAAACTTTTTTTTCTTATTTAGTATATCCTTCATAAATTTCACATAACTTGACATTTGTTGCAAAGCTTCAACAAAAGGAATGTTTATCGTTAACTTCTTAAGGATTTCCAAAAATTTTGAAAATTATTTATCTTTGTTCTTCTGCTTAAGTCTTTGAGGAAACGGATGTAATGGTTTTTGTAAAGGACTTTGTGTTTGTTCATTTTCATTTTGGTCACTTTCCATTTCTTCCTTCTTTTCATCAACTTCAGTTTCTCTTTGGATCCTTATTTCAACTTCTTTTCCACTTCGTAATTGAATAGATTTAATTTGCTCCTTATTTTGATCTTTTGGATTAACTTTCACAGTACTCAGAAGAATTCCAGAAGGTCTGTTACTAAGTGCAGTAGTAATATGTCCTAATTGATTTTCAATACTTCTAATAACAGCCCCTTGATTCTGTATTTGATTTCTCATATTCAACATTACTTCTTCCATCATCAACTTCTTTTCCTTAACTTGTGGGTGAGTGTTAGAGTTTAATAAAAGAGGATAATAAGGTTGATAATTAAAATTTCCTTAGTTGTTCAATTTTTTGGATGGATTCACCGAATTGTTATAATTATTCCAACTAAAATTAGGGTGATTTTTCCATCCAAAGTTATAAAAGTTAGAATAGGGATTGTTATTTTGATTATTTATAACATTTAAGGTTTCATAAGATGATTGAGTATCATTGATCTTCCTAGTGAATTTTCCTCTAATACTGGGGGTATTTAAGAATACGTCACTCCTATTTGATCAATCTTTTTTGAAATAGCAGCAATTTGAGATGCTAAGATAGACATTGCATCAGAATCATGAATACTTGCTACTCTCTAAGGATTTACCCTTTCAGAGGACCATTGAAAATTATTAGTAGTCATTCATTCAATTAAAGAGTATGCTTCATCAAAAGGTTTTAACATTAGTGATCCACCCGCAACAGCATCTATAATAGGTCTAAGTGATCTTACTTATCCATTGTAAAATTTTTTAAATTATAACCAATCTGGTAAAGCATGGTGTGGACATATCTATAATAGATCTAAATGATCCTACTAATCCATTGTAAAAAGTTTGAATTATTAACCAATCTGGTAAAGCATAGTGTGGACATTTTTTGATCCTACTAATCCATTGTAAAATATTTGAATTATTAATCAATCTGGTAAAGCATGATGTGGACACTTCGTAAGAAGATCTTAAATTCTTCCCAGGCTTCATATATCGATTTCCCTCAAACTTGACAAAAAGATGTAATATCATTTCTAAGCTTAACAGTTTTCGAGGGTGGAAAATATTTAGCCAAGAATTTTTGTGATAGTTCTCCCTAAGTTTTGATAGATCTAGGTGCTAATGAATTTAACCAAGCTTTGGCTTTATCCCTTAGTGAAAAAGGAAAAAGTATAAGCCTAAAAGCATCATTAGACACTCTGTCGTATTTAAAAGTAGCACAAATTTCAAGAAACCTGCAAGATGTAAGTTAGGATTTTCAGTAGGTGTTCCTCCAAACTGATTATTTTGTACCATTTGGATAATAGCAGGTTTAAGCTCAAATGAATTAGCAACAATATCAAGATTTTGAATAGTCAAGTGAAGTTCATCTGCTGTCGGATTAGCATAATCTTTTAAAGGTCTTTATCGATTTTCATTTATTGGATTATCTAATTTATTCGCCATTTTGTTCAAATTTTTAATTTCTTTTTGTTGTTTTTGAATTTTTTTAATAGTGTGTTCTAATTCTGAATCATAAAGTACTATACCTTCAGATCTAGTATTTCACATAAACAAATATAATAAGCAAAGTAAAATTTCTTTTTGAATTTTTGATTTTTTTATTTTTTTTATAATTATCTATAAATTTTCTAATTTACCAAATCTATTTAATTTACTGTTACCTTCCCCAGCAACGGCGCAAAAAACTTGATCCCGAATGAAATAAAATATTGTTGTGTAAACTTTATATAAGTATAGGCAGTTAATAATGGGATTCTACGCAAGTATATGTATCGTTATCAAATAATAAAGGACTTTCTATTTGAGCCCCAAATATCGATCCCACGGCGAAGGTTTAAATTTGAAATGATCATTTACTAGAAAATTCACAGAAAATCAAAATGAAATTACTGTCACTAATTTCGAATGTTGAAATATAAACAAAATTAAATTACTTAACTATTAGCAAAACTAAAATGTAAAGTTTAAATATTAACTACTAAACTATTAAACTATGTTTATGTAATGAAGATTTCTTATGTGAAAAAAACATATTTCACACTACAATGAGGTTTTGGTGAAATGAGATGAGATAAATGGTTATAATATATATTGTGCTAAATAGAAGCAGTTTTAATTCTCTACCCGGATACAGTGTTATAGATAATCTTTGGCTAAGCCCAAGTTTAGTTCCTAAATTTGTGGCTAGACTAGGAGGATACTGGCTCCCACTTCCCTTCACCTGAAGGCTAACTCTCGCTTTAGTTTTTAAACACTAAGACTGAATTGGGGATTTTAGTCTGTCACCCAAAAGATTCTCCAATTCTACACCCAACAAAGTATTTTTCCCTATTTATTTGCACTTAATTTCATGAACGAATTTCTCCTTCATTGAAATCAAATGTGATCCTCACTCTGTTGTAGAACTCATACTCCATTTCCCGAATCATATGTTTCATAACATATTTTAACAATTTAATTAGTCATATCGAAAAGTAAATTAAGTTCGGAGTTGGAAAAATCATCACAATTTATTTTACATTTTAATATTGGTACATCCATATTATCTCTTCATTTAACCATATCTCAGAGTAGAGAGAAAGATAAATGAAACAACTCAGACTTCATGAGAAAGATACAACGAAACACAAATTTTATATATAAAAGAAAATTTATACAACACTAATAAACAAATAACACTTATCTGAAACTCTTTCTCAAAGTAAATCTCTTGTAGTCTTTCCTAGGAATTGTAGGAAGAAGAAATCTCTCTCTTTTCTCCTTCTTCAACACTCTTAGAGAAAGATTTGCACTTAATCTCACCACAAAACTCTAAATTATAAGAACAATGGACTTTAAATGGTTGTGGAATGAAGATGAAGAAGTGTATGATGCGTAGGAAGTTAAATTGGGCTGATGAGATGTCAGGAAAAGTCAATTAGAGTCCAAGAGCCCCCCTTTTCAGGTCAATTTCGGCCCCATATAGAGCCTAAAATCGGTTCTTCAATAGGTGCCTCCAAAATCTCTTCAAAAAGCGTCCAAATTCTTTGAATCTTCTAAAAACTATGGCTAAATCGACATTGGCGCCGTCAAAGTAATTCTAGCACCGTCAATGCCAGTGTTCATTAAATTCTGCACTGCTCTCTGTCAAACGGTGTCGTCGGTGTCGAGTAAAATTCACCATCTGTTGTATTATTATGCACCATCGGCATTGAGTATTTCTCAGAAATGCCGTTTTGACTCCAAATTCCTTTTTTTCTTCTTTTTGCTTTAAGTCCTAAAAATCAACAACCTGCAAGAAAAAAATAAAAATACATTCCATTAAAGTGCAATATCACCAAAAATTTGTATAAAATATGGGTTTAAAAATCCATATATGTTTTGTGTATCAGTAATCGAACGATCAGCTAACTAAAGAGTTACAGTAGTAGGCGAAATTTATCATAAGCTCAACCTCTGAAAATCGATAGAGGCATGAGATTAATATTGGTTCCCAAATCACATAAACATTTTCCAAAAAATATTTCGCCAATACCACAAGGAATAGTAAAACTACAAGGATCTTTAAGTTTTTCATGAAGTTTTTCCTGAATTATTGCGCTACACTCTTCACTAAGTGCAACAGTCTCATCATCTGTAAACTTCTTTTTTTATTAAGTATATCCTTCATAAACTTCACTTAGCTTAACATTAGTTCCAGGGCTTCAACAAATGGAATGTTTATAATCAATTTCCTCAATATTTCCAAAACTTTTGTAAATCTGTTATCTCTATTTTTCGACTTCAATCTTTGAGAAAATGGAGATGTTTGTTTTTCTACAATAATTTTCATTTATTTTATAGGATATTTGACTCAAAAAGAAAATCTTCATTAGATTTTTCATTTTCCACCCCTTCTTTCTCAACTACAACTTCAACTTCTTTTTAAACTTTTGTTTCTAATTATATTCCACTTCTTAGTTGAATAGCCTTAATTTGCTCTTTTTTCTGATCTTTAGGATACGTTCAACATTACTTGGTAAAGTTCCTGGAGGTCTATTGCTAAGTACAGTAGCAATACATCCCAATTGGTTTTCTATGTTTCTAATTGCAGTTCCTTGACTTTGTAATTGGCTTCCCATTTGTAATATTAATTCTTCCATTGATAAATTCTTCTCCTTACTCTACAAATTGTTATTAAAACCTGGAGGGTAATAAGGTTTATAAGTAGAATTTCCTTGATTGTTGGAGTTTCCTAATGGGTTCACAGCATTGTTCCCCCATTGCAGATTTACAGCATTAGAATTATTGTTACTCCAACTAAAGTTTGGATAATTTTTCCAATCAAGATTATAATAATTGGAATAAGGATTATTAGACCGATTATTTATTACATTTAAAGTCTCATACAAAGATTGAGAATCTATCATTTGTCCCAATGAATTTTCCTCAAGCGCAGGTGGTGTCTGAGAATAATTCATTTCATATTGATCTATTTTCTTTGATATGGTAGCAATTTAAGCAACCAACATAGATATTGTATCAGAATCATGAATATTAACTACACTTTTTGGATTCACCCTTTTAGAGGGCCATTGAAAATTATTAGTAGTCATCTCTTCAATTAAAGAATATGCTTCGTTGAATTGTTTTAACATTAATGATCCACCAACAACAGCGTCAATTTTTTATCTAAGAGATCCAACCAATCCATTATAAAAAGTTTGAATTATTAACCAATCTGGTAACACATGCTGTGGACACTTCTTAAGGAGATCTTTAAATCTCTCCCAAGCTTCATAAATTGATTCTCCTTGAAACTAACAAAAAAATGTAATATTATTTCTAAGCTTAGCAGTTTTTTATGGTGAGAAATATTTAAATAAAAATTTTTATGATAAGTCTCCCCAAGTTCTGATAGATCCAGGTGCTAACAAGTTTAACCACATCTTAACTTTATTCCTTAATGAAAAAGGAAAAATTTTAAGTCTGACGACATCATTCGATACTCCATCATATTTAAATATAGCACACAATTCTAGAAAACTAGCAAGGTGTAAGTTATGATCTTCAGTTAGTATTCCTGCAAACTTATTATTTTGTACCATTTTGATAATAGCATGTTTAAGCTCAAATGAATTGACAACTACAACAGGATTTTGCATACTCAAATGAATTTCATCTGCTTTAAGGTTAGCAGAGCCTCTTAAAGGTCTTTGATGATGTTCATTTTCATTTGCAGAATTATTTAAATTGCAAGCCATTTTGTTCAAATTATCTATCTCTTTTTTATTGTTTTCAAATTTTTCTAACAGTTCTTTCTAACTCCGAATCATAAGGTATTAAACTTACAGAACTTAAACTACTAATACACAAACACAATAAGCAATTAAAATAAACAAACACACTAAAATATAAAATATTTAATTAAACTACAAAGAGTTTTTCAGTTCAAATAAAATGTTCTAAATTATATATTAATTTATCGTTATTCTCCGGCAACGACGCCAAAAACTTGGTGCAGCAGTTTTATGGTGCGTTGTGTAAATATCTTTCAATACTACAATACACATGCGACAACATGAATAATAAATATGCAGTTAAATCCCAACAAAAATAAATTTAGTATAAATAGTTTTATCTTTTAAAATTTTTAAGCAATCAAATGGTAATAATGGATCACACAAGGAGTTGAAAATTCTTCTGGGTATAATGTCAAACACAATAGTCAAACTATAGAACTTAAGAGAGCAAAACAAATTTAAAGTAAATTTAATATACGTTAAATGAAATGCAGTTAAAAGAACTAAGTTAACTAAACTAATTGGTAAACTTCAAAAGTAAACTTATAAAGACTAAACAAAGTTTTGTAGAGAAGAGTTCAAATTTAAGAATGCATCATTCCCCTTTACAATGAGTTTATGGATTGTGAAGCAATTAAAATCATTTAAAATACATATAAAATTGTATTTTGTTAAGTAGAAGCAATCTTATTTTTTTCCCACTGAGAGTGCATAAAGAACCTTGACTAATCTAGAGTTTGGTCCATAAATCCGTGGTTAGGTTGAGAGGATATTGGCTGTCACTCCAGAGCTCTCACTTCTCCCTCATATGAGGGCTAACAATCTCGCTTTAGTTTCCAATCAATTGGACCAAATGGAGGATTTTAATCTGTCACCTTAAAATCTCCAATTCTACGCCCAACAAAGTATATTTCCTTATTTATTTTCACTCAACCCCATGAATTACATTCTCAACCATGAAATTGAATGTGACTCTTACATTATTGTATAAAGCAAGCCCTTTTGGATTGTATTATTCTCAACAAATTTTAACCTTACAATTGGCTAGATCAAAAAGTAAAAGAAGATCAGAGTTCTAATCATCATAATTTATTGACATTTAAAACCTTACAAAACAAAACTAATTCTTTACAAAACCATATCTCATTATACGTAGAAGGATAAAGAAGACTACTCAGAATTCATGAGAAGGATACGACAAAACATGAATTTCATATATAAAAATAAGTTAACAAAACTAAGAAAGAAAAGAACACAATTTATCTCACACTTCTTTCCAAGAAAATCCCTAGAAGTTCCTTTTAAGCACTTTGTCTCTTTACAATCACACTCAATTCTCTCTTAGAAGTGTAATAAAGAAGAAATATCTCACCTTCCCTCTCATTTTACAACCCTAGAAGAAAATCCTCTCTTCTTCAAGACTTCTCTCTCACGTCAAACCTTCCTCTCAATCTCACGCCCCTCTCTCTTTCAACTATAAAATCCTCTCTTTTTAAGTAGGGTCAGCCTTCTTTAAAATGAAATTTAAAATTCCCTCCAATTTTCTCCTCAAAAGTCACATCTCTTAACACCAAGAGACAAGTCCCTTCATCCAAGAGACATATCTCTTCATTAAAGAGCATTTCCAAAGTGTCTAGATGCATTGAACCACTCCATGGGATGTTTGCATTGTTTGGAGCCTTCAAACGCCACTCAAAAATAGTCACGAACCACCTTACTCAGTCTTAATTCATCTCTAGTACCAGCCTAATGAAGTTCGTATTGTTCTCTGAATTTTGGCTCCTCTGGTGCCAATTCTAGCACTTCTGGCACCGCTTCTCTATAAAATGGTGCCTCTGGCACTAGCTCCTTGAAAAATGGCACCTTTGGTGCTAGGAACATGAAAATCTTCATTTTTGCTCTAAATTTCCTCTTTTTTGCTACTTTTTTGCTCCAAATATCTAAAATTGATATCCCTACAATAAAAATATGAAAATACTCTTCTTTAAAGTGCAATATCACCAAAATAAGCATAAAATGTATACATAAAATAGTTTATTATTTTTTTTGTATCAAAAACACATGCTAAAAAGTGCACATCATGGTGCTGGTGTGAATGTGCTAATGCAGGAAATATGAAAAACATAAAACAATGCAGTATTCAAGTTAAATTGGTTGATCTATCGATACGGTCGGTAGAGACCAATTGATCAAGCCAACCGAAAGCAGTTGGTCAATCGATTGGGCAGTTGGCGGATGATTGTTCATGGTGACGGAAAGTGATCAATTGATACAATTGGGTATGAGGTACCTGATGAGGTATTATTTTTTATTTATGCTATTAATGTTTTTCAACATACTAACACACATGACATCTAAACTAGGAAATATGTAGGACAATCAAAATAAAAGTTTACTTCCGTATAATCTGTTTCTCTTTTAAATCTTTAAACTTGCCACTCCTAGTGAATTAATATATATAAGGTTTCAATTTTAAAAGTCACTAGGTTGCAAACGAAAATATACGTATCACACAAGTAATAAATGAATATAATGGTGTCTTAAGTATCGATCCCAGAGGGAGGTGGAAATTCTTATAATACTAACATAACGACATAATTTCAAAACTATAAAAAAAAACTTAAGTAAGAAAGCAGGTTGATGTTTGTATTAAACATCTAAGAAACTATGTTTACTGCACTAATCTCTAAACTTCAAAGTTAAATCTAATGTAACTAAGCTAAGTTTTATAACGAAGGGTTCAAATTTTAAAAATTATCATTCTCCTTTACAGTGAGGTTATAGTCAGTGAACTATCCAAATTGTTATTAAATTGTATTGTACTGTATAGGAGCAATTATATTCTTTATTCTCTTTACGAGTGACAAAGAACATTGGCCAATCCACAGTTTAATCCGTAAATCTACGGTTAGGTTGGGAAGATACCATTCTCTCACCTTAGAGTTCCCACGTTACCCTTGGCTGAGGGCTAACATCTCGCTTTAATTTCCAAACACCTGGACCAAATTGGGGATTTTAGTTTGTCACCCGCAAATCTCCAATTGTACGCCCAACAAAGTATATTTTCTTGTTTATTTGCAGTCAAACCGATGGACTACATTCTCATCCATGAAATCAAATGTGATTCCTACTTAGTTGTAGAAAGCATAGCCCTCCCAAATCATATGTTTTCACAACAAATTTTAATAAATCAATTAGCCAGATCGATAAGCAAAGGAAGTTCAAAGGTTGAATCATCATAATTAAGAATTTAAAACATTTCCAAATAATTTAGACTTTTCACATAACTATATCTCATTGTAGGGAAAATGACAAATCAAACTACTCA
>JXCR01146909.1:457929-482032 GCA_002079205.1 Phalaenopsis hybrid cultivar | reverse complement strand
ATATATATATATATATACAAGTGTACATAACAACTGAAAGTAAAGTAAAACATTTTATCTTGATGTTCTCCCGAAACAAATCCTCGGAAGTCTTTTTAACCACTTTTTGTCCTTACAATATCACTAAATTCTCTCTTAGAAATGTAATGAAGAAGAAATCTCTCACTTTCTCTTTCCTCTTACAACTCTTAGAGAAAATCTTCCCCAAGTCTTTCTCACCCTTACACCTTATTCGCCCCCCTTGTTTCTGACATAAAAACTCTATTTTATAATATAAGGATGAATTTCCAAGAGTTTCCTCTGACATCCTTTCAAAAATTCGTCTAAATTCAATGCATTTACATGAATAATCGTTTCTGGCACCTATGCGTCAAAATCAGGCGCCTCCTTCTCTAGATTTTGACACTTAGGCTCCGAATTTGGTGCTTATGCTCTAGTTCAATTATGTATTCTGGCACTTAGGAGTCGAATCAAGCACTTAGGCGCCAGTTCAATTCTTACAACAAGCCACCTTTTACTTCAAACTTCCTTCATATTTGCTTTCTTTATGCTCCAAATGTCTAGACTTAATATACCTGCAACAAAAAGATGAAAATACATTTCCAATCTTTGTTTTTATTCTCAAGACCCACCAGATAGATCTTGGGACCAGTGACAAACTGAACATAGTCGTCCCTGTTGATTCAGAAAGAGAAGAAATGGTTGAATAGTTCGACCGACCATGGGATTTTCATCCTTCGACAAAAGAGGATGAAGGTCATTATGGAAGCCATAGAGTTAGGAAGAACATGAGTAAGAACAACCCCTTTACCTCAACTCTCATGTCCTCTAGTTCGCAGTGTCAGCTCCACGGTGCTTTTCTCCATGGTTCATTGTTCCGCAACAACCTTCCCCATAACATCCACTCCCCCCTATGCGGCTCAATCGATTGTGAATGCATCTCCTTAAGGGTCAGTGTTATTATCTGATGAGATAGAAGCAATCGTTAGATCTCCAACAGATGCAAAAGAAATACTTTAATGCATGCATCAAGATATGTACCCAAAATTTGACACAATTTAGGTGTGGTGTAACAAACAAGATCCTTACCAGTCTCCTCTAATCCTTCACCCTCGGAGGAAAGGTCATTCTTTCGCAACTGAAGCTGCATCCCAGCTTCAACCAGTGCCTTCTTGAGCTTCTGGGGAGTCATAGTCCACACAGCGGGCTGAACGATCTTCTTCTCCTTTGGGCAAGTGTGACCTCTTCTAATGGATGCCCCAGAAGATGATCGGGACGCCCTCTAAACTCCTCTACAGCTCTCCCCTGTGATGAGACTGTGAGAAAGTCCGAAGACCCAGTTCGATCTTTGTGTTCCCTCGCTCATGCTTCCTGCATAATTCTCTTCGTGCTCAACTCTTCCGAGGAAACAAGCTCGCTTGTTTCCGCTTCACAATAGGTTCACGAGCCCCTGCCCACATATCACATGGCATTGAGTAAGGCGCTCTTTCTGGCAAAACTCTTAACTAACACACACTAAACCAAAAAATAAGTCCCGCACGTTCAAAATTAAAATTTGCCAGTGAGAACTGCAAGAGCAGCGCCGCCTATGTCCGGTAATGGTGATACTCGTTTCATTGCAGTCGTATTGGTCGAGTACGCCGCGTACCTCATCCCAAATTTAATTTCAAAATCCATGGCATCCCGCTTAACCAACAACACGCTCAGCCGACATTTTAGTCCCGCGCATTCTCAAGTCTCCCGAGCGCAGCCGTAGATGAGTATGAATCTATTAATCCAAGTGGTTTTTGCCCCAAACCGTGCGGCCTGTCCACGTCCCAACCCCACTCTCTCAAAATTCGTCTCCACCACTGCTGACATAAGCCTCCATCCCACAAATATAATAGAGCCACAACCAAATACCCAATTCTTCACCTCAAAATAATAAAAAAATTAATAATAATACTTCCGGAAAAACATTTTATACAATTTTAAACGTTGGCTTTACAATGAGTTGCTCCTCCATACTGCCACCTCACACAGTCATACCCCACTACACTAGCCACAGCATCGCCTCCTCCGCATCCGTCGGGATCGGCAAGCGGTGGACCGAANTGAAGTTGCATCCCAGCTTCAACCAGTGCCTTCTTGAGCTTCTGGGGAGTCATAGTCCACACAGCGGGCTGATCGATATTTTTCTCTTTTGGGCAAGTGTGACCTCTTCTGATGGATGCCCCAGAAGATGATCGGGACGCCCTCTGATCTCCTCTACAGCTCTCCCCTATGATGAGACTGTGAGAAAGTCCGAAGACCCAATTTGATCTTTATGTTCCCTCGCTCATGCCTCCTACATAATTCTCTTCATGCTCAACCCTTCCGAGGAAACAAGCTCGCTTGTTTCCGCTTCACAATAGATTCACGAGCCCCTGCCCACATATCACATGGCATTGAGTAAGGCGCTCTTTTTGGCAAAACTCTTAACTAACACACACTAAGCCAAAAAATAAGTCCCGCACATTCAAAATTAAAATTTTGCCAGTGAGAACTGCAAGAGCAGCGCCGCCTATGTCCGGTAATGGTGATACTCGTTTCATTGCAGTCGCGTATTAGTCGAGTACGCCGCGTACCTCCTCACAAATTTAATTTAAAAATCCATGACGTCGCACTTAACCAACAACGCGCTAAGCCGACATTTTAGTCCCGCGCATTCTCAAGTCTCCCGAGCGCAGCCGTAGATGAGTATGAATCTATTAATCCAAGTGGTTTTTGCCCCAAACCGTGCGGCCTGTCCACGTCCCAACCCCACTCCCTCAAAATTCGTCTCCATCACTACTGACATATGCCTCCATCCCACTAATATAATAGAGCCACAACCAAATACCCAATTCTTCACCTTAAAATAATTAAAAAAATTAATAATAATACTTCCGGAAAAACATTTATACAATTTTAAACGTTGGCTTTAGAATGAGTTGCTCCTCCATACTGCCACCCCAGACTGTCATACCCCACTACACGAGCCACAGCATCGCCTCCTCCGCATCCGTCGGGATCGGCAAGCGGTGGACCGAGTTCCAAGGCGCCAACAATTGGGACGGCCTCCTCGACCCCCTCCACCCCATCCTCCGTTCAGAAATCCTCCGCTACGGCAGCTTCGTACAAGCCGCTTACTCTTCCTGCGACCTAGACCCCACCTCCCCTACCTACGCCTCATGCCGCTTCCCGAAACAGNTCCTCCGTTCAGAAATCCTCCGTTACGGCAGCTTCGTTCAAGCCGCTTACTCTTCCTGCGACCTAGACCCCAACTCTCCTACCTACGCCTCATGCCGCTTCCCTAAACACTCTCTCCTCCGTCTCTCCGGTCTCCCTTTCTCCGGCTATCGTGTCACCCGCAACCTTCACGCCACCTCTGGCTCTCGCCTCCCTCACTGGGCCGCTACGGCTTCCCCTGCTTCCCTCTCCCTGCAGTCCAGCTGGATAGGCTTCATTGCCGTCTGCCATGATAAACACGAGCTCGCACNTTCCCTCTCCCTGCAGTCGAGCTGGATAGGCTTCATTGCCGTCTGCCATGATAAACACGAGCTCGCACACCTAGGCCGCCGCGAGATCATCATCGCCCTTCGTGGCACCGTCACCGCCCTCGAATGGCTCGACAACTTCCGCGCCACTCTCACCCATCTTACCCCTTCTTCCAGCCCAACCCAAGTCCGCGACCAACCCGAACCCAAGGTCCTGCGCGGGTTTTGGAGCCTCTTTACATCCTCCAGCACCGCCCACCACAGCCTCCGCAACCAAATTCGTGNGCGCCACTCTCACCCATCTTACCCCTTCTTCCAGCCCAACCCAAGTCCGCGACCAACCCGAACCCAAGGTCCAGCGCGGGTTCTGGAGCCTCTTTACATCCTCCAGCACCGCCCACCACAGCCTCCGCAACCAAATTCGTCAGGAGATACGCCGCCTGCTCGACCAATACGGCTACCACAAAACGAGCATCACCATTACAGGACACAGCCTTGGCGCTGCTCTTGCAGTTCTCACTGCCAACGATTTGTCCGCAATGCTGGGCCCTTCTGGGCCAATGGTGACGGTTGTGTCGTTCGGCGGGCCACGGGTCGGCAATGCAAGCTTCCGGAGGCGGGTGGAAAAGCTGGGGTGCAGGGTGCTTCGAATTGTGAACACAAGTGATGTTATAACCAAGGTGCCGGGTTTTGTGGACGGGAAGGAAAAGGAAGGGGTGATAAAAAAGTGGCTAATTTCGAAAACAGGGTGGGTGTACGCCGATATTGGACGGGAGCTTCGAGTCAGTGGCCGGCAGAGTAGGAATGTAGCGGCATGCCACGACCTGAGCCACTACTTGCAGCTTGTGAACCAGCTGAACGAAGCTCTTCCGACGGTTTTAGAAGAAGAGAGAGTGGCGAGAGGATTGCGGTGGCCGGGGATTTTGGCTGGTGATGTGTTGTGATTTTTTTGTTGGTCGGATTCGAAAACGGATGGTTGAAATCTACGGGTGTCCGCCTTTTTGTGTTTGTAGGTGTATAAATGATGAATAGGGGCTTGAAATTATTAGTTTAATTGAAAGAAATTCATAAAAAATCACAAAAACTGATCTTGTCAAGGTCTTAAATTTAGCAATGAATCTTTTTTAATATAATTTTTGTTGTTGTGGTTTTAACAAAGAGAGAAGTATGAGGTAAAATTTTAAAAATAGTATTTTTTTTTTAATTTGAAATTTATATTTTAACAATAAATAGTCATGGCAAAAGGTAATTTTGTCATGTCAATATGTGAAACTGTCTATCGACATTGTGATTTTGTCACATGAGCAGTTGAAGTTATTTGTTATCACTTTGTAAATAAAATTATTTTTGAAAAAAAAATCCAACTAATACTAAAAAAATTAGGATCATTTCTAATCATTTTAATTTCAATACTAATTTCACTATAAAAATTTAAAAGAAAGTTTAGCATGTTTATTTTTATCACTTTCGTTAAGTTCAGATATCTCAGAAGTGTATATAATGGAGACAATGGGAAATTGAGTGAAATTATTGAATGTAAAACAAATCTCGGATAGTGCAAATAATTTATGATTGACTCAATGACGATATTGTAACTCAGCTCGTAGAAGAAAGGAGTTTTCGCTCACATGGACGAATGCTCAGTTGTCTCTCTCTCTCTCTCTCTCTCTCTCTCTCTCTCACTCGCTAAGGTCAATAAGTCGAGCGCTTATTGCGTACGGAGAGCGCATGCAGAGCTGTGTGCGCTCTCCGATCAAAGCCGCATAACAACCCAAGCTTGTATGACAGTGGGTCTCACTGTCATACAGGCTTGGGTTGATGTGCGGCTGTGATCGGCATGCGCTCTCCGCACGCAATAATTTTTCCAATGAGTTGTGTTTTTTAATTAATTATAACATTAATAAATAGATTATGAAAGCCTACTCTTCGGAATCACTTCTAACTTTTCATTTTTAATTTAAATTTATTTTTTTAATATTTATTTAAAATAAAATATATTTAATATGTTATAAACATTTAATTATTTTTAAAAAGCACTGAAAATAATTTCTTAATATTTTGAATATTTTTGAAAATAAATTAATACTACTAATATTCAACTGGAGAACTGAAGGTGGCTGGACAGCTCTTGACTAACTCGCCAAAGAGCTCTTGATCGAATATATTCCAGAGGGAGTCCTCCCTTTACAAGTAGATTCCAGAGCCAAAAAATCACCTTAGATTGAGTCCTCCCTCCTCATCTTTGTAATCATTCCTTTTATGTATAAAATGGGTTACAGAACCCAAGAATACCCCAGTTAACCATGATAGGGTAAATTTGTATTTTCTCTTCCTCTCTCTTTATCTCTGTATCTCTCGCCCTTGGTTTCTTCAGCTGTGATCCTTGGGCATGCCTCACGTGGCAGATTTGGATTCAACATTTTAAAAGATACAGTGAGTGTAGAGCATGTCATCAATAAGAATGGAAGTATACCAATGAGAAGAAATACATCTTAGAGATACTTCTGACAAATAATGTGACGAGAATCTTTTTACTGAATAGATTTGGAACTTTGAGCACCATTTGCATCATTTTCATGGAAGGCTATAACTATGAGGCTAATATTGCAAAACGAATGGTCCGCTCCTGTTGTTGAAATAACTGATTGAATGAATCATCTTGCTATTGGAAAATTAGCACATAGCATGGATGATTCTGAGTAGCTGATACCTTACATGATAAGTAAAAGACACGCCTAAGTTTGGTCTCATCCCTTAACATAGATTTCTCTAGCGTTCTCCCCAAGTCAAATTGACACTCAAGAAACTTAAATCCAAGTAATAGCACCTGCAGCAACCCAGAGTGGTTCGACCGGCTAAGTAACTTACAGCGCTCTTGCATAAAAAAAATTGGCTCTAAAGCTCAAGTTAAATAAAGCCCTATAGGTGGTTCTCTTCCCATTTGCTTAAGCTTCAGAAAGGGTACAATGTAAATCACCCCTTGCGGTGGTTACCATTATGAAGGCAACGATAAGAACCGTCAAAGACCTGACGAAAGAGGGAGCCAACTGAGGCTATAGTCCCATAAAGAAACTTAGACCTTAATATGTATAAGAAATGAGCAAAACAATAAAGATAATCAACTGCGACATCAAGATCATCTGGTCAATTAAACACATAAAGACTATCAACCACGCACCAAGATCGTCTGGTCAGTAAGAAACATAAAGATTGCTAGCCACGACGCCAAGATCGTCCGATTAGTAAAAAAGCATAAAAGCTATTGACCGCAGCATCGTGATCATCCAATCGGTCCCACAGTCGACGCAAAGTTCCAAGCACGGAAAAAATTGTTCTCAAAAACATAACTTGGAAGTAGCCCAAGAGGTGGCTCCCAGCCCAAAAGCAACCAGCTCCGTGAGGGATGCAACACAAATCGTCTCTAAGTAAAGTCCAGATGATTACCTTCACTAAGGCAACAATGTGACTTGCCTAAGTCCTATTGAAGGAAAAAACCAACCCAAGTGATGAATCCATACAAAATAAATCGAGATTATCAAGGTAAAACTTGTACTGAGTCACAAAAACTCAAAGACTACAATCTTTCACAAAGCCTCGATCACTCAATAAACATATTATCATGCAAAACACTGCAAAGTGTGATAAAGATAAAAAACCAAAAGGTACTAAGGACGATCGAGCAGTCTCATTTCATTACAAAAGAAATACATATAGTTTCCATATTTACCAAATTTCAATGTTCCCAAAATTTTTATATGCAAAATGTTCACAAAAATAAATTTCAAATGAAAAAACTTAAGCTTTAGGATGCTGACTAGAAGAGCCCCATTCGTCTTTAACATTTGAATAATCCTCGGATGATCGTTCAAAACTCAAGTACATGTTTGCAAATTCGTTAAGGTTGGCAAGTTTCAGAAGAACCAAACCTGATCAAATGAATAGGCCAATCGCCATTAGGCTATAAATCCAAAGGTATTCATTCAAGAGCTTCTTCTACCTGGGGTGGGACAGAAGCAATGCAAAGAAGTCCTATTTAGTCTTCAGGGTCGACATTTGCACTTTTAGATTAATTTTTTCTTCCTTTACGAGTGAGAATAATTTAGAGAACATGGAAAGCTCTTCCTCCACCGCAAGAACTTTTTTCTCAGCTACCTCAACTCGCTTCCTTGCCTTCCTTGCCAGCCTAACTGAATCCTCTGCTCATTCCGCAATGGCAACCCATCTAGACTCAGCATGGTCCAAGGCCATAGATTGAAGGTCTGAGGCCTCCCATCTCTTCAAGTTCTGATTGTCAGTTTTCTTATAAAGATCCGACTACTCCAATTTCAAAATGGATTTCGTGAATGCTTGTGACCAAATGACCTCCAAAAATCAAGAAGGGTATATCTCGGTGGATGAAGGAGTTGTTATGCCAGTTAATCCTGACTGATGGGCAGTCAGAGAAATTCCAGATCTTTGGACAATTTCTCTAAGAAGGAACTTAGTTGACAGGAGAGCCCTTTCTTTTCTTTAGGGGCAAAAGGGGTAAGGAAGTTGACCCCACAACATGTTCTTTGCCTTGCGATGCTTAGCCTCCTCAAGAGTATCCCTCTTGAGACTAGTCTCAAACTCAATCCCTCTGGGAGTCACCAACCAACTAGCTTCACTCCTGGATGAAAGATCAATAAACAGAGCTCCATGGCTAGGAGAAGCTACTTTTCATCCCACTTCTCCAGGAAAACCTTCCTTATCTAAACCTTCTTCAGCTCGTCCAAACAATCACTTAGCTTCTCGGGCACTGAAAAGAGCTACATCTAGCAGATAAGTATCAAATTTAGCTTGGACCTTAGGTTTATTGATGATAATAGTCAATTATTTTATTGAAATATGTTTAATCACAACCATGGTAAGAGGAAATCCTCACTTATATAGCTAATTTTTTTCCTGTCACATCAGTCAATCTTTCTTCAGCTACCATTACTTCCTGCTTAGCCCCATTCACCCTAGCTACGACCTTGGCCTTTTTTTGGGTTATTCAATCGGTTGTCTCTTTCACTCATTCAACCTTCTTAGCATTTGAGGCAGCTCATAACTTAGTCATCATTTGACTAGACACTCTAGGAAGAAGAACCCTATTTACAATACTTAGATAAGTATGTTGAGAAACTAAGAGCATTCAACCATCAAAAAAGCAGCTCCCTCGACTCAGCAGTAGTTGATGCTCTTTTTTTGGAAATGATCACTATACAAAACTATCCTAACACCACAAACCTTGATGGAAGTGGCAATGAAGAACTTGTGCTTCCAATCCCTAATTTTCTAGGTCAACAAGCTAGAACTAACATGTTGTTTCGAATTGAGCATAGTCATCTGATTGTATGCTAAATTAGAACATATGACTAAAAAAATTGACCAAATAAGGAATGCCCATTCACCGACAGAAGATGATGTAAGTCATGATCATCGCCACATAGTTTGGCTTAATCTACATGAGGAAGACCCCATAGTAGCTAAGACTTGCTCGATGCTTGTGGGACAAAGGTTGTCGCAACCCATATCAAAATTGGTCTCAATACATCACCAGAATATTGTGGGTTCTTCTAATCCCCCTTTCATCCTGATAGGTGGCCCTAAACTTGATAGCTAGATGAAAAATAAAGGTTTATTCAATAAAGACAACATCCGATGATGACAGAATTGAACGTTGCACTGCAGCTACTAGACCGAAGGTCTCCTCTTTGGAGCCATTCAAACGTAGAAGAACGATGATGAACCAAAAAGCAGGAGAATCAAGGATTTAGAAAGGAAAGGATAGGAGGCGCACTCATGTGCCCCTCAAGCCCTATTTATGGGAATCCAATGGAAGCCCAAGCACTGCTTGCAAAAATTGAGAAAATGTCTTGTTAAATATGAAAACTAAGATTTACAAAAACAAAACATTTTTTATCACAAAAAATAACTACATATAGACTTAGTATGATAGGAGATATTTCACAACTACCTCCACCAAAATTAAAACCCACTTAACCAACCTTTTATGTAGCATATGACCATTGAGCTTGAATTGATCACTTGGTTGGCCATAGAGTTGGCTCTCTGAATGAATGCGTGCTCCCGCAGTTCAGCAATCTGACAGTGAAGACTGACTATTACTCCGCCCATCTTCTCCAACTTGGCTTGAGATTCTTAATCCTTCCAGACAAAAATTGCATGTAGTTCCTCCAGTGGCATGTTAAAGTCTTAGGAAACAAACAACATATCTAGGCAAAGAAAATTGGTAACAAGGGCATCCGAATGACAAATCTCCAAGCCAAACCTGATGAGAGTCCTTATCCACACTTCACAATAATCATAATTCACAGGATAGGAGTAAAGATCACTTTAAACGGAGCAAGGTTTCTGAATCCCTCGTTAAAGCTTAGGACTGGATGCAAGGCCCCCTTAAATGGAGAAAAATTTTCCTTTCCTGATATAATAAATTCTGCACTTCACAATCGTCATAATTCTCAAGATAAGAGTAAGACAACCTTAAATGGATTAAGGTTTCCAATGCCCTTATTACAGCTTAGGACAGGATGTAAGACCCTCTTAAATAGAGTAAGGTTTTCCTTTCCTAATGTAACAAATTTCACACTTCACAATCATCATAATTCTTGGGATAGAAGTAAGACCACCTTAAATGGACTAAGATTTTTTATGCCCTCATTACCGCGTAGGACTGGATGTAAGACCCCTTAAATGGAGTAAGGTTTTCCTTTCTTAATGTAACTAATTCTACACTTCACAATCATCATAGTTCTTGGAATAGAAATAAGACCACCTTAAATGGACTAATGTTTTTGATACCCTCGTTATCTCTTAGGACTGAATGTAAGGCCCCCTTAAATGGGGTACGGTTTTCCTTTCATAATGTAACAAATTCAGCACTTCATAATTATCATAATTCTTGGGATAGAAGTAAGACCACCTTAAGTGGAGTAAGGTTTCCAATGCCCTCATTACCACTTAGAACTAGATGTAAGACACCCTTAAATGGAGTAAGGTTTTCCTTTCTTATCGTAACAAATTCCACACTTCAAAATCATCAAAATTCTCAGGATAGGAGTAAGACCATCTTAAATGGAGCAAGGATTCTGATTTCTACATCACCTCTTAGGTTGGATGCGAGTTCCTGTGCTTTCTTTTCTAATATTACAAACATTCATTTGCTATCACTTGGTTTGGATGTAAGTCTATGTGCTTTCCTTGCAATGTAGCTGACATTTCTTTGATTAGCTCTTGAATTGGATATGAGTCTCTAGCTTTCTATCTCAATCTAATCCCTTCGTTCACCAAATCTAAATTATCCACTACATCAAACCAATTTATCGCAACTATTAAATCCCCAATAGGGAGTCTTGATAGATCTCAAAAGTATGTCTCAAAAGAAACAAATGAATCAACAAATAAAATTCAAGACACGAAACTCAAAAAAAAAATTATATTTGAGCCTCTCCCGGCGTACCTGTTCAAATCTCCAATGAGAGTTCTTAAATTTTTAACTTTAATCTTAAATCTGGTTCGATCTATAGTTTTTCTAAAGTGTCTTCGCTTAGATATCCTTGTGGGTTCGGTTGATCGTTCTGTTTAACACTAATACACGCGGTGTGCTTGTTTAGCACACCAAATCTATTGGTGGTCCATCTATTGACCTCATTTTTTGTGAGGTCTATTTCCCCCTAGAGTTCAGATCTAGTCGTAGGTCTTCCCTATTGACTTTCTTAGAAGACTAGCGATGAGACCCTCCCTCATTAGAAATTCTGACCAATTCTTGGCTCCTTATACTTCACNTCTTGACTAACTCGCCAAAGAGCTCTTGATCGAATATATTCCAGAGGGAGTCCTCCCTTTACAAGTAGATTCTAGAGCCAAAAAATCACCTTAGATTGAATCCTCCCTCATCTTTGTAATCATTCCTTTTATGTATAAAATGGGTTTACAGAACCCAAGAATACCCCAGTTAACCATGATAGGGTAAATTTGTATTTTCTCTTCCTCTCTCTTTATCTTTGTATCTCTCGCCCCTGGTTTCTTCAACTGTGATCCTTGGGCATGCCTCACGTGGCAGATTTGGATTCAATATTTTAAAAGATACGGTGAGTGTAGAGCATGTCATCAATAAGAATGGAAGTATACCAATGGGAAGAAATACATCTTAGAGATACTTCTGACAAATAACATGACGAGAATCTTTTTACTAAATAGATTTGGAGCTTTGAGCACCATTTACATCATTTTCTTGGAAGGCTATAACTATGAGGCTAATATTGCAAAACGAATGGTCAGCTCCTGATGGTTGAAATAACTGATTGAATGAATCATCATGTTATTGGAAAATTAGCACATAGCATGGATGATTCCGAGTAGCTGATACCTTACCTGATAAGTAAAAGACAAGCCTAAGTTTGGTCTCATCCCTTAACATAGATTTCTCTAGCGTTTTCCCCAAGTCAAATTGACACTCAAGAAACTTAAATCCAAGTAATAGCACCTGCAACAACCCAGAGTGGTTCGACCGACTAAGTAACTTACAGCGCTCTTGCATAAAAAAAAATTGGTTCTAAAGCTCAAGTTAAATAAAGCCCTATAGGTGGTTCTCTTCCCATTTGCTTAAGCTTCAGAAAGGGTACAATGTAAATCACCCCTCGCGGTGGTTACCATTATGAAGGCAACGATAAGAACCGTCAAAAACCTGACGAAAGAGGGAGCCAACTGAGGCTATAGTCCCATAAAGAAACTTAGACCTTAATATGTATAAGAAATGAACAAAACAATAAAGACTATCAACTGCGACATCAAGATCATCTGGTCAATTAAACACATAAAGACTATCAACCATGACACCAAGATCGTCTGGTCAGTAAGAAACATAAAGATTGCTAGCCACGACGCCAAGATCGTCTGATTAGTAAAAAAGCATAAAAGCTATCGACCGCAGCATCGTGATCATCCAATCGGTCCCACAGTCGACGCAAAGTTCCAAGCACGGAAAAAATTGATCTCAAAAACATTACTTGGAAGTAGCCCAAGAGGTGGCTCCCCGTCCAAAAGCAACCAGCTCCGTGAGGGATGCGACACAAATCGTCTCTAAGTAAAGTCCAGATGATTACCTTCGCTAAGGCAACAATGTGAATCGCCTAAGTCCTATTGAAGGGAAAAACCAACCCAAGTGATGAATCCAAACAAAATAAATCGAGATTACCAAGGTAAGACTTGTACTGAGTCACAAAAACTCAAAAACTACAATCTTTTACAAAGCCTCGATCACTCAATAAACATACTATCATGCAAAACACTGCAAAGTGTGATAAAGATAAAAAACCAAAAGGTACTAAAGACGATCGAGCAGTCTCATTTCATTACAAAAGAAATACATATAGTTTCCATATTTACCAAATTTCCATGTTCCCAAAATTTTTATATGCAAAATGTTCACAAAAATAAATTTCAAAAGAAAAAACTTAAGCTTTAGGATGCTGACTAGAAGAGCCCCATTCGTCTTTAACATTTGAATAATCCTCGGATGATCCTTCAAAACTCAAGTACATGGTTGCAAATTCTTTAAGGTTGGCAAGTTTCAGAAGAACCAAACCTGATCGAATGAATAGGCCAATCGCCATCAGGCTATAGATCCAAAGGTATTCATTCAAGAGCTTCTTCTACCTGGGGTGGGACAGAAGCAATGCAAAGAAGTCCTATTTAGTCTTCAGGGTCGACATTTGCACTTTTAGATTACGTTTTTCTTCCTTTACGAGTTAGAATAATTTAGAGAACATGGAAAGCTCTTCCTCCACCGCAAGAAGTTTTTTTCTCAGCTACCTCAACTCGCTTCCTTGCCTTCCTCGCCAGCCTAACTGAAACCTCTGCTCATTCCGCAATGGCAACCCATCTAGACTCAGCATGGTCCAAGGCCATAGATTGAAGGTCTGAGGCCTCCCATCTCTTCAAGTTCTGATTGTCAGTCTTCTTATAAAGATCCGACTACTCCAATTTCAAAATGGATTTCGTGAATTCCTGTGACCAAATGACCTCCAAAAATCAAGAAGGGTATATCTCGGTGGATGAAGGAGATGTTATGCCAGTTAATCCTGACTGGTGGGCAGTCAGAGAAATTCCAGATCTTCTGACAGTTTCTCTAAGAAGGAACTTAGTTGACAGGAGAGCCCTTTCTTTTCTTTAGGGGCAAAAGGGGTAAGGAAGTTGACCCTGCAACATGTTCTTTGCCTTGCGATGCTTAGCCTCCTCAAGAGTATCCCTCTTGAGATTAGTCTCAAACTCAATCCCTCTGGGAGTCACCAACCAACTAGCTTCACTCCTGGAAGAAAGATCAATAAACAGAGCTCCATGGCTAGGAGAAGCTACTTTTCATCCCACTTCTCCAGGAAAACCTTCCTTATCTAAACCTTCTTCAGCTCGTCCAAACAATCACTTAGCTTCTCGGGCACTGAAAAGAGCTACATCTAGCAGATAAGTATCAAATTTAGCTTGGATCTTAGGTTTATTGATGATAATAGTCAATTATTTTATTGAAATATGTTCAATCACAACCATGGTAAGAGGAATCCTCACTTATATAGCTAATTTTTTTCCTGTCACATCAGTCAATCTTTCTTCAGCTACCATTACTTCCTGCTTAGCCCCATTCACCCTAGCTACGACCTTGGCCTTTTTTTTGGTTATTCGAGTGGCTGTCTCTTTCACTCACTGAACCTTCTCAGCATTTGAGGCAGCTCATAACTTAGTCATCATTTTACTAGGCACTCTAGGAAGAAGAGCCCTATTTACAATACTTAGATAAGTATGTTGGGAAACTAAGAGCATTCAACCATCAAAAAAGCAGCTCCCTTGACTCAGCAGTAGTTAATGCCCTTTTTTTGGAAATGATCACTATACAGAACTATCCTAACACCCCAAACCTTGATGGAAGTGGCAATGAAGAACTTGTGCTTCCAATCCCTAATTTTCTAGGTCAACAAGCTAGAACTAACATGTTGTTTCGAATTGAGCATAGTCATCTGATTGTATGTTAAATTAGAACATATGACTAAAAAAATTGACCTACTAAGGAATGCCAATTCACCGACAGAAGATGATGTAAGTCATGATCATCGCCACATAGTTTGGCTTAATCTGCATGAGGGAGACCCCATAGTAGCTAAGACTTGCTTGATGCTTGTGGGACAAAGGTTGTCGCAACCCATATCAAAATTGGTCTCAATACATCACCAGAATATTGTGAGTTCTTCTAATCCCCCTTTCATCCTGATAGGTAGCCCTAAACTTGATAGCTAGATGAAAAATAAAGGTTTATTCAATAAAGACAACATCCGATGGTGATAGAATTGAACGTTGGACTGTAGCTACTAGACCAAAGGTCTCCTCTTTGGAGCCATTCAAACGTAGAAGAACGATGATGAACCAAAAAGCAGGAGAATCGAGGATTTAGAAAGGAAAGGATAGGAGGCGTCATGGGCCCCTCAAGCCCTATTTATGGGAATTCAATGGAAGCCCAAGCACTACTTGCAAAAATTGAGAAAATGTCTTGTTAAATATGAAAACTAAGATTTACAAAAACAAAACATTTTTTATCACAAAAAATAACTACATATAGACTTAGTATGATAGGAGATATTTCACAACTACCTCCACCAAAATTAAAACCCACTTAACCAACCTTTTATGTAGCATATGACCATTGAGCTTGAATTGATCACTTGGTTGGCCATAGAGTTGGCTCTCTGAATGAATGCGTGCTCCCGCAGTTCAGCAATCTGACAGTGAAGACTGACTATTCCTCCGCTCATTTTCTCCAACTTGGCTTGAGATTCTTAATCCTTCTAGACAAAAATTGCATGTAGTTCCTCCAGTGGCATGTTAAAGTCTTAGGAAACAAACAACATATCTAGGCAAAGAAAAGTGGTAACAAGGGCATCCAAATGACTAATCTCCAAGCCAAACCTGATGAGAGTCCTTATCCATACTTCACAATAAGCATAATTCACAGGATATGAGTAAAGATAACTTTAAACGGAGCAAGGTTTCTGAATCCCTCATTAAAGCTTAGGACTGGATGCAAGGCCCTCTTAAATGGAGAAAACTTTTTCTTTCCTGATATAATAAATTCTGCACTTCACAATCANAAAACACTGAAAATAATTTCTTAACATTTTGAATATTTTTAAAAATAAATTAATTTATTTTTTAAAATAAATTTAAAAAATTTGTAAAGATTGTACCAAAAAAATATGTTAAATGACTTGCACGGAACTTGAAGCAGCCCGTCGAATCAGATCAAATACTAATATTCAGTTGGAGAACTGAAGGCGGCTGGACAACTCTTGATTAACTCGCCAAAGAGCTCTTGATCGATTATATTCCAGAGGGAGTCCTCCCTTTACAAGTAGATTCCATAGCCAAAAAACCACTTTAGATTGAGTCCTCCCTCCTCATCTTTGTAATCATTCCTTATATATATAAAATGAGTTACAGAACCCAAGAATACCCCAGTTAATGCTGATGGGATAAATTTTTATTTTCTCTTCCTCTCTCTTTATCTCTCTCTCGCCCCTGGTTTCTTCAGCTGTGATCCTTGGGCATGCCTCACAGGCTAGATTTGGATTCAACATTTTAAAAGATACGGTGAGTGTAGAGCATGTCATCAATAAGAATGGAAGTATACCAATGAGAAGAAATACA
Organism: Phalaenopsis hybrid cultivar; assembly: GCA_002079205.1. Classification (NCBI taxonomy): domain Eukaryota; kingdom Viridiplantae; phylum Streptophyta; class Magnoliopsida; order Asparagales; family Orchidaceae; genus Phalaenopsis; species Phalaenopsis hybrid cultivar. Next base: position 465,821 of record JXCR01146909.1, on the reverse strand, counting down.
TCTTAGCGATACATCTTTTTACTGAATAGATTTGGAACTTTGAGCACCATTTACATCATTTTCTTGGAAGGCTATAACTATGAGGCTAATATTGCAAAATGAATGGCCGGCTCCTGATGGTTGAAATAACTGATTGAACGAATCATCATGCTATTGGAAAATTAGCACATAGCATGGATGATTTCGAGTAGCTGATACCTTACCTGATGAGTAAAAGACACGCCTAAGTTTGGTCTCATCCTTTAACATAGATTTCTTTAGCGTTCTCCCCAAGTCAAATTAACACTCAGTGAACTTAAATCCAAGTAATAGCACCAGCAACAACCCAAAGTGGTTCGATCGGCTAAGTAACTTACAGCGCTCTCGCATAAAAAAAAAAAAAATTGGTTCTAAAGCTCAAGTTAAATAACGCCCTATAGGTGGTTTTCTTCCCAGTTGCTTAAGCTTCAGAGAGGGTACGATGTAAATCACCCCCCGTGGTGGTTACCATTATGAAGGCAACAATAAGAGCTGTCAAAGACCTGACAAAAGAGGGAGCCAACTGAGGCTATAGTCCCATAAAGAGACTTAGACCTTAAGATGTATAAGAAATGAGCAAAACAATAAAGGCTATCAATTGCGACATCAATATCATCCGGTCAGTTAAACACGTAAAGACTATCAACCACTAAACCAAGATCTTCTGCTCAGTAAGAAACATAAAGATTGTTAACCGCGATGTCAAGTTTGTCCGGTCAATAAAAAGCATAAAAGCTGCCGACCGCAGCATCGTGATCATCCAATCGGTCCCACAGTCGGGGCACAGTTCCAAGCACGGAAAAAACTGATCTCAAAAACACAACTTGGAAGCAGCTCAAGAGGTGGCTCCCCGCCCAAAAGCAACCAACTCCGTAAGGGATGCGACACAAATCGTCTCTAAGTAAAGTCCAGGTGGTTACCTTCGCTAAGGCAACAATGTGACTCGCCTAAGTCCTATTGAAGGCAAAAACCAACCCAAGTGATGAATCCAAACAAAATAAACCGAGATTATCAAGGTAATACTTGTACTGAGTCACAAAAACTCAAAGACTACAATCTCTTACAAAGCCTTGATCACTCAATAAACATATTATCGTGTAAAACACTGCAATGTGTGACAAAAATAAAAAACCAAAAGGTACTAAAGACGATCGAGCAGTCTCATTTCATTACAAAAGAAATACATATAGTTTCCATATTTACCAAATTTCCATGTACCTACAAGTTTTATATGCAAAATGTTCACAAAAATAAATTTCAAAAGAAAAAACTTAAGCTTTAGGATGCTGACTAGAAGTGCCCCATTCATCTTTAACAATTGAATAATCCACAGATGATCCTTCAAAACGAAGTACATGGTTGCAAATTCTTTAAGGTTGGCATATTTCTAATGAACCAAACCTGATCGGATGATCGGCCAATCGCCATCAGGCTATAGATCCAAAGGTATTCATTCAAGAGCTTCTTTTACCTGGGGTGGGACATAAGCAATGCAAAGAACTCTTATTTAGTCTTCAGGGTCGACATTTGCACTTTTAGATTAAGTGTTTCTTCCTTGACGGGTGAGAATAATTTAGAGAACATGGAAAGCTCTTCCTCCACCGCAAGAAGCTTTTTTCTCAGCTACCTCAGCTTGCTTCTTTGCCTTCCTCGCCAGCCTAACTGAGACCTCTGCTCATTCCGCAATGGCAACCCATTTAGACTCAGCATGGTCCAAGGCCATCGATTGAAGGTGTGAGGCCTCCCATCCCTTCAAGTTCTGATATTCGGTTTTCTTATACATATCCGACTACTCCAATTTCCAAAGGGGTTTCGTGAATGCCTGTGACCAAATGACCTCCAAAAATCAAGAAGGGTATATCTCGGTAGATGAAGGAGTTGCTATGTCGGTTAATCCTAATTGGTGGGCAGTCAGAGAAATTCCAGATCTTTGTACCATTTCTCTAAGAAGGAACTTAGTTCACAAGAGAGCCCTTTCTTTTCTTTAGGGACAAAAGGGGTAAGGAAGTTGACCCCGCAACATGTTCTTTGCCTTTGCGATGTTTAGCCTCCTCAAGAGTACCCCTCTTGAGATTAGTCTCAAACTCAATCCCTCTGGGAGTCACCAACCAACTAGCCTCACTCCTGGCAGAAAGATCGATAAACGGAGCTCCATGGCGAGGAGAAGCTACTTGTCATCCCACTTCTCTAGAAAAACCTTCCTTATCTAAACCTTCTTCAGCTCGTCCAAACAATCTCTTAGCTTCTCGGGCACCGAAAAGAGCTGCATCTAGCAGATAAGTATCAAATTTAGCTTAGATCTTAGGTTTATTGATGATAATAGTCAATTCTTTTATTGAAATATGTTGAATCACAACCATGTTAAGAGGAACTCCTCTCTTATAAAGCTAATTTTTTTCTTGTCACATCAGTCAATCTTTCTTCAGCTACCATTACTTCCTGCTTAGCCCCATTCACCCTAGCTACGGCCTTGGTCCTCTTTTTGGTTATTCGAGTGGCTGCCTCCTTCACCCACTGAACCTTCTCAGCATTTGAGGCAGCCCATAACTCTGTCATCATTTGACCAGACACTCTAGAAAGAAGAACCCTATTTACAATACTTAGATAAGTATGTTGGGAAATTAAGAGCATTCAACCCTCAAAAAAGTAGCTCCCTCGAATCAGCAGTAGTTGATGCCCTTCTTCTTTTAGAAATGATCGCTATACAGAACTATCCTAACGCCCCAAACCTTGATGGAAGTGGCAATGAAGAACTTGTGCTTCTAGTCCATGATTTTCTAGGTCAACAAGCTAGAACTAACATGTTGTTTCAAATAAAGCATAGTCATCTGATTGTATGCTAAATGAGAACATATGATTAAAAAAATTGACCGACTAAGGAATGCCCATTAACCGATAGAAGATGATGTAAGTCATGATCATCGCCACATAGTTTGGCTTAATCTGCATGAGGAAGACCCCATAGCAGCTAAGACTTGCTCGATGCTTGTGGCACAAAGGTTATTGTAACCCATATCAAAATTGGTCTCAATACATCACCAGGGAATTGTGGGTTCTTCTAATATCCCTTTCATCTTGATAGGTGGCCCTAAACTTGATAACTAGATGAAAAATAAAGGTTTATTCAATAAAGACAACATTTAATGGTGATAGAATTGAATGTTGGACTACATCTACTAGACCAAAGGTCTCCTCTTTGGAGCCATTCAAACGTAGAAGAACGATGACAAACCAAAAAGCAGGAGATTCAAGGATTTAGAAAGGAAAGGATAGGAGGCGCACTCATGGGCCCCTTAAGCCCTATTTATGGGAATCCAATGGAAGCCCAAGCACTGCTTGCAAAAATTGAGAAAATGTCTTGTTAAACATGAAAATTGAGATTTACAAAAACAAAACATTTTTTATCACAAAAAAATAACTACATATAGACTTAGTATGATAGGAGATATTTCACAACTGCCTCGACCAAAAATAAAACCCACTTAACCAACCTTTTATGTAGTATATGACCACTGAGCTTGAATTGATCACTCGGTTTGCCATAAAGTTGGCCCTCTCAATGAATGCGTCCTCCCGAAGTTCAACAATCTGACAGTGAAGACTGACTATTCCTCTGCTCATCTTCTCCAGCATGGCTTGAGATTCTTAATCCTTCTAGACAATAATTACCTCTAGTTCCTCCAGTAGCATGTTAAAGTCTTAGGGGATAAACAACATATCTAAGCAAAGAAAAGTGGTAACAATGGCATAGAAAGGTCAAATCTCCAAGCCAAACCTGATGAGAGTCCAATTTTGCACTTCACAATAATCATAATTCTCAGGATAGGAGTAAGATCACCTTAAATGGAGCAAGGTTTCTGAATCCCTCGTTAAAGCTTGTGATTGGATGCAGGGCCCCATTAAATGGAGAAAACATTTCTTCTCCTATTATAATCAATTTTGCACTTCACAATCATCATAATTCTCAGGATAAGAGTAAGACAACCTTAAATGGAGTAAGGTTTCCAATGCCCTTATTACAACTTAGGACTGGATGTAAGGCCCTCTTAAATAGAGTAAGGTTTTCCTTTCCTAATGTATCAAATTTTGCACTTCACAATCATCATAATTCTTGGGATAGAAGTAAGACCACCTTAAATGGACTAAGGTTTCTGATGCCCTCGTTACCACTTAGGACTGGATGTAAGACACCTTAAATGGAGTAAGGTTTTCCTTTCTTAATGTAACTAATTCTACACTTCATAATCATCATAGTTCTTGGAATAGAAGTAAGACCACATTAAATGGAGTAATGTTTTTGATGCCCTCGTTATCTCTTAGGACTGGATGTAAGTCCCCCTTAAATGGGGTAAGATTTTCCTTTCATAATGTAACAAATTCAACACTTCACAATTATCATAATTCTTGGGATAGAAGTAAGACCACCTTAAATGGAGTAAGGTTTCCAATGCCCTCATTACCACTTAGAACTAGATGTAAGACTCCCTTAAAAGGAGCAAGGTTTTCCTTTCTTATTGTAACAAATTCTACACTTCAAAATCATCAAAATTCTCAGGATAGGAGTAAGACCATCTTAAATGGAGCAAGGATTCTGATTTCTACATCACCTCTTAGGTTGGATGTGAGTTCCTATTCTTTCTTTTCTAATATTACAGACATTCATTTGCTATCGCTTGGTTTGGATGTAAGTCTATGTGCTTTCCTTACAATGTAGCAGATATTTCTTTGATTAGTTCTTGAGTCGGATACGAATCTCTAGCTTTCTTTCTCAATCTAATCCCTTCGTTCACCAAATATAAAATATCCACTTCATCAAACCAATTTATCGCAACTATTGAATCCTCAATAGGGAGTCTTGATAGATCTCAAAAGTATATCTCAAAAGAAACAAATGAATCAACAAATAAAATTCAAGACACGAACCTAAAAAAACAAAATTACATGTGAGCTTCTCCCGGAGTACCTATTCAAATCCCCAATGAGAGTTCTTAAATTTTTAACTTCAATCTTAAATCTGGTTCGATCTGTAGTTTGTCTAAAGTGTGTTCGCTTAAATATCCTTATGGGTTCGGTTGATATTTTCGTTCAACACTAATACACGCGGTGTGTTTGTTTAGTACACCAAATCTATTGGTGGTCCTTCTGTTGACCTCATTTTTTATGAGGTCTATTTCCCCCTAGAGTTCAGATCTAGCCGTAGGTCTTCCCTATTGACTTTCTTAGAGGACTACTGATGAGACCCTCCCTCATTAGAAATTCCAACCAATTCTTGGCTCCTTATACTTCACACGTGTGGGTTCAACCTTAACTCTTAACTATGTTAATTGGAACCAATATGTTGAAACTCAATTTGAGTTCGTATTATGGTTAAAAATGTTTTAGGGATGCCCTTTATGACCTAAAGTTTCATCTCTTTGAAAACCATATATACTTTCACTAAACACATACACACACCACACAAATGCACTATGCTTCACACTGCACATACTCACACCATAATTCACTCCACATACACTACAATTCACACACATAAACATACTAACACCATGTACATATACACCATAAACATCCATGCCACACAATTCATACACATCCACTACACATTCACACACACATACACATTCACAATTTCAGTCACACCCATAAATCACATTACGATTGCACACGCTTTCCCATCAAAATTGAAATCAATTTTCCAAAGAATTCCCATAAATCAAAAGTAAAAGCCCAAAATAAATCAATTGAAATAGTTTTCAAAAGTCCACCATAATAAATTCAAGCCCATCACCATGAAATTCAAAAAGCCCAAAAAATCCACTAAATTCAAGGCCAATCCCACCAACTCAAAATCAAATCCAAATAAAATAAAATAAAATAAAATAAATGACTTCCATGACATAAATTAAGCCCTTTCATCACATTAAAAATTAATCAAAAAGAAGATGCAAAGTTTCATAATTATATTATCCAAATTTGTAAATGACATGAAAAATCCAAAAATTCACTTAATCCATTTTCATGCAAGCCATGCAAGCCACCAAGCCATACCAAAGCTTCATGCAAGCCATGCAAGCCACCAAGCCATACCAAAGCTTCATGCAAGCCACCAAACAACTTTTAGCCTAATCAATCCACATTTTTGGACTTGTCAAAAAGTGGTTAACCATTTCCTTGACACATACAAACCTAAGCTAAACCCAAATACCCATGATTAAGGCTTGTCCACCTAAGCACCCAAGAAGCCCAATCTTCATGTCAAGTGAGTACAACCCATTTTCATGCAAAGGCTAAAAGAAAACAAAAATGAGCTAAGTCCACTTCCCTCGAAATCAAGTTAAAGCTCACATGAGTACTAAATGCCAAAAAAAAAAAATCCAATAAAATAAAAATATGGATATCTAGCTTACATGACATGAAATGACAAAATAATAACAACAATAATAATAATAATAAATATATTAAATAATAAAGAATAAAAGAAAGAAAAAAAATTAAATAACATAACACAATGTTCTTTATTAAGCTCATGGTTTGGTATGAGAAAAGTTGGCATCTTTCTATTATTCCAACAGTTCTTCCACTTCACTCTTATCCTTCATTCTCTCCAACCAAGCCCACATCTCCACTTCACCTCCTTCTCCATCCCCTCACAACATCCTCACTTCCACTTCCTCCATAACTTTCATTCTCTTCGCTTTCACTTAGCCTTGATAAAAAATGTTGCTCCCAGAAAGCAAGGACGTCATTAANTATATCTAGCTTACATGACATGAAATGACAAAATAATAACAACAATAATAATAATAATAAATATATTAAATATTAAAGAATAAAAGAAAGAAAAAAAATTAAATAACATAATATAATGCTCTTTATTAAGCTCATGGTTTGGTATGAGAAAGGTTGGCTTCTTTTTATTATTCCAACAGTTCTTCCACTTCACTCTTATCCTTCATCCTCTCCAACCAAGCCCACATCTCCACTTCACTCTCCTTCTCCATCTCCTCACAACAACCTCACTTCCACTCCCTCCATTACTTTCATTCTCTTCGCTTTCACTTAACCTTGATAAACAAAGTTGCTCCAATCTCCCCTCGTCTGAGATCCGACCGCCAGAAAGCAAGGACGTCATTATNAAAAAATTAATCCAATAAAATAAAAATATGTATATCTAGCTTACATGACATGAAATGACAAAATAATAACAATAATAATAATAATAATAAATATATTAAATATTAAAGAATAAAAGAAAGAAAAAAAAATTAAATAACATAATATAATGCTCTTTATTAAGCTCATGGTTTGGTATGAGAAAGGTTGGCTTCTTTTTATTATTCCAACAGTTCTTCCACTTCACTCTTTTTCTTCATTCTCTCCAACCAAGCCCACATCTCCTCTTCACTCTCCTTCTCCACCCCCCCCCACAACAACCTCACTTCCACTTCCTCCCTAACTTTCATTCTCTTCGCTTTCACTTAACCTTGATAAAAAAATTGCTCCAATCTCCCCTCGTCGGAGATCCGACCGCCAGAAAGCAAGGACGTCATTAACACGTGTGAGCGCCACCCATCCTCTTCAAGCACCTAAGCCGTGAACTATACACACCAAGGTAAGCTCCTCTCTTCTTTTTGTTTTATTTTATTTTCATACGTACTTACATATCTAATATCTAAACTTTAATATTTACATACATGACATCTAATTCTTATGTGCTTACATATTTTGACTTTTATTAAACTTCAATATTTACATTCATGCCAAACAACCCTTCAGTATTTACATATTTAACACCTAAGCTTTTCCAAATAGAAAAGGGTAGAGATTTACATGCATACCATCCAATTCCCACGTATTTAAATGTCCAACACCTT
>JXCR01146909.1:444571-457879 GCA_002079205.1 Phalaenopsis hybrid cultivar | reverse complement strand
AAAAAAAAAAAAAAGAAATTTACATACACGTGACAAATTTTATGTATTTACGTACATGCCACTTTAGTTCTCATGCACGTCTTGTATCTCACATATTTACATACATACCACCATATTCCTTTTTTGTATTCTAACATTCATGCAATACATAATTTGTAAATATTCTACATGCTTAGCACCCAAATCTTATGTATACTACATGCATGTCTTTTAATGTTCTCTATTTACGTGCACACCACTTAGCCCTTGAATGTATTACATGCACACCTCTTAAATCTTAAATATTTACATACGTGTCACTCAAATAATGAAAATTTACTTATTTGCCACCCAAGTTTTCCATCAACAAATTTTCATCATCCGACACGAATCTCGAGACATGACACGGATCATAATATGATATTGTGAAAAAAAAAACGTTCAAATCTTCATAAAAAATAATCCAGAGCTCCAATAATAACAATCAAACTTCTTGACCTAAACNAAAAAGAAATTTACATACACGTGACAAATTTTATGTATTTACGTACATGCCACTTTAGTTCTCATGCACGTCCTGTATCTCACATATTTAGATGCAGACCACCTTGTTCCCTTTTTCATTTATTCTAACATTCATGCAATACATAGTTTGTGAATATTATGCCTGCTTAGCACTTAAATCTTTAATATTTTACATGCATGTCTTTTAATGTTCTCTAATTACGTACACACCACTTAGCCTATGAATATATTACAGGCACACCTATTAAATCTTAAATATTTACATATGTGTCACTCAAATAATGAAAATTTACTTGTTTGCCACCTAAGTTTTCCATCAACAAATTTTCATCATCCGGCACGAATCTCGAGAGATGACACGGATCTTAATATGATATTGTGAAAAACAAAACGTTCAAATCTTCATAAAAAAATAATCCAGAGCTCCAATAATAACAATCAAACTTCTTGACCTAAATGTAGGGCATATGTTTAGGTGGAAACCCTACAACCAAACTTCTTGACTCAACAATAATAACAATCACCAACTCATGTGCAGCTGCTAAAAGTTGGAGGAGACAACAAAACATTTTTTGTGGAAAAACCTTTGAGAAGAGAAAAATCATGTGGCATAGTCCAGTCGAAGTAATCTATTATATGTGATTAAGTGTAGGGGTTCGCTCTTCTCCTTATTAGAAAGAATATGATTACAATATTACACTAAAACTTACGATCGTCTTTATACAACCCAAAGAAAATACAAGTGTTAGACTTGACAGCCATATTTAGAATACAACGGTTTCAAGCAGGGTTGCCAAAGGTCAATGGTTGGTGGTTGCAGGCGATGAGTCGGCAATGGTTAACGATAGTCAATAGGTTGTTGTCGATTATTTTCGATGTCTAAAGAGGTCGGTGGTTATCGTCGGGTCTTCTCTTAATAACAAGATCTGGAAATCCTCTTCTTACCTTTCTTTCTCAAATGAAGAGATGGAGTCTACTTATAGCCTCTTGAAGAGAGGTACTTTGGTCTTTTGGCATGTACCTTCGATAACTATCTGATATGATGGTCTGTGTTGATCCTCCTAATCATATGTGTTTTTTTAAGAATTAAGATGTCATACTGACCTCAAAATTGAGCAATCTTACGCTCGCTGGATTCCTCTCACCGAAACATTTAATTTAATTATAAATATATCATATTTGTACTCATTTGAATATTCAATTGACAATTCAAAATCTCCAAATATGCTTCAAATGCTTGTTATGGGCTTGATTAGACCCATATTGAACTAATTTTGGTATTATTGGGTTCATTTTGAGACGATTAGTTTGATTTTAAGTTTGCTAAAATCACAGCCCAGATGATCATAAATTTTAATTTAGAAAATCTTTCTTCAAAATTGGATCGAGATTTCTGCTAGATGATAAAAATTTCCTGATGATACATTAAGCTCAAAAAAATATTTTTTGTTTGATGCTAGCCAAAAATGAATATTAAAGCTCAACCAAACCAAACCAAAGAAAGAGCATCCCATAAAGTGCTGGCTTTCTATTTTTAGATGAGTAAATTGACACAGCAGACTTGGGATGCAATGTATCATTTTCCCTTGGACTATTGATGGAAACAACATCTAAACTGTTTAGCACCGGCCACCCCTGTATTACCGGTTCACATTTCATCAGTCAGTACATCTCAGATGTTAGCAACCGGTCACCCGGTTCACATTTCATCAGTCAATACATCAGTCAACCCATTTTACCGGTTCACATCTCTTTTCATAACGTGCTCTCCGAAGTCCACATAATATTTAATTCTAATTGTGCATTAATCTTCAAAATATAAGAAAAAATTTTACCACGGAGACCTCATGTTGTCAAGTAATAATATCCTTTACCTGTGAACTAGATGTCAAAAGTGGAAATTTTAGAATATAAGAAAATTAAGAAAAACTTACTAGTGAAAACCAGTTGAGGTGGAGAAATATTGGCGTACGTAAGATGTACGTAGAGTTGCATACATATTAGGTTATTTGAAGGGTACAAATATATTACACTTAGGTTACAGTAAGCATTACAAGGGGGTATAACCTAAGTGTAACATACCTGTGCTGTCCTAAAAACCTAATATGTACGCAATTCTGCATACGTCTTACGTACACAAATATTTCCGTTGAGGTGAATATCAAAATGTAAAAATAATCACATATTTAAAAAAATATTAATAACAGTCTTTACTTTTAAATTTAAACAGATCGTGTGATTGAGATTGGATAATTTATTNAGACTTGACAGCCATATTTAGAATACAACGGTTTCAAGCAGGGTTGCCAAAGGTCAATGGTTGGTGGTTGCATGCGATGAGTCGACAATGGTTAACGATAGTCAATAGGTTGTTGTCGATTATTTTCGGTGTCTAAAGAGGTCGGTGGTTATCGTCGGGTCTTCTCTTAATAACAAGATCTGGAAATCCTCTTCTTACCTTTCTTTCTCAAATGAAGAGATGGAGTCTACTTATAGCCTCTTGAAGAGAGGTACTTTGGTCTTTTGGCATGTACCTTCGATAACTATCTGATATGATGGTCTGTGTTGATCCCCCTAATCATATGTGTTTTTTTTAAGAATTAAGATGTCATACTGACCTCAAAATTGAGCAATCTTAGGCTCGCTTGATTCCTCCCACCGAAACACTTAATTTAATTATAAATATATCATATTTGTACTCATTTGAATATTCAATTGACAATTCAAAATCTCCAAATATGCTTCAAATGCTTGCTATGGGCTTGATTAGACCCATATTGAACTAATTTTGGTATTGTTTGGTTTGTCATTTTGAGACGATCAGTTTGATTTTAGGTTTGCTAAAATCACGGCCCAGATGATCATAAATTTTAATTTAGAAAGTCTTTCTTCAAAATTGGATCGAGATTTCTGCTAGATGATAAAAATTTCCTGACAATACATTAAGCTCAAAAAAATATTTTTTGTTTGATGCTAGCCAAAAATGAATATTAATGCTCAACCAGACCAAGCCAAAGAAAGAGCATCCCATGAAGTGCTGGCTTTCTATTTTTAGATGAGTAAATTGACACAGCAGACTTGGGATGCAATATTTCATTTTCCTTCGGACTATTGATGGAAACAGCATCTAAAACGTTTAGCACCGGCCACCCCTGTATTACCGGTTCACATTTCATCAGTCAATACATCTCAGATGTTAGCAACCGGTCACCCGGTTCACATTTCATCAGTCAATACATCAGTCAACCCATTTTACCGGTTCACATCTCTTTTCATAACGTGCTCTCCGAAGTCCACATAATATTTAATTCTAATTGTGCATTAATCTTCAAAATATAAGAAAAATTTTTTTACCACGGAGACCTCATGTTGTCAAGTAATAATATCCTTCACCTGTGAAGTAGATGTCAAAAATGGAAATTTTAGAATATAAGAAAATTAAGAAAAAGTTACGAATGAAAACATGTTGAGGTGGAGAAATATTTGCGTACGTAAGATGTATGTAGAGTTGCGTACATATTAGGTTATTTGGAGGGTACAAGTATATTATACTTATGTTATAGGAAGAATTACAAAGGGGTATAACCTAAGTGTAACCTACCTGTACCCTCCCAAAAACCTAATATGTACGCAATTCTGCATACGTCTTACGTACACAAATATTTCTCGTTGAGGTGAATATCAAAATGTAAAAATAATCACATATTTAAAAAATATTAATAACAGTCTTTAATTTTAAATTTAAACAGATCGTGTGATTGAGATTGGATAATTTATATAATTTATAACACTTATATATCTTGGCAACTTGTGTCATTATACAGATTCAATGTTTAAGTGATGCTCAACTAGTTTCCATGTTGCTGAGAAGGATGAAGGGATGTTGATGCTTGACATTAAATATAGATGTAAACTAGCTAACCCAAGTCATCCATAGAACATTTAAATTTTGAAGAGCTTAAATTAATTGTAGACTACCAACTAAGCCACATTAAACTTAATCAAAATATTATATACATCTTTTATAATTTTTATTATCGTATGGTGAAAATACAATCATACTAAGTTTTTTGATGGCCGGTCAAGAAATACTTTTGGGTTTCTTAACCCAATTCCCCAAATCAATATTAAGGAGCTGCTAAAGACGAGCTGTCGAGTATGAGTTATCAAATACAAATCACCTGATGAATGTTTGCTTCCATAGGTCAGGTTCAATAATGCGGCCTATAATATTTCTATAACATTAGATCAATCCTACCAAAGAAGTTCCAACTCACAACGATCTCAAATTAGCCTTGAGGTGAACCCTCACCAGAGGTGAATAGACTTAGAGGGATATGACCCAATGAGTATACATGAAACATAAGATGATATGTGACATAATCAGAGGAAAATGCACTAGGGATATTATTAATGATATAGTAATGTTAGACTAAAACAAAATAGAATAATAAGAGATTCTTAGAGATCTATATGTAAAGATCATTTGTGTTTATTATATAGAAAAGTCCCTTAGACCAAGGAAAAAAAATTATGCAAGGAATGATGAATATTTTCAATCCCATAAAAATAGTATAACTCAAATTTCTTTGAGTAAGCACAATAATCTTCTATCTTAATTTTTTTTATTTCCTTTTTCCCTAGCTTTTGCGAGCTTGAAGTGTAATTCCATAAACATATTACAATTCAACATTTTTGTAAGGAGTGGAGAGTGTTGATCGTGCCATATATAAGAAGATGAACTACACAAGGAAGAAAATCAATTAGTTATAGAGAGATAACCAGTAACATGTACTACACCAGAGATTTTAGCACCCATTAGATCAATGAGTTAAGAGAAAAAATGATAACAATTATAAGGTAAATTTTAGCACAAGCATTGGAAGACCGAGTACTTCCACCTTATTTAGTCGGTCTAGTATGAAAGAGAAGAGACCTCACCACCAAAACTAATGAGGTTTCTTTGCCTACTTTGGTGGACAAGGACCACACTTGCTACCCTAATAACTATGAAATAAGGAGTGTCACTCTCTAAACCAAACCATTTAGAGAATGTCTTCACTAGAAAAATTGCTTAAGCCAAAGGAANATAACTATGAAATAAGGAGTGTCACTCTCTAAACCAAACCATTTAGAGAATATCTTCACTAGAAAAATTGCTGAAGCCAAAGGACCAGAATGCTCTAAGATTTTATCATTAGAATTTCACTTAGGAAGCACAGATCCATTACACAACATCATCTCTTTTGAGTTTTCATGTTGAGGGTAACTGATTCTCTAAAGTGTAATTTATTCATACGACCTTTAATGAGTTGGTGTTGAGGTGTTTCAATAGTTTTTCAATTTGAATGATTACACCCTACGTGAATTTTAAGTGCAAGTTTGTGCATAATTCCTTGATGCTTATTGTCGGTCAAAATGTTTTGGAAAAATATGTTTTTGGATTTATTTTAATATATATATATATATTTGTGTGTGTGTGTGTGTGTAATTTATTATTTTTGAAAATAGTTTTTTAATTTTGAAAAAAAATGAGACTAAAGAGATCTCATTCATTTAATAATTTAAAAAAACGAGCACAACACCATAAGTGATTCACTTATCCTGAGAAATAGGCACATTACATGATAGTGAGGNTCCTGAGAAATAGGCACATTACTTGATAGTGAGGCTCGATTCAATAAACTAATGCATTTATAACATTCATTTGGTCTGCAAAACCTTTTATGTTTTTCGACAAGTTCTCCTGCTAATATAATAGAGTAGTTAGGTCTCATATTATATGGGTTCTAAAGCACCCTGTAGAGGCAAGTTTCTATAGTAATTACATCTCAAATGACCAAAGTCACATGAGAAGGCTCTCGATTTAGATCAAAGGTATTTGTTTTCATGACTTTCAAAGTTTAGAATTTCAAGGTAAGCCATGAAAAATAAAGTGGGGAATAAATAAAAAATAGGAACAATTTATTTTAGGAGTCCAAAAGAAGAAAATTAAAGGATGTCACAGATGCTGTGGAGAACCTCAGTGACTTCCCAAACTACCTAATGTTTGGCTTCACTTGTAGAAAATGTATTTATTTTGATGTTTCATCCTACTAATTTTCTTATTTAGGGCTTACATTTACATGATATAGGTCATGCAAATATCCTGGAATGATAGGGGAGTTTGTGTTGTACCGAACGATAACCTCGGAGCCTGAAGCGAGTTAAGACTTAGATGGCACAACATAGTTGTGCAGAGGCCTAAATTTAAATTGAGAATTTACATTTTGCTAAATGAGCTACCTCAAAGTCTTATGGCTTATTATGTAATTCTTGGGGAAGTTTAGTTGATGTAGATCTATCTTTATGTTGTAGATTGTTGTCCTCCATCCGCTTCGACTTGTTCTAAGCTCCTTGTTGACAGCTGCTCCAAGTTTAGTATTTTTTGTCTTATATTTTTCTTTCAATTTTTTTAATCCAATTAATTAAAAGGCATGTGTTTAGGTTTTGTAGTGATCCATCCTAGCTTAACAGACTACTGTTTCTATAATGAAGGTCTTGCAATTAATTAAGTGCAAAAGTAAAGATTGGTAAAAGAAATTGTTGCAGTAATGCTGTAAATGTAATGAGTACCTTGGTCTATGCTACCGCTATAAAAAGGTCAGTACCATAATTATAGAGATTAATGTTCACAAAATTTAAGTAAAGTGAATGGTATTTTGGCATGTACCTTCGATAACTATTTGATATGATGGTCTGTGTTGATCCTCCTAATCTTATGTGTTTTTTTAAGAATTAAGATTTCATACTGACCTCAAAATTGAGCAATCTTAGACTCGTTGGATTCCTCCCACCGAAACATTTAATTTAATTATAAATATATCATATTTATACTCATTTGAATATTCAATTGACAATTCAAAATCTCCAAATATGCTTCAAATGCTTGCTATGGGCTTGATTAGACCCATATTGAACTAATTTTGGTATTATTTGGTTTGTCATTTTGAGCCGATCAGTTTGATTTTAAGTTTGCTAAAATCACGGCCCAGATGATCATAAATTTTAATTTAGAAAATCTTTCTTCAAAATTGGATCGAGATTTCTGCTAGATGATAAAAATTTCCTGATGATACATTAAGCTCAAAAAAATATTTTTTGTTTGATGCTAGCCAAAAATGAATATTAAAGCTCAACCAAACCAAACCAAAGAAAGAGCATCCCATAAAGTGCTGGCTTTCTATTTTTAGATGAGTAAATTGACACAGCAGACTTGGGATGCAATGTTTCATTTTCCTTCGGACTATTGATGGAAACAACATCTAAAATGTTTAGCACCGGCCACCCCTGTATTACCGGTTCACATTTCATCAGTCAGTACATCTCAGATGTTAGCAACCGGTCACCCGGTTCACATTTCATCAGTCAATACATCAGTCAACCCATTTTACCGGTTCACATCTCTTTTCATAACGTGCTCTCCGAAGTCCACATAATATTTAATTCTAATTGTGCATTAATCTTCAAAATATAAGAAAAAAATTTTTACCACGGAGACCTCAACAGGTTTTCATTCGTAACTTTTTCTTAATTTCCTTATATTCTGTCAATTCTGCATACGTCTTACGTACATAAATATTTTTCGTTGAGAGAAATATTTACGTACGTAAGATGTACTTAGAGTTACATACATATTAGGTTATTTGATGGGTACAAGTATATTACATTTAGGTTACAGTAAGAATTACAAAGGGGTATAACCTAAGTGTAACATACATGTACCCTCCTAAAAACCTAATATGTACGCAATTCTGCATACGTCCTACGTACACAAATATTTCTCATTGAGGTGAATATCAAAATGTAAAAATAATCACATATTTAAAAAATATTAACAAGAGTCTTTACTTTTAAATTCAAACAGATCGTGTGATTGAGATTGGATAATTTATATAATTTATAACACTTATATATCTTGGCAACTTGTGTCATTATACAGATTCAATGTTTTAAGTGATGTTCAACTAGTTTCCATGTTGCTGAGAGGGATGAAGGGATGTTGATGCTTGACATTAAATATAGATGTAAACTAGCTTACCCAAGTCATCCATAGAACATTTAAATTTTGAAGAGCTTAAATTAATTGTAGACTACCAACTAAGCCACATTAAACTTAATTAAAATATTATATACATCTTTATCATTTTTATTATTGTATGGTGAAAATACAATCATACTAAGTTTTTTTTATGGCCGGTCAAGAAATACTTTTGGGTTTCTTAACCCAATTCCCCAAATCAATATTAATGAGCTGCAAAAGACGAGCTGTCGAGTATGAGTTATCAAATATAAATCACCTGATGAATGTTCGCTTCCATAGGTCAGGTTCAATAATGTGGCATATAATATTTCTATAACATTAGATCAATCCTACCAAAGAAGTTCCAACTCACATCGATCTCAAATTAGCCTTGAGGTGAACCCTCACCATAGGTGAATAAACTTAGAGGGATATGACCCAATGAGTATGCATGAAACATAAGATGATATGTGACATAACCAGAGGAAAATGCACTAGGGATATTATTAATGATATAGTAATGTTAGACTAAAACAAAATAGAATAATTAGAGATTCTTAGAGATCTATATGTAATGATCATTTGTGTATATTATATAGAAAACTCCCTTAGACCAAGGAAAAAAAAATTATGCAAAGAATGATGAATATTTTCAATCCCATAAAAATAGTATAACTCAAATTTCTTTGAGTAAGCACAATAATCTTCTATCTTAATTTTTTTATTTCCTTTTTCCCTAGCTTTTGCGAGCTTGAAGTGTAATTCCATAGACATATTAAAATTCAACATTTTTGTAAGGAGTGGAGAGTGTTGATCGTGCCATATATAAGAAGATGAACTACGCAAGGAAGAAAATCAATTAGTTATAGAGAGGTAACCAGTAACATGTACTACACCAGAGATTTTAGCACCCATTAGATCAATGAGTTAAAAGAAAAAATGATAACAATTATAAGGTAAATTTTAGCACAAGCATTGGAATACCGAGTACTTCCACCTTATTTAGTCGGTCTAGTATGAAAGAGAAGAGAACTCACCGCCAAAACTAATGAGGTTTCTTTGCCTACTTTGGTGGACAAGGACGACACTTGCTACCCTAATAACTATGAAATAAGGAGTGTCGATATCTGAACCAAACCATTTAGAGAATGTCTTCACTGGAAAAATTGCTGAAGCCAAAGGACNTGGAGAGTGTTGATCGTGCCATATATAAGAAGATGAACTACACAAGGAAGAAAATCAATTAGTTATAGAGAGGTAACCAGTAACATGTACTACACCAAAGATTTTAGCACCCATTAGATCAATGAGTTAAAAGAAAAAATGATAACAATTATAAGGTAAATTTTAGCACAAGCATTGGAATACCGAGTACTTCCACCTTATTTAGTCGGTCTAGTATGAAAGAGAAGAGAACTCACCGCCAAAACTAATGAGGTTTCTTTGCCTACTTTGGTGGACAAGGACGACACTTGCTACCCTAATAACTATGAAATAAGGAGTGTCGATATCTGAACCAAACCATTTAGAGAATGTCTTCACTGGAAAAATTGCTGAAGCCAAAGGACCAGAATGCTCTAAGATTCTATCATTAGAATTTTACTTAGGAAGCACAGATCCATTACACCACATCATCTCTTTTGAGTTTTCATGTTGAGGGTAACTGATTCTCTAAAGTGTAATTTATTCATACGACCTTTAATGAGTCGGTGTTGAGGTGTTTCAATAGTTTTTCAATTTGAATGATTACACCCTACGTGAATTTTAAGTGCAAGTTTGTGCATAATTCCTTGATGCTTATTGTCGGTCAGAATTTTTTTGGAAAAATATGTTTTTGGATTTATTTTAATATATATATATATATATATATATATATATATATATAATTTTGAAAAAAAATGAGACTAAAGTGATCCCATTCATTTAATAATTTCAAAAAACAAGCACAACACCACAAGTGATTCACCTATCCTGAGAAATAGGCACATTACTTGATAGTGAGGTTCGATTCAATTAACTAATGCATTTATAACATTCCTTTGGTCTGCAAAACCTTTTATGTTTTTCGACAAGTTCTCTTGTCTAATATAATAGAGTAGTTAGGTTTCATATTATATGGGTTCTAAAGCACCCTGTAGAGGCAAGTTTCTATAGTAATTACATCTCAAATAACCAAAGTCACATGAGAAGGCTCTCGATTTAGATCAAAGGTATTTGTTTTCATGACTTTTAAAGTTTAGAATTTCAATGTAGGCCATGAAAAATAAAGCGGGGAATCAATCAAAAATAGGAACAACTTATTTTAGCAATCCAAAGGAAGAAAATTAAAGGATGTCACGGATCCTGCGGAGAACCTCAGCGACTTCCCAAACTACCTAATGTTTGGCTTCACTTGCAGAAAATGTATTTATTTTGATGTTTCATCCTACCAATTTTGTTATTTAGGGCTTACATTTACATGATATAGGTCATGCAAATATCCTGAAAGGATAGCGTAGTTTGTGTTGCACCGAACGATAACCTCGATGCCTAAAGCGAGTAAAGACTTCCTAAAAACCTAATATGTACGCAATTCTGCCTACGTCTTACGTACACAATTATTTCTCGTTGAGGTGAATATCAAAATGAAAAAAATAATCACATACTTAAAAAATATTAATAACAATCTTTACTTTTAAATTTAAACAGATCGTGTGATTGAGATTAGATAATTTATAACACTTATATATCTTGGCAACTTGTGTCAATATAAAGATTCAATGTTTTAAGTGATGTTCAACTAGTTTCCATGTTGCTGAGAAGGATGAAGGGATGTTGATGCTTGACATTAAATATAGATGTAAACTAGCTAACCCAAGTCATCCATAGAACATTTAAATTTTGAAGAGCTTAAATTAATTGTAGACTACCAACTAAGCCACATTAAACTTAATTAAAATATTATTTACACCTTTATCATTTTTATTATTGTATGGTGAAAATACAATCATACTAAGTTTTTTTATGGCCGGTCAAGAAATACTTTTGGGTTTCTTAACCCAATTCCCCAAATCAACATTAACGAGCTGCCAAAGACGAGTTGTCGAGTATGAGTTATAAAAAACAAATCACCTGATGAATGTTCGCTTCCATAGGTCAGGTTCAATAATGGGGCCTATAATATTTCTATAACATTAGATCAATCCTACCAAAGAAGTTCCAACTCACATCGATCTCAAATTAGCTTTGAGGTGAACCCCTCACCAGAGGTGAATAAACTTAGACGGATATGACACAATGAGTATGNGATAGTGAGGCTCGATTCAATAAACTAATGCATTTATAACATTCATTTGGTCTGCAAAACCTTTTATGTTTTCGACAAGTTCTCCTATCTAATATAATAGAGTAGTTAGGTTTCATATTATCTGGGTTCTAAAGCACCCTGTAGAGGCATGTTTCTATAGTAATTACATCTCAAATGACCAAAGTCACATGAGAAGGCTCTCAATTTAGATCAAAGGTATTTGTTTTCATGACTTTCAAAGTTTAGAATTTCAAGGTAAGCCATGAAAAATAAAGTGGGGAATAAATAAAAAATAGGAACAATTTATTTTAGGAATCCAAAGGAAGAAAATTAAAGGATGTCACAGATCCTGCGGAGAACCTCAGTGACTTCCCAAACTGTCTAATGTTTGGCTTCACTTGTAGATAATGTATTTATTTTGATGTTTCATCCTACCAATTTTCTTATTTAGGGCTTACATTTACATGATATAGGTTATGCAAATATCCTGGAATGATAGGGGAGTTTGTGTTGTACCGAACGATAACCTCGGAGCCTGAAGCGAGTTAAGACTTAGATGGCACAACATAGTTGTGCAGAGGCCTAAATTTAAATTGAGAATTTACATCTTGCTAAATGAGCTACCTCAAAGTCTTATGGCTTATTATTTAATTCTTGGGGAAGTTTAGTTGATGTAGATCTATCTTTATGTTGTAGATTGTTGCCCTCCATCCGCTTCAACTTGTTCCAAGCTCCTTGTTGACAGCTGCTCCAAGTTTAGTATTTTTTGTCTTATATTTTTCTTTCAATTTTTTAATCCAATTAATTAAAAGGCATGTATTTAGGTTTTGTAGTGATCCATCANCCCACGTATTTAAATGTCCAACACCTTCAAAAAAAAAAAAAAAAAGAAAAAAAAAAAGAAATTTACATGCACGTGAGAAATTTTATGTATTTACGTACATGCCACTTTAGTTCTCATGCACTTCTTGTATCTCACATATTTACATACATACCACATTATTCCTTTTTTTTATTCTAACATTCATGCAATACATAATTTGTGAATATTCTACATGCTTAGCAGTCAAATCTTATGTACTCTACATGCATGTCTTTTAATGTTCTCTATTTACCTGCACATCACTTAGCCCTTGAATATGTTACATGTAAAAATGCAATTTTAAATATTATATATGCCTAATATTAAAAACTTGAATGTTTGAATGTGAAAACAAAAATGCATATTTTTTGTATTAAAAATAGACATCAAAATATTCATTATGAAAATATAAGGAATTGTATGTTGTGTATGTAAATTGACAAGAAATAGAAAATATAACTTTCTAAAAAGAGTAAGAAAATATAATTTTGCAAAATTATATATAGCTCTATATAAATACATGTTGGAAAATTATATTTTCTTACTCTTTTTAGAAAGTTATATTTTCTATTTTTTGTCAATTTACATACACAA
>JXCR01146909.1:413374-444402 GCA_002079205.1 Phalaenopsis hybrid cultivar | reverse complement strand
TATATATATATATATATATATATATATATATATATATATATATATATATATATATATATATATATATATATATATATATATATATATATAATAATAATAATAATAATAAATCACTCAATTAAAAAGAAGTAATAAAAATAAATACAAATAAAAAATTAACAAAAATCCATATTAATGAAAATCACCACCATAAAATATCTTTGTAAATTTTGCAAGGAGGAAAATATTTTTTTTAATACTCAAATAAATTTTGTGCATAAATTCATATTTGTGGAATTAAATAATTCCAGAAAATAAAATATATTTTAGAAAAAAATACAAAATCACTTTTAAGATGTTAATTAGTATATGGCTGATTGACTCATGTAATTAGATTGTAATTTAGATTATTATATGATAGTTTACAAGATATTAACCATGGGGGTGTATTTGTAAATATTGTATTTACACCTTAAAACCCTTAAAAAGTAAATGATAGGTCATATCAATGGGAAAAAGGAGAAAAATTATGACAAAATGTTTATTAAGGTGATTAGAATATAAGGAGTTAGTTAGGATTCTCATTAGGTCATTAAAAACATGAAAAGGTAAAAATGTAAATTTATAAATTGTTGAGGATTAGAAGATGTAAATGTTTGGATGACTAAGTGGGGAAAATTTATGGTTTGGAAATGTTTAAGTCACTGATTTAAACTTCCCACCATATGTTAGAAAGACATGTTTGATCATATGAAAGAGAATTAAGAATATGCCGTAATTACAAATTTACCTTTATGATTTTAAAATTCTCATAATTAACTATAAACAACTGAAAATTACTAAAGTTTAAAATGAAAACTCTTAATTGAGACATAAACAGCAAATCACTTTAAAAATTTATAAGTTTTAACCTAGTTTAGGGGTAATTTTTCAAATATCTTTAAAATTACATAAATACCCTAAGTGGCCTTTCATTTATTTAAAAATAAAAATATGATTCATGAAGGCTAAATTGCTAAAAGTAATTGTTAATCAACAAAATAGGAAACCTTAAAAAATGTAGATGGGTTAAATAGAGGAGATTTAAGTATCAAATTAAATATTTACAATTATACCCCTCTTGGTATAACTTGAATAACTTTCTTCATAGAACTTCAAATTGAGTAAGGTTTTCACCCATAAGCTAATAAAATCATAAGGGGTAAAAGTATTAAAAAATCATTTCAATTTTTTAATATTTTTAATTACTTTCTATTTTAAAATTGGCCTGTAAATTCAATAAATCATGAAAATTTAGATGAATTTGAAATGACTTGAAAAATTTTGAGAATGTTTAGAATGACATTCTAAACGTGTCAGCAAAATTTTAAGTGCTTTGGAGGTCATTTAGATTTATTATTAATATTTTTAAAATTTTATTTTTAAAAAAATAATTCTAAAATAATCAAATAAAATACTGAATTCCACAACATTTAACCTAACAAACATTAACTCAAACACACATCCAATACTTAAGGGTTTGAGTTTCAAATATCATGCTTAAAATTTCATCGGTAATTGGAGACATTTGAATCATGCTAGTTTCATATCAAACATTGAGTTGACTTATAAGTTGGAAGTGATAAAGATATGAGCGATGATGTGAAAGGCATCTCATACTAAAAAATGGGATAATAGAATACTATATCTCCTGACTTGATGACCTCGTGAGGGTGCAAAATTAACACTATTATTCACCAATATTTGGCGAGAAGCTGCCCTTGCTTTCCTAGGCTACTAGTAGCTTTAGCCCAACAATGTGACTGAATCGTTGACCATTTGATTTACAAAATACAAATAATATGGAAAAACCTTTCCATGTGGTGCTAACATTTTGGCTGCTAAGTGAAAGTTTAATTTATTCATATGCCCGCAAATTAAGAATTTTAAGTGTTACCATTCACATGTCCACTTGCTAGTCACCTTGATTGGGTCAACAGTTGTCCGCTTTGATTGTCTTGTTGGTAGCTTCTACCCAAAGTTGGACTTTATGAACAAAGATGACTGATGGTTGCCTACGAAAGTCGCTCGAGAATTATCAGAGCCAAAGATCTTCAAGCTGAGCCCACCCATAACTTAAATTCTTATACCAAGCTCCGATCTTTCATACAGTACTACGTGATTTTTCACATGAAACATATAATCACAATTTTTTATGAAATATCATCAGAGACGGCAGGTACGTACTACCATGTTTTCTTTTACTGCACCTTCCTTTTTTACTGCACCTTATTGTGTACATTCTATTTATGCATGTTATTATTCTATTATGTACTGCATTTCTAACATGTGAAAAAGGCCCTTAGGATAGAAAACATAGGACACCTGCTTAGAATGAAATATTTAATTCTTTTCTTATGAAAGGCCTTAAGATAAAGTACGTAGGGCATATGTTTAGGTGGAAACCCTATAACCGAACTTCTTGACTCAACAATAATAATAATCACCACTCAAGTGCAGCTGCTAAAGGTTGGAGAAGACAACAAAACATTTTATGTGGAAAAACCTTTGAGAAGAAAAAAATCATGGGGCATAGTCTAGTCGAAGTAATCTATTATATGTGATTAAGGGTAGGGGTTCGTTCTTCTCCTTAATAGAAAGAATATGATTACAATATTACACTAAAACTTACGCTCGTCTTTATAGAACACAAAGAAAATACAAGTGTTAGACTTGACAACCATATTTAGAATACAACGGTTTCAAGCAGGGTTGTCAAAGGCCAATGGTTGGTGGTAGCAGGCGAAGACAGTCGGCAATGGTTAACGATCGTCAATAGGTTGTGGTCGATTATTTTCGGTGTCTAAAGAGGCCGGTGGTTATCGTCGGGTCTTCTCTTATTAACAAGATCTGGAATTCCTCTTCTTCCCCTTCTTTCTCAAATGAAGAGATGGAGTCTATTTATAGCCTCTTGAAGAGATGCACTTTGGTCTTTTGGCATGTACCTTCGATAACTATCTGAGAGGATGATCTGTGTTGATCCCCCTAATCATATGTGGTTTTTTAAGAATTAAGATGTCATACTGACCTCAAAATTGAGCAATCTTAGGCTCGCTGGATTTCTCCCACCGAAACACTTAATTTAATTATAAATATATCATATTTGTACTCATTTGAATATTCAATTGACAATTCAAAAACTCAAAATATGCTTCAAATTCTTGCTATGGGCTTGATTAGACCCATATTGAACTAATTTTGGTATTATTGGGTTTGTCATTTTGAGACGATCAGTTTGATTTTAAGTTTGCTAAAATCACGGCCCAGATGATCATAAATTTTAATTTAGAAAATCTTTCTTCAAAATTGGATCGAGATTTCTGCTAGATGATAAAAAACTCCTGACGATACATTAGCTCAAAAAAATATTTTTTGTTTGATGCTAGCCAAAAATGAATATTAAAGCTCAACCAAACCAAACCAAACCAAACCAAAGAAAGAGCATCCCATAAAGTGCTGGCTTTCTATTTTTAGATGAGTAAATTGACACAGCAGACTTGGGATGCAATATATCATTTGCCCTCGGACCATTGATGGAAACAACATCTAAAATGTTTAGCACCGGCCACCCCTGTATTACCGGTTCACATTTCACAAGTCAATACATCTCACATGTTAGCAACCGGACACCCCGTTTTCCGGTTTACATCTCTTTTCATAACATACTCTCGGAAGTCCACACAATATTTAATTCTAATTGTGCATTAATCTTCATAATAGAAGAATAATATGTTACCTCGGTGGCCTCATTTTGTTTAAGTGATGTTCAACTAGTTTCCATGTTGCTGAGAAGGGTGAAGGGATGTTGATTCTTGACATTAAATATAGATGTAAACTAGCTTACCCAAGTCATCCATAGAACATTGAAATTTTGAAGAGCTTGAAGTAATTGTAGACTACCAACTAAGCCACATTAAACTTAATTAAAATATTATATACATCTTTTATAATTTTTTTATTATCGTATGGTGAAAATGCAATCATACTAAGCTTTTGATGGTCGGTCAAGAAAGACTTTTGGGTTTCTCAACCGAGTTCACCGAATCAATAGCA
Organism: Phalaenopsis hybrid cultivar; assembly: GCA_002079205.1. NCBI lineage: Eukaryota > Viridiplantae > Streptophyta > Magnoliopsida > Asparagales > Orchidaceae > Phalaenopsis > Phalaenopsis hybrid cultivar. Next base: position 440,331 of record JXCR01146909.1, on the reverse strand, counting down.
ATGAGCTGCCAAAGACGAGGAGTTGAGTATGAGTTATCGAATACAAATCACCTGATGAATGTTCCCTTCCATAGGTAAGGTTCAATAATGCGACCTATAATATTTCTATAACGTTAGATCAATCCTACAAGAGAAGATCCAACTCACATAGATCTAAAATTAGTCTTGCGGTGAACCCTCACAAGGGCTGAATAGACTTAGAGGGATATGACCCAATGAGTATGCATGAAACATAAGATGATAGGTGACATAATCAGAGGAAAATGCACTAGGGATGATATTAATTATATAGTAATGTCAGACTAAAACAAAATAGAATAATAAGAGACCCTTAGAGATCTATATGTAATGATCACTTGTGTATATTATATAGAAAGCTCCCTTATACAAAGGAAAAAAAAATTATGCAAGGGACGATGAATATTTTCAATCCTATAAAATAATATAACTCAAATTTCTTTGAGTAAGCACAATAATTTTATATCTTAATTTTGTTATTTCCTTTATCCCTTGCTTTTGTGAGCTTGAAGTGTAATTCCATAGACATATTAAAATTCAACATTTTTGTAAGGAGTGGAGAGTATTGATCATGCCATATATAAGAAGATGAACTACACAAGGAAGAAAATCAATTTATTATATCGAGGTAACCAATAACATGTACTACACCAGAGAGTTTAGCACCCTTTAGATCAATGAGTTAAAAGAACAAATGTTAACAATGATAAGGTAAATTTTAGCACAAGAATTGGAAGGCCGAGTACTTCCATCTTATTTAGAAGCTCTAGTGTGAAAGAGAAGAGAACTCACCGCCAAAACTAATGAGGTTTCTTTGCCTACTTTGGTGGACAGGGATGACACTTGCTACCCTAATAACTATGAAATACAGAGTGTTGACCTCTAAACCAAACCATTTAGAGAATGTCTTCACTAGAAAAATTGCTGAAGCCAAAGCACCAGAATGCTCTAAGATTTTATCGTTAGAATTTTACTAAGGAAGCACAAATTCATTACACCACATCATCTCTTTTGAGTTTTCTTGTTAAGGGTAACTGATTCTCTAAAGTGTAATTTATTCATTACAACCTTTAATGAGTCGGTGTTGAGATGTTTTAATAGTTTTTTTTTATTTGAATGATTATACCCTACATGAGCTTTAAGTGCAAGTTTGTGCATAATTCCTTGGTGCTTATTGTCGGCAGNTATATATATATATATATAATTTTAATTTTGAAAAAAATGAGACTAGAGAGATCTCATTCAGTTAATCGTTTAAATAAATGACCACAATACCACAAGCGAGTCACCTATCATGAGGAGTAGGCACACTACTTGATAGTGAGGCTCGATTAAATAAACTAATGCATTTATGACATCTGTTTAGTCTGTAAAACATTTTATTTATTCCGATGAGTCTTCGTATCTAATATAAGAGAGTTGTTAGGGTTTATATTACTTGAGTTCTAAAGCACCCTATAGAGGCAAGTTCGTATAGTTAATTACATCTCAAATGACTGAAGTCACCTGAAAAGGCTCTCAATTTATATCAGAGGCATTTGTCTTCATGAATTTAAAATTTTAGAATTTCAAGGTAGGACATGAAAAATAAAATGGGGAATAAATCAAAAATAGGAACAATTTATTTTAGGAATCCAATGGAAGAAAATTAGAGGATGTCACGGATCCTGAGAAGAACGTCGGTGACTTCCCAAACTACTCTAATATTTGGCTTCACTTGAGGATTGGTATTTATTTTGATGTTTAATCCTATCAATTTTATTATTTAGGGCTTACATTAAAAATAGTCTGGAAGGATATGATGGTTTATGTCGTACCAAACAACAACCTCGAAGCCTAAAGCGAGTTAGGGCTTAGATGGCACAACATGGTTGTGCAGAGGCCTAAATTTAAATTCAGGATTTACATCTTGCTAAAAGAGCTACCTCAAAGAACTATGTCTTATTATTTAACTCTTAGGGACGTTTAGTTGATGTAGATCAGTCATGATGTCGTAGATTGTTGTTCTCCATCCTCTTCAGCTTGCTCCAAGCTCCTTGTTGAGAGCTGCTCAAGGTTTAGTTTTTATGTCTCATATTTTTCTTTCAATTTTTGTTAATCCAATTAATTAAAAGACACGTGTTTAGGTTTTTTAGTGATCCATCATAGGTAAACTCACTATTGTTTCCATCATGAAGGTCTTACATTTAATTAAGTGCAAAAGTAAAGACTGGTAAAAGAGATTGTTGTGGTAAAAATTTTGTAAATGTAATGTGTACCTGGGTCTCTGCTATAGTTATAAAAAGGTTCAGTACCATAATTATAGATATTAATGCTCACGAACTTTAAGTAAAGTGAATGGAAAGTACAAGTGTGTACAATTATATGGTACATATAGAAGATCGAGACTGGTTGTAAGAATTTAGTAAAGGTGAGGCTCAGAGCTGGGTTGTGTGCTTTCAATCTTGAATAGAATCTACCAGCTAAACAATCTCAAGATGGCATGTTCAAGCCTAATCAAGATGATTATTTAGTGGACATCAATATTTTTTACATTCAAAACTTTTTTTTGCTGTGTCATGCATATAATGTTTTGTTTAGCAGTCGAAAGTAGAGATATTTTGAGAAAATCATATTTTTATTATATTTAAATATGTTTTGGAAAGCTTAGATTGTCCATCAGTTAATCATCTTGATCGGACTAAACTAACGACAACCTAAGAATATAATTGGCAACTTCTTGTTAAGGGTTAGTGAATAATATCATCGGTCTTATTCCCTCTCTGAAGGTCATCAAAGATAGAAGATATTATTCGTATGTCCCACTTTAAACTCACACAAGATATTTTTTACATCGTCCTTACCACCTGAACCTCAGACTTACACCAGTCTGATGATACCTATGTGGTTATACCAAATATCCCTAGTTGCTCACAAGGGTTTAGACACTCTATCTATGGCCCATACCCTTGAGCATTGGATTATTAATGTAGGACAAATAGTGTCGGGGTATTTTCTATTGAGTTTTGAATTATCGAGTCTCAAGTCATAACTTGGTGAGTCCTTAAAATTTTTAAGTTGATTTAGTTATTGTTATATTTTGAACACAATTTTCTTGAACAAATCATACCAGACTCGTATGTCTCCTAAAATATTCAGAATCTCCTAGGAATATCTAGAGGATACCTCTAAATGAAATTAGGATCTCTTGAATCATTTTAAGTTCATTCTGGTCTTGCTATATCATTAATTATATCATCCAAGTTAAATTAATGTCTTTAAGCTGTCAGAATATATAATATTTAACCCATGAGTAGACTAGGGGTTACTTGTCTTGTTATGTTTAAGGTTTTGATGAATGGTCACCCCAAGGGTGAGCCTAATCATTTAAGTGAGGTTATAGTGTTTAAGATAAGTTATGTTCTTTCTTTTCTAATCTATTTAGATGGATTTAGATCAATCCTAGCTCACTACCAAGCTCTTAGATCTTTAATGAGTAGATTTCTAATTTTTTAAAAAAGTTAAATGAAATCAATTTGATTATTATTGGATGATTGAATAATTCTTAACCATTTATCTGGAGCTTTGAATTAGTTATTTTTCATCTTCTAATCTCATGCCCCTCACATTTGAATCATCCAAATTCAATTATTTTCCAAACTTCAATAATTTGAATAAATATAATTTTACCCTTTATAGAAAGTGACAGTAATTCGTTTCTACCCTTTACATCATTGTGTTTCAATCTTTTTAAAGGGTTAATCATCATCAATATTTCCATTTTACGCTTTAGTTTGACCTAAAATTTTAATTAGGACTCAAAATTCTATAACTACCATTTTACCCCTTAAACTCCTTACTTCATAATTTGTTCAATGTAATTCAAATGACTTTGAAACTTTGCTTGATTGTTACTCATGAGATAATTAAAATAACAAAGATGACTTTGTATTTTTATGATGTTTATTTTTTTATAATTATTTTAGTCCAAAAATAGGAAGTCTAAATGTTAACTCATTTAATTAATTAAAACACACTTTCTGTCCTTAAAAAATTTTTGGGAGGTTTACATAGGTTAGACGACCAATCAATCCAAATTTTATGATTTTTTGAATTATATATTTATTATTATCATTTCTGTTGATTTTAATGAATAAATAAATAGAAAATATATATCATTTTAAAATTTACTTTTTATATTTTTCCTTAGTTACTTTAACTCCAGAGAACCTAAAAAAGTTAATCCATATTTTTCTGATTTTTATTTTTTTATAACTATTTTTAGTCAAAAATATAGGAAAATACATTTAATTACTTAAAATACATTTTTTATAATCCAAAAAATTTCTAGAAAAGTTTTGAAGTCATTTTCTTCAATCAAGAAGCAATTTGTAACATTTTGACATATTTTGGTATTTTTGTGATTTTTTTTGTATTTTAAATTAATATTTAATAAAGAAAATAGGCTAAAACTAAACTTTTTATTATAAATTCCATTTTATTTTTCTTAGGTAGCCCTGGTCTTAAGGAACACTTCAAATCACTTTTCATATTTTTTTGACTTATAGTTTAATTTCTATAATTATTTTAAGTCAAAATCCTTATTCAATTGGAAAATACATTTTTATATTAAAAATAATTTTTGTCTCTACAATTTTTACAAGGGCTTTCTAAGACTATTTACTTCAATTTGAGTTATTTTGATGATTTTTTAGTTATTTTGTATGTTTTTTAATTTTGGTAATTTTCTTAATTTAAAAATAGAAAAATATGCTTTAAATTTTTTAAATTAAATTTTTATTTTTCCTAACTTTCTTTTTCCATATTGAACCTACCAAACCAATTTTTATAATTTTCTAACCTATATTTCATTTTTTATAATTATTTAAGCAAAACAAGGGTGATTTACATTGAAAAGTAAGGTTTTCAATGCTAGAAGTGTTCTCTGACTTTGGAAAAATCAGAAAACATCCCTAAGTATATGAGGAGTAAACCCTATAAATTTCATTATTTTTTAATTAATATTTACTTATTTATGATCTAATGAATTTTCAAAATGTTTAATTATGTTTAAAATAAATATTAAGCAAATATTTTTTTATTTTTAGTCCACATTGTTCTTCTCTATTCACTGAGCGTATGAGTATTTTTATTTTATTTTTAGCATTTCTTGCACCAAGTTATGAATTTTTGAAGTTTCTATAATTATTTAAATAAAAAAATACCCCTAATTTTCTACTTATCCACGTCTGTCGTCTCACCAACCTCGTAGCCATTGAAGCTCCATGCATTGTCATTTGATTTGTCTTCATCGTCCGCATCAGCACCTTGTCAGCTCTGCCCTCATCACCCATTCCCTCGTTTGACCGCATTCGAGTCGTCTGTTCGATACACTCCCAAATGGACGACATCTGTTCATCATCCTCGATCACTCGCACCCGAGAATCACTCATTTTCTAACCCTAAGATCTCACTCAATACTCAACCAAATTAAGTAAAGTTTGCTCCTACACCTTAATCTAAGTGAAACGAGACATCTATATGGCTAAATATATATTAATTTAAACTTTTCTTCATAAAATCCCAAATCTAAGCCGAATTTAGGGGTTTGATCCATACCTTTGTCCAAGATGTGTAGCTTCATTTGGAGTGGTTATTAAGCTTCGTATTGATCCCATGTACCTCCTCCAAGTTTCAATTTGATCTGTGGTTGGGTCTGTGTAGGAATTTGATCAAAGGGTTGTACGGGTTTGGTCGAAGTCTAGGTTAGGGTGCTTGGCATGATGGGGCTTCGATTGGGGAAGTGATTTTGAAGTGTGGGGAAGCTTTTGGAAGGTTCAATTTGGATTTTGGTTGAGTTTTGAGGAATGGAAAAAAAATTCCTTGGATATGATATACAAAATTTGGGCAACAGAGTGGGAATAAAGGCTGTAAAATGGTGGGGATGATCTTCTCAAGGCTGTGGAAAGATCTGGGAAAAGTTTGGTAGAGCTTTCCTAAGGTTGGTGCAACTGTCCCCTTTGGCCGTGAGAGAGGGGTTTAAATAGAGGAGCTTGGGGTGGCCAATTGGGTTGGCCATTAGGTGCAAGAGGGAGCTTGCGTGGAGGTGAGGTGGAGGCAAGTGACCAATTGGAGTGAGCCACAAAGGATGGGTTAAATTTTGGGATTTAGCCATGGCGAAGCTTTCGGCTATGGGGTTTTCCATGACCAAGTTGGCCAGCCGCCCAGAGGGGAGTCACCATCTCGTTCGGGGAGGCCAGGGTTTGATATTGGTGAATTCAATTTAGGATTGTCATGTCTAAAGGCTTGGATCAAAGTGGAATGAGGGCGAAAAAAATTTTGGGTCAATTTTGGTCAAGACATGGATTTTGGTTGAGTTCAACCACCAAGGCCGGTTTGGCTAAGGGAGATTTAGTGGGTCAACTGGTATGGTGTGGATAGGCCACCAACCAAAGGATTTAGGGATAAACATAGGTTTAGAGGAGTTGGGAAAGTGGTTAACCACTTTTATGGAATCATTAAAGAGGCTCCCCCTTTTGCCCAAAGTGGCATGGTGAGGTGGCAAGACTCTCATGGCTTGCATGTGGCTTGGAGGTGGCTTCATCGCTTGCCTTTGGCTTGGTTATGTTGCATGAAAAGGGGTTTTTAGAGTTTTAGGTGATTTTAAGTGGGTTTGTCATGTAGCTTGATTTAAAAAGTTTTGATTATGAATGCCTTGGCATAAGGTTTAATTTGATTTAGTGGATGAGGGGAAATTTTGTCATGTGGGCTCTTGGATTTGGGTTTTTGAAATTTAATAATAATAGGCTTGAAGTTTGGGTTTTAAGGTAAATCATGAAGGGTTAAGTTTGGGATTTTAGATTTTTTTTTTCATTTTGATGGGCTTGGGACTTGGAATTTTCATGGTAAAGTTTGAAGCATAAGCATGATGAAATTTAATTTAGTACATAGGCTCAAATTTGATGGATTTTGGTCATAGGGTTGAGTTTGGGTTACTTTGAATTTGGGCTTGTATTTTGGTGAGATTGGGCTTAGATTTAAAATTGAATGGGGTTAGAATGAATTGGGTAAAAATTGAGAACATTTTAGGAATTTTAGTGAACTTTGGGCACCAGGGGTATTTTGAAAAAATTTAGGGATTTTGAGCAATTTGGGTAATTTTACAAAATTTGAGGTGGATTGGGGTAATTTAAATAACTTGAGGTGGTTTAGAATAAATTTTGGTGGAAAATTGGAAATTTGGGTAATTTTGGCAATTTTTTGGGTTTCAAGGGTATTTTGGTAATTTTGGAGAAATTTTGGGTAGGGTGAACATGCAAGCCACAAAGCTACCCTAAATTCATAGAATCCACAGGAGAACCTATTTTGGATCCTCTACATGTTGGTCCTAGCCATCTTAACCAAAGGCTAAAGGCTTGAGACCACCCATGTGAGTTTCCAAAAGAGGTTAGAAGGTAGGTCAAATGTAAGTGATTTAGGGTTTAGGGTGTGTGCGGGGCATTATGATAGGTGATACACAAAAAATATATGCATTTTTAGATCCATATTTTTTACCCATTTTTGGTGATATTGCACTTTAATGGAATGTATTTTTTATGTTTTCCTGCAGGTTGTTGATTTCTGGGACTTGAAGCAAAAAGAAGCAAAAATGATGGAATTTGGAGGAAAAATGGAGATTTGAAAGAATTACTCAGCGCCGACGGCCCCAGAAGGACGTCAGATGGCGTAGAACTATAGAAAGGATGCAGAACAAATGTAAGTGCCGACGGCACCAATAGAGACGAATGAATTAAATAGATGGCCTATGGCGCCGACGACGCCAGTGTTGGTGCAGAGCCTATTTCTAGAAGATTCAACAAATTTGGACACTTATTGAAGAGTTTTTGGATGCACATATTGGAGAACCGATCTAGGTTCTGTTTTGGGCTGAAATTTGATCAGAAGCCCCCTCCCCCTTCGCACCATTTCAACTTCTTCCACTCATTTCAATTTTCCTCTTCAAACACCTAAATTTATGTCATTCCACACCATTAGTGAGTTATTGTTTTTATAATTTTGAGTTTTTGTGACAAGTTTAAGTGTGAATATTCTCTAAGAAGTGTTAGAGAGGAAGAGAAGCGAAAGACTTCTTCTTCCTACATTTCCTAAGAGAGGCTACAAAGGATTTGCTTTAAGAAAGAGTTTCAGAGAAGCGAGAGACTTCTTCTTCCTACATTTCCTAAGAGAGGCTATAAAGGACTTCCTACTTAGTGTTGTTTGTTTATTGTTGTTGTAAGAAATTTCTTTTATATATCAAATTTGTGTTTTATTGTATCTTTCTCAGGAAGTATGAGTAGTTTCTTTTATTTTTCTCCCTACTCTGAGATATGGTGAAATTAAGAGATAATGTGGATGTGCCAATGTTAAAGTTTAAAATAAATTGTGATGATTTTTCAACTCCACTTTTAATTTACTTTTCAATCTAACCAACTAAATTGTTAAAATATATTGTGAAACAAATGATCCGGGAAATGGAGTATGAGTTCTACAACAGAATGAGAATCACATTTAAGTCCATGAAGGAGTATTTCGTTCAGGGAATTAAGTGCACATAAATATAAAAATATACTTTGTTGGGTGTAGAATTGGAGATTTCTAGGGTGACAGACTAAAAATCCCCAATTCGACCTTAGTGTTTAAAAACTAAAGTGAGAATTATCTATCAGGGGAAGGGAAGTGGGAGCTCTGGAGTGAGAGCTAGTATCCTCCTAGCCTAGCCAAGGATTTAGGGACTAAACCTAAGATTAGCTAACAATTTTCTATTAAATTTGCTCCTATTTGGCACAATATATATTTAAACCATTTATATCATCTTATTTCACAAAAAAAAACTCATTGTTGCGAGAAAGATGTTTTTTTTTTATATTAGAAAACTTCATCATATAAAAATAGTTTAGTAGTTATTAATTTTAAAGCCTGCTTTTAAATTCTGCTAGTAGTAAATAATTTAGCTTTGATAATATCTTAAATATTTGAAATTAGTGACAGTAATTTCGTTTAATTTATGTAAATTTCCTAGTTAATTTATTATTTCAAATTTAAACCTTCCCCGTGGGATCGATATTTAGGACTTAAATAGAAAGTTTTATATTACTTAATAATGATACGTATACTTCCATAGAATCCCAATCTTAAGAGATTAACGCTATTATTACTAAAATACCATATCAAATTGGGTAGGAAACTCAAACATTTAGTGGAGAGGATATTAGGTTGAAATGGAAAGCACAAGAACTCACATTCAACTCAAAAACTGATCGAAAAAATTTAACTACATTGGGAAGGAAAGCTCAAGGACTCACATCCAACCCAAGAGGTAACATGTTGAAATTAAAATTTAGGTACTCATCCCGATATTTGGTTTGGAGGTATCGAAATTTTACGTTGACCTTTGGGTTATGATTTGGATGTATTGAAATTTTACTTCGACCCTCGGGATTTGATTTAGAGGTATCAAAATTTCACACAAACCCTCAAGATTCAATTTGAAAGTGTCGCAAATTCACACTAACCCTTGAGATTCGATTTGGAGGTGTCAAAATTTCACACCAACCCTCGAGATTCGATTTGGAGGTGTCAAAATTTCACACCGACCGTCGAGATTTGATTTGTAGGTATTTAAAATTTCACACCGGCCCTCACGATTTGATTTTGAAGTATCAACATTTCACACCAACCCTCAATCATCAATGGAAGAGGAAAACTTGTGAAAGGGAGTGTGAAAATTTAAGGAACTTATGATTGATTGGCAGAGTTTTGAAAATTTTGGAGATTTTGTGAAATTTGTGCAGAGAGTGAGGAATTTATGGAATTTCCAAGGAATTTGGAATTCGTAGAAATTTGATTGTGAAGTGTGTGGAATTTTGAATTTGGGTTATCATTTTCATTATTTCGCACATTATTTTATTCTATGCATATATGCATTTTGCATCGTTCTTCATTCGTTTTACAACTAAATTAACATTCAAACCAATCACACAACGTGGTAGTTTTGAATGTAAGCATTAAAGCCAAAAAGTGATCTTTGTTGATTTCCATTGAAACTGAATACATCTTAGAATATCAAAACATAACTAGTACATCCATGCAAAAACCACAATATATCATATCAATTCTACTCTGAAGTAACCAAAGCATGACAAAAATGTCTTCTCATTTGAGACTGCACTGAGATCAAGCTAACCTTATAAGCTACGCTCTGGAACAAAAGTCCCCTTGCATATACTTAGAGGTAGGCTATCTCATTGCTCAAGTGGTTGTAATCCCTCCATATCTAAATCGGGCTTGTATCATTATGGCACCTTGATTTCATCCATTTTTCTGAGAGTTACGGAAACTCTCCTTTGCGGAACTCCAGGAATGCAATGCTTCGCAATGTCCGCTCCGTTCCCTTTAACTAAGAGTATAAATCCGTCCGGGAGGGGGACCTCGATAGGTCCTCTGAGTTCTACCAGACCAACAATCTATATCTATTTTCCATATAGTATATTGCACTTGCTAATGACTGAGACAATACTAAAAGGCCTCAGAAAATCATGTGATCAATGTGCAAAGGAATACAGTCCCCTTTCTCGTAGATATTGATGATGCAATTGTTGGAGATGCAACCAGTTGGCATTATGCGCCATGACACCATTTTTTTTATTATTGATGGCATGGGATCCACATCCTCATGCCTTATGATCCCCCCGGGGTATTTCCTTCTTTATCACAAGCAAAGTTATAGCAGCAGCCACACTGAATAGTGACCCTGCCCTTGCCTCTCATCCATTTTTGTGGTTCTGAATACGTTCTTTCTCTTAGGAATCCTGCTAGGCCTTTATCTTTGAGGTCAAATACACAATACAATATCTTCCTTTTGTCACTTTCTGAAAATACTCTAATATGTAACTCCAGTCCTTTCAAAATGTTGACATACTTTTGTTGTATTTCCATGAAATGCTCAAGTTCTTGTTTCCGAACCTTTTGCATCTTTTCCAACTCTTATCTGGGAACAATCTCATGTAAGCCTCTACATCAGGATACTTTGTACTCTTGAGAACCACCAAAGCTGCCATGTATTCTTCCAAACATTTGTAGCATTCCAAATAGAGAACATTACATTCTAGGCAATCCATGAAAGGCCCAGCTGGTGTGTAATCTGGTAGTGCTAGCCTTACTATATCAACATTGCACCTCGGAAATCCCATGCATAGCTATGTAGTCTTACATTCCAACAACGAAGGCCCCATTACAATTTCAGAATCATCATTACCTGTCAGGAGCTGCGTGAGTATTTCTTCCATTGGCTGAATGTGGGTCTCTTCCTCTGCAATTGGAACACATTCTGCTAATTCTTTAGCTTGTATTCTTTCCAGGCGATCAAGGACTCTATGTTTGCAACGGTTGGCATTTTTTTGTTGCGTCTGTCTTAACGGTCCTTTTGAAGAGGAGCTGACCAATTCCCTTTGGCATCAAGACCATTGATTGTATTTATATAGCCTTTTCCCGTCAGGCCATGAGTATCGGGAACCTCCTTTGTAGCCTTTTTTGATTTCTTCCTCTTTGCTAACACTTCTTCCTTTTGGCAGATTCTGATTAACAATTCCAATCCATCCGTATCCTTTTGCTCAACAACCTTTAGTAAGTGTCCTTCATAATCTAGATCGACCTGCCTGTAGTCTAGATCAAAGTGTATAACACCACCCTGTGCCATCTTCTTCTTGTCTAGTGCAAGATTCAAGCCATTTTTTAAATAGAAAATCAACTTTGGACCTGACATTTTCCTAGAGAAGATAGGAAAATCGTCAGTGAGCTGAAACTCAAAATGAACAAGAATGAAAACAATTCATTATTAGGTGAATTTTAAATCATTCACAATCATTTTACCTTTTTTAAATTTGAGAAAATTCAGGATTTAGCAAAAAAATTGAATTTTAAGGTACGAGTCTTTTAACATAGATTTTATTTCATCAAAATTTTTATTATTATAAATTTTTTTGGGACCTAATCACAGACACTGGCCATATGGCTATCTTTAAGAGCTAGTATAATCCGTGGAGCTCGCACTTTGGAGCATCACATTGCGTAGTAGTTCTTCAAGTATCATTTGTTGATCGACAACATGGGTTTTTCTCATTGGCAATCCACTAAATAGTATGCCCCCCAGAGTAAACCACACCATGAATGGTCCTTCCCAACTTGGTTTAATTTTTCTGCCTATCTTGCGGTGTGCAAAAATAGACCTTTTGAGAATGAGAACGAGGTCACCAACTTTAAACGTCATTGGGCGAACTAGTTTTTTGTGGGCTTCAATCATCTTTGTCTGGTAGAGCTCCAAGTCCTGGTGCATCATCGGCCGCTTCCCTTTGACACTCTCCAATTCTTCAAGTTGGAGTTTCACATTGTTTTCTGCTATAATTTTGTTGGCTGCGATGACTCTAAGAGAAGGTAACTACACCTCTAACGGAAGCACGACCTCAAACCCATACACGAGTGCGTATGGTGTAGACTGCATTGGAGTCCTGTCTGTTGTCCTATATGCCTATAAAGATTCTAATAGTTTTTCATGCCATCCTGTTTTATTATTGTCCAATGTGTTATTTAGGTGTTGCATGAGTGTCTTATTAAAAGCTTCCGCTAAGCCATTTACTCTTGGGTAGTAGATCGTAGAGTATCTCTAATCTATCCTGTGTCGCCTGGCGAAGATATTAATCTTTGTGCTCTTGAAGGCGGAATCGATGTCCGAAATGATCTTGCGCGGAACACTGAAAAATTAGAAGATCTTATTCTTGAAGAACTGAAGAACATGTTGTGTTATAACTTCTCGTAATGGCACCGCCTCTGCCCATTTGGAGAAGTAGTCTGTCACTGCGAGAATGAATCTATGTTCTTTAGAAAACGGAGGGTCTATAAAGCCCACTATTTATGTGTCGCAATATTCGAATGGTGACGACGCAATTGTTGGATGCAACAAATTCGACAGTTGGTGTAATACCACTCCGTGCACCTGCACTGGTGACACCTCTTGACCATTTCCATGCAATCAGACATCATCACTAGCCAATAATATCTGCGTCTCTTGATTTTCATCTTCACTATTGATCCTAACTGATGAGCACCATACAGTCTCACATGCACCTCTAACGATAAAAGACTGACATCTATTTGACATATTAGATATAAAATGTCTTAGATATGCAAACTTCTCTCGAAAGAATCTTAATTGAGTTAAGAGTTTAGGAGGTGATATTTTTAAGATTAATTTAATCTTCTGGGGATCAATTTCAATCCATCTATCTCAAACAACAAATTTTAAAATCTTCCAGAGTTGACATCAAATGCGCACTTTAGACGATTCATTTTAAGCTTAAATTATAGTAACCATTTAAAGATAATTCTCAAATCATACAAGTGATCGTCCTTTTGTCTACTCTTGATGACTTAATTATTCACATAACACTCAACTTAGCTGTGAATTAGTTCATCAGAGATTCTTGTCAACTAAAGACCCCATCAAGAAGAGTACTTAACACTTCGACACAAACTACTAAAAACCAGTTCAGAATCAAGCTAACTTATAAGAACCAAAAGCAAACAGAAAACCATACCCCAAATAAGAGCACAAAAATAAAACACAGTATTCTAAACTTTTTATAGAAAATACTCAAAATCTTTTTATAAAAGATAAAAATACAACATGAAAATTTCTAAACTTTAATAATATACACATTTTAAAATAAATGTATGAAAATTTGTACACTTGTCTTTATCAATATATATATATATATATATATATATATTAATATATTGTTTAGATATTGCAACTTAGTTTTAGCCAGACAAAATATCAATGGTTAGAATTACTTAGACATAAATTAAGTTCATAAAATATTTTCATTAAAAAATATATTACAATAATATTTAATTAAATATAAAATCTAAATTTTTTTTTTAATTTAAAAATAACCATCAGCAACCCAACACATAATGATAGCGGGCAAAATATAGTTTTTTTAAATGCAAAAGTATTTACTAAAAATCTTGGACTACAATCATATAGATGTGTTTGCTTATAAATGAATTTTGAACTAAGATGTAATTTTTTTCACTCCATTTAACTTTTATTAATTATGTCCCATAAAAGATTAAAATTCGGTGCTAAACAAAACATATGATACCTGCATATAATAAAATTCAGCGTGGGACTGCCCGCGGTCAGATATGCACGAGTCCGCAATGACTTGATAGCTCGTCAACTACGAGTGAGCTGAAGAGACTAATGGAAGCCACGCTCAGCCTCCATCAAATTTGTGCTCACACAAATCTTAAGCTTGAAAGTCAAAAGAAGTTAGAAATAAGAGACTAGACTAACTAGATGTACAATAGGTTGTTATTAAGACACAAATAAATAACTTATATTTACAAAAATTTTAAATAAAGAACATGAGATTTATTTACTGGCCACACCATTTTTAAAAAATTATATATTTAAAACTTAATATTTAATATTCACTTCTATAACAATTTAATATCCCAATCATATTAACACTGTTGAATCCAGATATGTATTGCAAATCACACTCAAGATATAGAGCGTATGATGAACAAGAGAAACAAAGAGAAGGAGAATGAGAGAGGCAGAGAGAGTACAGAATAACACAATAGTTTGATAGAGTAAATCGGTAGTCTTTTATTGTATAAATGACCTATTTATAGATTTCGATGGTACCTAGAGTAAAATGACATGTTTGTCGTACAATATATTATAATATTTTTCATAAGTGTAATCAAATTTAGCCCTCTTTCGTATTCATAACCAATCTTATTATTGTTTCGTATGTACAACCACTTAAAGAAGGCCCTCTGATGACCCGGTAACCTTATCACTTGGTCGGATGGATGTCTTTACTTGGCTGGCAAACAATCGGTAGGCTGAAAGGTCTTCATCGACCCTTTCAAAAGAATTCTAAGAACCAATCCTTTTGTCGTTAAGATGAACTAGGTCGTCAGGCAGATGGTGTACCACTGTAATTTAATGGGTAATTCTCCTTCAACAAGAAGCCTTCTAAAAGGGCCAGGAAGGCGTTCAGTCGGGGCCTTTTGGCCATTTTATGAGGATTTCTGAATCGGCTGAGGGATCTGGTCATGAACAACTATCCTTTGAATTAGACTCCTATTTTCCATTCGGCTATGCTTATATTCGGTCGGCTTAGAGTTCTGACCAAAAGAAATAACACTTAATATTTCTGTCTTTTGACTAACCTGATATTCTATCCTTTGGTGTTTATAAGCAAGATTTGTTGGATTTCATCAAGATTCATGAAGTATATTTGTTATGTACATATTTAGTTCTTTGATTCTTTTATTTTTTAAACGTGACAACTGCGATAAGAATAAGAGATGAAATGCACAATTGACTTATTTATTATATAATGAGTACTTTTAATAATTGAACTTTCTTGGTTTTCATGCCTACAGTCCTTATAGATAAGACGTGATCAGCATTTCCCCATAATTTTTCTCAATTTCCTGCATTTGATCAGTTGGTTAAAAGAGATATTTATGGTTAGCAGTAAGAAGGCATCTATTAAGGAGGTGAATAAGAGGGTTATGATGAAGGCCTTCAAAATTTCAACCCGAAAACTCCACCCTTCCAATGATGAATGGGAGAAAAAAAAAACCGGAGGCTAGTCGGCTCATGGAAAAGAAGAAGTCAGAGGATAAGAGTCGGCCTGTGATAACAAAGAGGTTGGAGGGAGAAAGGTAGTTGGTCGACACAAAAAGGCAATAAGAATGGAGCCGATCAGAAGGAGGGAAGTGGGTCAAATAGATGGATCATAAGAGAAAGAGGTTAGAGGAGCCAAAGGAAGCTGCTAAGTTATCCAACTCAACTCCTCTCCACTGGAAAATGGGTGGCAGGGAAGACATGATCTCTGTTGGCATGATGGTCCTTGTCACTGCACCGATATGTGAGAAATCAACTCCACAACATATCCAGGTGATCATAGAGACCCAGGTTCCACTGTATGGGGATACAACTTTCCTTCCATCGGTCGACGTGATCAATCAGAAGGTTGTTCAGTCACTTCTTGGTGAAAGCCTTTCATCTTTCTAACCTTCTGCAGTGGATCAAATCCTTGGTACGAGTGAACCTGATTCTCAACACTTAAAAAAGGTTGTTATGCTATGTTCTAACATTTTATTATTCTTTCAGATGAGATTGTCCAAATCATTGACTCATTGGTGATTACAACCGGTCATTTCTCAATTTCAGAGGCGCTCAAGAGACTATTAGCTCAGGACAACAGTGAAGGTGCATCCGACCATCTTTTGGGCCCTCATGAAGATGTTGAGGGAGAGACTGACGTGTGATGATGATCATCAATGACACTGGATCACCGGATAGATGATACAATGGACTTCTTTGCAAGGGAAACATGTCTGCAGAGGGAGATGACCATAAAGGATCTAAAGAGAACTGACGAAACTTTGCTAGAAACGTTTGGTCGACTTGGAGCCCTCTTGGTGGACATGACAGCTCTTTAAAAGGAGCTGATAAACATCCAGGCAATCTGCTCAATCCTTTGGATTTGGGCAGAGGAGGAGAGTGTTGCGAGGTTTAAGTTTGGAGGGTGAGCTTTATATAAAAGTCTAGTTTTTCGTGATCTTATCTCAATCGAGGCAACCAATTAACCTAGTGTAAAATATTTTTTATCTTGAATAAATAATTAAAAATTTAATTTCACAAATTTTCAAAATCTTATGTCGTTTTCTTTTCTCAAATTTCATGTAAATTTGATGAGAATTTTTGTAGATCGAGATATGGATTTGCGGCAATTTAAATTCTTTGAGTGCCCTTATATAAGGTTTAAAGGAAAAGAAGGTTTTGAAATTTTCAAATATGCATTTCCCTTCCCCTCAGTTATTTTCTTTCTTTATCCTTGGGTTGGTTCATTTCTAACAGTTCACATGACTTCAAAATATTCTCCCTAACTTTTTGGTTTGGTACTAGCTAACGAGAAGTCTACCCTTTCGTCGTTCGATGCAGAGGTACTTGAAGATATTTGAGTATGAAATACGAGTATAATGCTTGAGGCAGTGGAGCCAAAAGCTAGAGCAACCAACAATTTGGGAGAAAACCTAATTTTTTACCTAGAAAAGTTTCATTGGGGACTTCAACTACCTTTTTGTCTTAATATTCGATTGATTTTAAACCACTACGGATTCATCCCAGTGAAAATAAAACCAAACTCAATTGCAGATATAGACTTTGGTGATATAATTGTGGCTGATGAAGATCTCTTAATTCTTAAAGCTATTTTCTTACATGTTCTTTTTCAAGGACGAGGTCGATGGCTATGTCTTTTTTGGATCAACTAGAAAGTTTCGCATGGTCAATCTTAAAAACAAGATTAAAGATTGGAAACTTCGTGCCTCCATGATCGATTGTTATACGATCGACTGGAGAGTCATACAAGAAGAAGAAATGAGTTCTACTGTGTATATTTTTGGGACATGCGTCGACTGTTCTAGGCTTACTCTAGGCAGTTATTTAATATAGTGCTCTTATGACAATGAATCAAGTGCATCAGATGAGGTGGAGGAGAGAGGGTAAACTGCGATTTCTTGACCCTCACTGAAGGAGTTAGGAAAACGAAAGAATGCCACTCCCAAACTCGTGAGAGAAGTAGTTGAGGTAAAGGTAAAAGAGGATGACATGACGGTCGACAGTCAGTGCTCAGTACCATATCGGGTTTGAAATTGATTTAATATGTTTTTGAAACAACCATTGTTATTCAAATTATTATCACTAGAGAATTAATCCTAATCAAACAAAAATCAACTTTAATGAACTTAGGTCCTTCGAGGGAATGTGATCAAGAGAAGGAATAAGCTCTCATCGTTCTTTGATTGGATGTTGAGGGTTCATCAGAATGGCTGTAAACACAAGGATTTCCTTGAACATCTTCCTCTTGCTTCATTCCTCTATCTAAAAGAGGTAGGATAGCTAGTTTTTCTTGAGATCGTCAGTTGAGTCATAGTAATACGAGGAAGCAAGGAACTTGGAGGACAGCCCAAGTAGATAAGAGGAGGTTGGGTCAGAATCTGTTCCAAAGTGTGAGTTGGCCTTGTCCAAAGAAAAAGAGTGTCAGATGAAGAGCAAGACTTTAGCTGAAAACTTTGATTCCTCTTCCTTTGCCTCCAAAGAAAATACAGAAGAGAGGTAAGGGCTTTTGGAATTTGTTGCAAGAGGAGCGGTCGCAAGTATTCCTCAACCTAGACTCAAACTCTCCTTAGTAAATATGTTAAGGGATTGGTTCCCAAAAGCTCCTGGAATTGTGGAATATGCCTCGACCATGGATGACATGCTTTGGTCAGAGGACTTACAGAAGTACCTAGACAACCTCCAACCAAGGGACCTATAAAACATGGCTGGCCGGTACTGGCAACTAGGACTTGTGGCCACACATCATATGTATTCTCTCTACCATGAAGTGAAAGAGAGAGCTTTCATAGTATATATAAAGGCAATATAAGCTAAGGCTTAAGTGAGAGCAGCTTAGGTTTGAGTAGCCTTAGTAGAGACTCAGCTAGAAGAGGCTGAGAAAAGATGGAAATTATATTTGAGTGAGCATCTGTCATTCAAGAGAATAATGCAGAACTGACAGAGCAAGTGGCCAAGATGAAGAATCTTAAAAATACTTTTACACTCAAGTCACCCATTTCAAGATAGGTACTAAGGTAATCATTGACCAGTTCATCAGAGTTGGAATGGTTAACCCAAAATGCTAGATCTAGATGAGTTCAAAAACCTTTCTCCGCTCCCTCAACATTTGTTTAAAGGAAGGAGTGTGAGGGCGACATTGTTACTGGCAATGGATCATCCTCCAACACTCGGCCTAAAAACTCCTAGACTTAGAAAAAATTCTTTTCTTTTTTTATATGTAATTGA
Organism: Phalaenopsis hybrid cultivar; assembly: GCA_002079205.1. Lineage (NCBI taxonomy): Eukaryota > Viridiplantae > Streptophyta > Magnoliopsida > Asparagales > Orchidaceae > Phalaenopsis > Phalaenopsis hybrid cultivar. The sequence continues at coordinate 421,361 of JXCR01146909.1, read as the reverse complement.
ATCATTGTATAGAAAAAATTTTGTTCAAAGAGAAAAGATATATATCCAAACAATTAAATAAATGAACTTCAACCTTTGGTTGACTTTTATCTATGTTTTATTATTTTCATGTTTCTTTACCTACTTAGCATGATTATGATATGTTGCATTATTCATCAGTCTTTTTGGTTGATGTTGATATGATTTCTGCCTGGCTCAAGTCTTTTATTGTGTTTATCCTCTTCACTCGGCTGTTTCATTGCCTCGAATGATGTCTTGAGTTTCAGGGATAGGTTTGAGTTTCAAGGAATATAATCTAGATCTTTCCTCAGCTTAAGTTTTAGGGATAGATTTTTTATTCAGCATTGAGGTTTGTGCTTTACTGCATATACGCCAATCAGATGTTGTGGCATTGTTGTTGGTTGTTTTATATTTTTCTCAATTGCTCGAATGACATGCATCATTGTTATTTTATTTTAGGGTGTCAACGCTTAACTTGGATCTTAATTTGGGTATTAGTCATTGGTTGGACCCACTTATCCTTTCGATCGCACTAACCCTCGTATGGAAAGTTTTCATAATTCTTTTCTAGGGCGACTGTCTCAGTACCTGATACACAAAAATAATATACTATTTTAAGCACCCTTTTTGTGCCTATTTTTGGTGATATTGTACTTTAAAGAAAGTTCTTATTGTGTTTTTGTTACAGGTATACCATTTTTAGTTATTTGGAGCAAAAATGACAAAAAACCAAAATTTGGAGCAAAAACAGCCAATTTTGGGGTTTGGCTTGTTGCGCCAAAATCCAGAGCATTAGCGCATGATACACCAGATCAGCACATGATGCGCCAGGTGAAAATTTTTCAAATTAAGGTGGTTTGAGATAAATTTTGTGTGAATTTTCAAAGGGACACTTGTTCTAAACACCCCATGGAGTGATTCAATGCATCTAGACACTTTGGAAGGTTCTAATTTGGAGGGATTTGACTCTTGGATCAAAGAAGCACATCTTTTGAATTCAAAGGTTTGACTTTGTAATTTTGGAGGAAAATTGAAACTCTTTTCAGAGGATGCAACCCAAAATAAAATAGAGTTGAAGAAGAACTTCTAAAGGGAGGGGTGAAAAAGATAGGTGGCATGAGAACCAAGAGGGAGAGATAGAGAAAAAGTCAAGGGCTTGGAGATTGTCTTCTAGGGTTGTATGAGGAGAGGGAAGGTGAGAGATTTCTTCTTCATTAGACTTCTAAGACAGAATTGAGAGTGCTTGTAAAGAGAGAAAGAATTGGAGAGAACTTCTAGGGATTTGTTTGGGAATGATTGTGAGAAAAGTTGTATTTTTCATTTCTTTTATTTGTAAGCTTATTTTTATATATGAAGTCCGTGTTTTATCATATCCTTCTCATGAATTTTGAGTAGTCTTATTTATCCTTCTCCTTACTTTGAAGAAATGGTTTTTTGAATAATTAATTTTATTTTCTACGGTTTTAAATGTCAATAATTTGTGATGATTTGAACTCGATCTTCATTTACTTTTCGATCTCGCCAATTGAACTGTTAAAATATGTTGAGAAGCATATGTTCTAAAAAGGGGATATGATTTCTACAATAAAGGGAGAATCATATTTGAATTCATGGGAGAGTATGTCATTCATGGGATTGGGTGCAAATAAATAGAGAAATATACTTCGTTGGATGTAGAATTGGAAGATTTTAAGGTGACATATTAGAATCCCCAATTTGGTTCGGTTGGTTGGAAACTAATGTGAGCATGTTAGTCCTCAGGTGAGGGAGTGGTGGGAGCTCTGGAGTGACAGTATGTATCCTCTCAGCCTAACCAAGAAATTAGGGACCAAACTCTGGATTAATCAATATTCTTTATAGCACTTGGAAGAGCGTAGAGAATAAGATTGCTCGTATTTGGCACAAAAAAGTTTTTAATATATTTTTCAAATGATTTCAATTTCTTCACAAGCCATATTTTCATTGTAAAGGGGAAGGGTGTTTTCTCATACTTGAACTTTTTATCAACAAAAATCTTTGTTTTATTTTAACAATTTTACTTTTGAAAGTTTAGCATCTAGTTTAACTTTAATTGTTGCTGTCGTACATCTGCATATATAGTAGCATTTCATTTGAGTAGTTTAACTTCAAACTTCATACTTTACTTTATTTTTATTTTTATTTTGATTTAAGAATAGAATATAAATAGCTAGCTTATATATATATTTCCAGCTTTGCGGTGGGATCGATAACTATGACACCATTAGAGCCTTGTATTACTTGAACGATACGTATACTTGTGTTATATGTAAAAGGGAATCGGGAGTTTAAAAAAGGTTTTAAAGAAAAATTATTTTCATTAAAGTTACATTATTGTTTAGATTACACTACATATTTATTATCAATTTAATCACAAGTTTTCGCGCATCAAGTTTTTTAAGTCATTGCTAGAAAAGTTATGAAAAGTATTAGTTATTTTATTTTATTTTTAAAATATAAAAAAAGAGTATTTGTAGTTTAGTTTAAACATTTTCTTGTTTAAGTGTGCTGCTTATTTTTAATTACTTTTTTTATTTTTTTATGCGTGGTATAAGATCTGAAAGCTTAGTACCTTACAATTCTGAATTAGAAAGAATTGTTAGAAAAATTTGAAAACAATAAAAAGAGAAAAATCATTCCAACAAAATGGCTTGCAACTCAAGTAATGCTGAAAATAAAAATGAACATCATCAAAGACCTTTAAGGGATTATGTTAATCTTACAGCAGATGAAATTCATTTGAGTATACAAAACCCTATTGTAGCTGCCAATTCATTTGAGCTTAAACGTGTTATTATTCAAATTGTACAAAACAATCAGTTTGGGGGAACACCAACTGAAGATCCTAATTTACACCTTACTAGTTTTCTAGAATTGTGTGCTACATTTAAATATGATGGAGTGTCGAACGATGATGTCAGACTTAGACTTATTTCTTTTCACTGAGGAATAAAGCTAAGATATGCTTGAACTTGTTAGCACCCGGATCTATCAAAACTTGGGGAGATTTATCACAAAAATTTTTATCTAAATATTTCTAACCTTCAAAAACTGCTAAGCTTAGAAATGATATTATATCTTTTTTTTTCGTTTGAAGGGGAATCAATTTATGAAGCCTGAGAAAGATTTAAAGATCTCCTTATGAAGTGTCTACATCATGCGTTGCCAGATTGGTTAATAATTCCAACTTTTTATAATGGATTGGTTGGATCTCTTAGATTGATAATTGATAATGTTGTTGGTGGATCATTAATGTCAAAATCATTCGATGAAGCATATTCATTAATTAAAATGATGACTACTAATAATTTTCAATGGCCCTCAGAAAGAGTAAATCCAAAAAGAGTAGCTAGTATTCATGATTCTGATGCAATATCTATATTAATTTCTTAAATAGGTACTATATCAAAGAAGATAGATCAATATGGAATGAATTATTCTCAAAGAACACTTATGCTTGAGGAGAACTCATTTGGACAAATGATAGAATCTCAATCTTCTTATGAGACTTTAAATGAAATAAACAATCGTTCTAATAATCCTTATGAGTTTTATTTGATTTATTGGAATTATTTTTACTGAAAACCCATTTTTAGCCTTTAAAAATTTTTTTGAGCTTTGAAATTTAATATCTTTATTTAGAAAATCAGGAAAAATATTCTAATTGTTCCTAAGTGCTTAGAAAGCAATTTAGAATATTTTCATGAATTTTATTATTTTTATGGTTTTCATGGATTTTTAATTATATAAACATGTAAAATAGGTTAAAAATCAAGTTTTTATTTTAAACTCCATTTTATTTTAAGAAAATACCCCTAATCACACATAACTCAAAAAATAAGTTTTTATAAATTTTTGAGTTATATTTTGATTTAAAAAAAAATCATTTAAGTGCCAAAAATGTTATTTATCTTCAAAAATCAACTTAAGTTACCAAATGAACTCAAAATGCTTTGAAATTTCTATGATGAGTTCTCTAGATCCTAAACAATAGTGGAGATCAAAAATCAAGTCATTTTGTTGTTTGTACTTTTCAAAATTAATTATTTTAGTGATTTAGGGTTTGTAAAGATTAGGTGTATTTTGAATGACTCGACTCATGAGAAATTTTTCAAAAGGCTATCTAGCATCATAAACCTTCCAAAATTTTTTTAGATTTTTCTAAGCAACATACTAATTTCCATGATTATTTTAAGCAAATAATGCACATAAACTTGAAAAATATGATTCTCTGTCTAGGGACCTCCTTTGACATTAGAAAAATCAGAGAATGCTTCCTATGATAGAGGAAACAACATGCTAAAATTTCAAGCCATAGTGTGATTACTACATGCATGGAGAATCAAAACATCCAAATCAGTGTTTAATTATTTAAAAATAAAATATGCATCAAATGGACTCCAAATTATTTCCACATTGTACTCTTTTGTTCACTGAGCAAGAGGGTATTTTTATTTTAATATGGATTTTTAAAGCTAACCAAAGGAAAATATGTTGAGATTTTCATACCTATTTTATACTGTTTTTGATGATATTGCACTTTTAAACAATATGTTGAGATTTTCATACCTATTTTACACTATTTTTGATGATATTGCACTTTAAAGAATAGTATTTTTGATGTTTTGTCTAATATGTTGAGATTTTCATACCTCTTTTATACTGTTTTTAATGATATTGCACTTTAAAGAAAAGTATTTTTGATGTTTTGTTGCAAGAAAGACGAATTAAGGTCAATGGAGCAAAAAGATGCAAAAAAGAGCGAATTTAGAGAAAAAAGGACCAAAATGTAGAGATTTGCACTAGTGTGCCGACGGTGCCATCGAAGCCGCCGACGGTGAGCTTTTCCCGAGGCTACACGACAAAATTTCCAGAAGGTCGCCGACGGCGTCATCAAGGCCGCCGACGGCGGGATCGACGGTTACATGTACTTGTACAATGGATAAGGCCAGATTTTGGAGAGGTGCATAAGCAACTCTTGGGAAAACTCATCCACATCTTTAAAGAGAAGATTTTGGCCGAAAATAGGAGAGTCCTGGAGATTAGATAGGTTCTATTAGTGTGTAGAGAACTTGCTAGAGCATGTAACTGTGAGGAATTCTCTTNCCATGAGTTATGAGTAGTTTTCTCTGTCTTTCTCCTTGTCTCAAGATTTGTGAAATGGTGAAGCCATAAAAATATTTAAGAAATTGTGATGATTTTTTAACTTCGATCTTAATTTACTTTCAAGCTGGCTAATTAATTTGTTAAAATATGTTGAGTTTACAACTAAAGTGAATTTCGATCTTAATTTACTTTCAATCTGGCTAATTGATTTGTTAAAATATGTTGAGTTTTATAACTAAAGTGAAGGTACATCCAAGATTCAGGGAGTATTTTTTAAAATATGTTGAGTTTTACAACTAAAGTGAAGATTACATCCAAGATTCAGGGAGGTATTCGTTAAAATATGTTGAGTTTTACAACTAAAGTGAAGATTACATCCAAGATTCAGGGAGGTCCTTAAATATGTTGAGTTTTACAACTAAAGTGAAGATTACATCCAAGATTTAGGGAGGTCAAAGCTTTTGTTAAAATAAGTTGAGTTTTACAACTAAAGTGAAGATTACATCCAAGATTCAGGGAGGTCAAAGCCCTCAATATGTTGAGTTTTACAACTAAAGTGAAGATTACATCGAAGATTCAGGGAGGTCAAAGCCTTTATATGTTGAGTTTTACAACTAAAGTGAAGATTACATCCAAGATTCGGGGAGGTCAAAGCCCTTGATATGGTTGAGTTTTACAACTAAAGTGAAGATTACATCCAAGATTCAAGGAGGTCAAAGCCCTTGGAAATTGGGTGCAAATAAATATAGTTTTACAACTAAGGTGAAGATTACATCCAAGATTTAGGGAGGTCAAAGTCCTTGAAAGTTAGGTGCAAATAAATAGGGAAATAAAAATTATCGGGCGTAGAATTGGAGATTTTAGAGTGACAAGGTGAGCAAATTAAATAGGGAAATAAAATTATCGGGCGTAGAATTGGAGATTTTAGAGTGACAAACTAAAATCTAATAGGGAAATAATATTATCGGGCGTAGAATTGGAGATTTTAGAGTGACAGAATAAAATCCCCAAGGAAATATTACCTAAGGATTTAGGGAGGTCAAAGCCCTTGGAAGTTGGGTGCAAATAAATAGGGAAATAATATTATCGAAAATAGAGAAATAATACTATGGCGTAGAATTGAAGATTTTAGAGTGACAGACTAAAATCCCCAATTCGGTCCTATCGTTTGGCTGTGCGTAGAATTGGAGATTTTAGAGTGACAGACTAAAATCCCCAATTTGGTCTTATCGTTTGGGCGCTGATGTGTAGATATTAGCCCTCAGGTGATGGGAACGTGGGAGCTCCGAAGTGAGAGCCGATATCCTCCTAGCCTAGCCGCAGAATCAGTAACCAAGCATAGGATTAGTCAATGTTCCTTATGCCTGGACCAAAGGGTAAAGAATATGTATGTTCCTATTTGGCACAATATAAATTAAACTAATTCATTTTATCCATTCACTATAATTTCTTGACAAGGAGAAGGATGCTTTCTTATATATTGAATATCACAAATTAAACACTACGTTCTATCATTAGTTATTTATTTGTTATCCAAATTATCTACTTATTTCAATTGCCTATTAGTGACAGATAAGCAAATTGAACGTCGTCGATGTAGTTGAAGTATTACTTTTTATTAAGCCTTAGTCCGTAGTATTCTATTTCTCCCTGTGGGATCGATAACTAGGACTTCATTAGAGTCCTATATTACTTGAGCGATACGTATACTTGCGTTGACAAATTTGACTTTGACATTATTGAATATTATATCTATACATATTTATTAAATCAAACACATTTATATAAAGTCACAGTCAAGATTTTGACACCATTGCTGGAATTTAAATCTTCTAGTAGCGTCATCAAATTCTTGTAATTGTCGATTTACAAAAAGAAAAAGGTCGGTCAAGTTTTTGTCGCCGTTGTCGGGGAGAATTTTAAGAGTAACAGACATATTAGAATTATTAAAAAGTTTTTACTTAAATTGCAACTTATCTATACATTATATATTTTTATTTTTATTTTTATTTATATTACTGAGTACTAATTTTAAATTGTATGCGCAAATTTGGACCTGAAAATCTTATACCATACGATTCATAATTAGAAAATTAAAAAGAAAACCTAGAAATTGTGATACAATGAAAAACATTATGAACAATCAAGTAATAGAGAATGAACACCAACCTAGACCCTTAAGAGATTATGCAAATCCTACAACAGATGAAATTCACTTATCTATCTAAAATCCTGATGTAGCTGCTAATTCATTTGAGCTTAAACCTGCTATTATTCAAGTGGTACAAAACAATCAATTTGGAGGTACACCAAATGAAGATCCTAACTTACACCTCGCTAGCTTTTAGAACTATGTGCTACTTTTAAATATGATAGAGTCTCAAATGATGCTATTAGACTTAGAATTTTTTCCTTTTTCACTGAGGGATAAGGCTAAGATGTGGTTAAACTCGTTAACACCTGGAACTATTAGAACTTGGGGAGAACTGTTACAAAAATTTCTATCCAAATATTTCCCTCCATCCAAGACTGCTAAACTAAGAAATGACATAACATCATTCTGTCAGATTGATGGAGAGTCAATATATGAAGCTTGGGAGAGATTTAAAGATCTTGTTAAGAAATGCCCTCATCATTCGTTACCAGACTGGTTAATAATTCAAACCATTTATATCCATGATTCTGATGCAATATCTATGTTAGCTTTGCAGATTGATGCAATATCAAAGAAATTAGATCATTATGGGATGAATTATTCTTCAACACCTCCTATGATGGAGGAAAATTCATCTGGGCAATTTGTGGATGTTCAACCTTCATATGAAACCTTAAATGCTATTAATAGACCCAACAACCCATATTC